>OZ024794.1:17212493-17634993 GCA_964017045.1 Omphiscola glabra | reverse complement strand
AGCTGTGCAGAGATGTTAGATGTACGCTGTGCAGAGATGTTAGATGTACGCTGTGCAGAGATTTTAGATGTACGCTGTGCAGAGATGTTAGATTTAAGCTGTGCAGAGATGTTAGATGTGCGTTGTGCAGAGATGTTAGATGTACGCTGTGCCGAGATGTTAGATGTACGCTGTGCAGAGATGTTAGATGTAAGCTGTGCAGAGATGTTAGATCTACGCTGTGCCGAGATGTTAGATGTACGCTGTGCCTAGATGTTAGATGTACGCTGTGAAGAGATGTTAAATGTAAGCTGTGCAGAGATGTTAGATGTAAGCTGTGCAGAGATGTTAAATGTAAGCTGTGCAGAGATGTTAAATGTAAGCTGTGCAGAGATGTTAGATGTACGCTATGGAGAGATGTTATATATATTAATTCGTAGCCTTTTGCTTGAATATGTCTTGTTTCGGCTTGTTTTTTAACTTTATTCGGTTCTATCGGGATGTTGTGTGGGGGGGGGGGTGAGATTTTGCTAGAAATATTATATAATATTGGGGGGTGTAAAATGGAAGTGCTATACAACGTGATAAGGGGTAGGGGTGGGTCAAAATGACCTATATTTTTGTGTTATAAGTTATAAAATATGTGCACAGCCCATAGGCTTGATAACATAATCATCAATATGGCTCTGCTGGAATAAGAACCATATAATAACCCTGATTTGTGGGACATTATTCTAAAAAATGCACGTATCTCAAAGAAAACGGCAAGGTACCGGTACGTTGTATGACAAAATAATTTCTTAATATACGCGTTACCTTCGAGGTCACCGCGTGCGTATTTTGTAAAATCTCTTTAACTTAAACACTGTATGCAGGCATCGAACCGCCACCTTCCCAGTTCACCTCCAAAACACCAATCAAATATAACATCAAAGAGCGATCACTTTTAAATATACCTGTCAACGGTATTTGATATTGTCATATTTTTTTCTCGCTCGTATGAGAATTTCTAAATGTGTATCTTTTCTTATTGTTTCCAGGTAAAATGGTAGTTTTCTCAGAAAATGCAGCCCACCATTGCTCTGTGTTAACACTGCTCGCCATCGGGTTCGAGAGATATCACGCCATCTGCCATCCGTTGAGGGAAAACTTCAGCTCCAGAGTTAGCTCCCATAATATCCTCATACCTCTGGTGTGGATCCTCTCCTGCCTGGCGACCTTACCATTTGCCTTGATTTACGGTACACAGGTAAAAATTATTGTTCTTGTGTGTCTTGTGACAAGTTGTTCACACATTTTAAAATGTCCTCTCTTGCTATGTGTGCCACTTAATAGTAATAAGGTGACACGCACTCTGAGTGTCACTTTGATAGAGGTGGGTAAACCCCAGGCTACACTCTATGAGTGTCACGTTGATAGAGGTGGGTAAACCCCAGGCTACACTTTATGAGTGCTCACGTTGATAGAGGTGGGTAAACCCCAGGCTATACTCTCTGGGTGTCACGTTGATAGAGGTGGGTAAACCCCAGGCTACACTCTATGGGTGTCACGTTGATAGAGGTGGGTAAACCCCAGGCTATACTCTCTGGGTGTCACGTTGATAGAGGTGGGTAAACCACACACTATACTCTCTGGGTGTCACGTTGATAGAGGTGGGTAAACCACACGCTATACACTCTGGGTGTCACGTTGACAGAGGTGGGTAAACCCCAGGCTATACTCTCCAAGTGTCACGTTGATAGAGGTGGGCATAAAATAACACGTACACACACACCGATATTAAAATTGGTACAACGTTGTGTTCTGGATCCAAACCTCTTGTATGGTCACTCGTGCGCGGCGAGTGACCATCCCGTGACCAACACGTGACGCTGACGTCATTATTCCTTAGTGTGTCATATATCAGGCATGCCGGTTGCGACCTAATATAATTGATATTATTTAACGGACTATTTTATGTTCCCTTTCGATTGTCATACTGTGTCAACTATTATGATTAATCAATGTTTCTATCAACTTCATTATCCAACATTATCGTGGCTCGTTACGGAAACTATGTTTAGTGTTAGTGCTGGTAACGTATGTTACGCATATTTAGAATATCTTGTTACACCCAGAGTTATCCCCCGTGTTTATGGCACGATTGTCTCTCTTCGGATAACCTATAACACATTCGTTACCCGGAGTTATCCACTCATTTTCTCTTGCTAGTCAGTTAAGCTTAGCCGTTTGTCCGACTGTAAATAACCGGTATCGGGTATATCGTTTCAGGTATTTTCCTCTTCCTTTTTCCTTATTTCTGGTTACCCTACTCTCAGAACAAAAATAAAAAGCCTTAGTTCTCAAGACTTGTTTTCCCAGGATTTGTAAACTAAAGTGTTTACAGTATGCCACCAGCCACACACTCACCCAATCGGCACACGGCATCACTGAATAAATCAAGTCCTTTTCATAATAATTATATCTTTACTATCTAATTATAGATATACATGCTGTAAAATTCCATAGACACATGCATATAGCGTTATAGCTCACTATCAGGCAGAAATAAAACACATCCTTCTTCCACATTGTTCCTTTCACGACTGCCGCACGACTGAAACTTACGTCACAATACAGTCTAGGCCATACGTTACAATCAGCACAAAAATACGTCACTAAGTCAAGCGCGGGAATAGCGTTCACGAACTTATAAAACTCTCGAACACACACCGCACGTAATAAACTTGATATATTCAGTCACAACAATTATCAGTGAACTCACATAATCGACAGGTTACACATAAAGATCATATTCAAGATCATCCAGATATTTGACGAGCTATAACTTGCAGACGTTCGTGGCTTGAATCGTGAATCGAAATAATTTGATTAGTGCCTAAAGAAAGTTTACAAAAAATGTACATTGAGTATAATTTGAATATTGAAAGCATGGAAAACATGATCTACATTTTTCAATGAATTTGAATACTGCCATGACAGTCGTGAGGTTTAGGGTCCATCATCAAACGACGTCACGCATCTAGCGGTAGGGGGGGGTCACGAATTTTTGACAATGTATAATGAGGGTGCCTAAACTTTGTGACAAATTTGTGATGATTTGGGTGCGGGTGCAATAATCTGGCAAAATAGCGTGACGTCATTTACGGATGGCACCTGACACAAACATGACAAGGTAAAACGATGTCACAGATCCATCAAAAACTTAGGACGTAATTTATTTCTTATTAATGTTTACAATTATATTTTTTTTATTGTATAATGTTTGTCATTTCTTAGACCAGAAAAAGTCAGGTGATATTAAGTAAGGTTACTATTTTCAAAGAATGTTTTCGTAAAACATTGCTGCTTATGTTGTAATTCAGCAAATTTATAGAAGTAATAATTTGTTAAAATAAACTTTTTAACAAATTTTCGTCAAGGTTAACATCAACTACGCCGAATCACGTTAACGCAGAAGTACCGACCAGATGTTGAGAGATTGCCCAAACGGAATGCCCGGATATTTTATTAATATCTCTCCCCCATTTAATGAGGTTGGCCAAAATGATTGCTCGCTTGTTCTATTAATAGATTTTTGACATTAAGCGTCAGTTTACACAATCAAATTTCGCGTCAAATTGTATAAATCAATAAATGCACTATTTTGTGCGTGGTTTCTTTTTGGGGAGAATTTGACCAAATAGTAATTTGAAAGTTGTGACAAGGCTTCATACACAAATTGCATCAAATGCATGAAGGAAAATTTGATCACGTGAAACGACCATAAATGACAAACCTTATTGAGCACTACATTTTTTTCTATTCATATTATTATCAAAAGAATTTTTTTTTATCCACAGTCGACGGAATACATTGATGGCAGTATGGCGGACCAATGCTCCGTGAAAGGAGTCAGCATGCAGCTGTACGAGGCTTACATCATGTTCATTTTTACTGTGTTATTTGCATTGCCTTTGGTTCTGCTTACCATCATGTACACAGCCATATCGCTGACTATTGCCACCAGTGCCATCTCGTCATTGGAAGAGAAAGTCACGTGTAAAACCCCCTGCACCGGAAGTCGCCAGAGCCGTAGCCAGGAAAAGACTCAGCACAGCAATTCTAAAGCCATCGCCGGCAGACGGCAGGTCGTCAAGATGATGGTGGCCGTGATGCTGACCTATTTCGTCTGTTTGCTCCCTCTGCGGTGCATGCAGGTTTGGACATTGTTCGCGACCGAGAGTGATTTCATAGACCTGGGACAAGAAGGGTACCTCAACCTCGTCAGCACCAGCCGCATTCTCATGTACCTGAACAGTGCCAGCAACCCGGTCATATACGGACTTCTCAGCTCAAACTTCAGGGCAGCATTCAAACAGTCCTTCCTCACCTGCAGGCTCAGGCGTCAGGGGCGGGGCAAATACAACTCAGCTTACTACAACAGACAACACCACCATCATTACCTGTACCAGCAAACTCAGGTTACCAACAGCAACGCCAGCTGTTCGAGTGCGGACGTTAAAAAAGAAGCGCTGAACAGCAGAAACAGCGTCGGGGAAAACAATAAGCTTCTGCATTGTTTACAAAAGACCCGTCACGGGAATGAGGTTTTCGAACGGCGCTCGTTAAAGCTCGGAGATTCGCCCGAGTCCGAATTTAGAACAGAGTTATCCGTGCAGCATTTTCACGGTAGCGGTAAGGGGCCCGTTTTTGTTTGATACAAACAACAAGCGCGTCATTGACCTTGTGAGCAGACGCTAAAAGTACTGACAATGTTGTGCTGTTGAGTTTCCGGCGCCATGTCTGAACTGTGAACATTGGAAATGGCGTAAACATTTGATTTTCAAAAGTTTGCATCTATTGTTGCTGCAATGGAAATGAAACTGTGCATTTGTTTTATTTAACAGAGCCTCAAATTTGTCATGGCAACTTTATTCAGATTAATTTGCTGACGTTTGCTCATCGGTTGTTAACATTTGTTTCTTGATTTTATCTGTATTTTTTTTTTAAAGCTTTATAAACTTATGTTCTCCATTCTATGAAACATGCCCTGAAACGTTTTGTTTCTTCTAATACCACTTTTCAAAATCCCACTGCTGTTTATAGGGTCTATGATTCATGTTTCAGTTTCAGCATTGTCTGGGAGCCATTAAAGGGGATGTGAAAATAATACATTGTTCAATGTGTTCTGTCAATGTGAGAATTGCGTTGATTTTTGTATTGTTTTTTTTTTCTAACCACAGTAAAACTTTTATTGAAATAACGAGGTGTGCGTTTTAAAGTATTTAAAACTGCTTCTAATAGAATCCTGTTAAATCTCGACTCTTACGCTGTCTCAATGACTAAATCGCGCTGGCTGAATGACTGACTCGCGCTGACTGAATGACTGACTTACGCTGACTGAATGACTGACTTACGCTGACTGAATGACTGACTTACGCTGACTGAATGACTGACTTACGCTGACTGAATGACTGACTTACGCTGACTGGATGACTGACTCACGCTGACTGAATGGCTGACTCACGCTGACTGAATGACTGACTTACACCGACTGAATGACTGACTTACGCTGACTGAATGACTGACTCGCGCTGGCTGAATTACTGACTCGCGCTGACTGGATGACTGACTCACGCTGACTGAATGACTGACTCACGCTGACTGAATGACTGACTCACATGCAAAATGACTGACTCACGCTGACTGAATGACTGACTCACGCTGACTGAATGACTGACTCACATGCAAAATGACTGACTTTCGCTGACTGAATGACTGACTCACGCTGACTGAATGACTGACTCACATGCAAAGTGACTGACTCGCGCTGACTGAATGACTGACTCACATGCAAAATGACTGACTCACGCTGACTGAATGACTGACTCACATGCAAAATGACTGACTCTCGCGCTGACTAAATGACTGACTCACACTGACTGAATGACTGACTCACATGTAAAATGACTGACTCTCGCGCTGACTGAATGACTCTCATGCAAGATGACTTGCTTTCATGTAAGTAGAATCTGGACCAAGATGAAACTATACAATCTTTAATAATTGGGTTCCACAATCCGACACGACTCTAGCCATGTACGTAGTTCAGAGAAAGGTAGAAAGGGTTGCCGTTGAGCTCGCCAACTAAAAAAAAAAAAAAAAGAATTGTTGGACACACTCAAAGATTTGATTGTTATTCCCCAAACCATGCATGCTCCTTCAAAATGTTTGGGACCGACAGTAATGTAGGAGATAAAGGTGTCATACCCACCCACCTCCCACCCCCCAATCCCCCTTATATCGATTTTTTTCCTGATAATAGTGCACCTGGTAAGTAAAATTGAAAAACGCAACCTACACATTATGGTTCGTAGTGGCTCGGCAGTTGGCGCAACCCACACATTATGGTTCGTAGTGGCTCGGCAGTTAGTATAACCGCATGTGTCGTCAGTTTACTTCATTTTGACCAAGTCGCATATTTTATCTCACCTCAGTGGCGTCACTTGGGTTGGGGACACCCAGTGTGTTAAACTCAAGGTGTCACCCCCACCCACCCCCACACCCCAGACTTGCCATTGGACCTCTTCCGAGAAAACCTGGTCTGGTGAGACCTTGCTCTGGTGGCACCCTGCTATGGTGGCAACCTTTTCATATGACACCCTGCTCTCGGGGCTCCCTGCTCTTGTATTTAACTGACATGTGTTAATAAGAATGAGCTCCGCCAAGTTTACTATATTCCATTTAGTGTCATCCCTTATGAGTGTGCCACCCCCTATGAGTGCGCCACCTCCTATGAGTGTGCCACCCCCATGAGTGTGCCACCCATAGCTTTATATATCCCCGAAACCTCTAAGTGGCATTCACACAAAAAATATACTCAAATAATGTACTTCCAGCGTTTTAAAAAAGTACAACTAGTGCAGCTACTTTGATTTGCGCGGCTAGTGTGCGCTTGCACAGTTGCACAACCTCACACAATATATATACACTAGTTATAGCTCGTCAAAAATTGGCGACAGCAATGCATGAACTTCCCATCTGCTAAAGTTACTTGACAAAACATGAGCTCAAATAACGCACATTTAAGAATACCAATTTTTGCTACACCCCTTCCCCCATGATACTTCACTGCACACTTTTTACTTTACGCCCATGAACTATATTAATATTCTGATGTCCCAACCACTTTTAAACCGAATATTTATTGCACCATATTTAAATTGAGACGATTTCATTTTCAGAAAAGAAAATATCACGCACCAAACGTAGTAGCGTTATCTTTTTTTAAATATATCATTTAGCGGAGTTATCGGGAATTATATTTTGCGCTCTATTGAACTCACTATTGAACTCACTATTGAACTCACTATTGAACTTACTATTGAACTCACTATTGAACTCACTATTGAACTCACTATTGAACTCACTATTGAACTCACTATTGAACTCACTATTGAACTCACTATTGAACTCACTAATGAACCATACTTTCTTTCAAACATAGAGATTAATATGTAATATACCGGTAATTCATGTTATTAATTATTTTACAAACCAATGATTCATGTAGCAAACGTCTCTTCAATAAATAAAGATCTCCATTACTAACATACCATTGCTAACACACCATTACTAACACACCATTACTAACACGCCATTACTAACACGCCATTACTAACACGCCATTACTAACACGCCATTACTAACACGCCATTACTAACACACCATTACTAACACACCATTACTAACACACCATTACTAACACACCATTACTAACACACCATTACTAACTACGCCATTACTAACACACCATTACTAACACACCATTACTAACTACGCCATCACTGCTGCTCCTGCTAAAACTTTACAACATTAACAACGCCATTTCCCATACCCAAATATACGTCACAAACTACAAAACATACAGCAAGAGCTACGAAAATAATATCAGCACCAAAATTGGACGCAGCCAGCTCGTTAGGAAGCAGGCGAAATGGAATCAGTTTACCAGAAGCGTCATATATATATTAGAGATAGATAAATGAAGTAAAAGTGTATTTCTCAAAAGTAAATGATGTTAGAAACTTAAGCATCAATCCATAGATAATTTATTTTTTTTAAGTCTGACAAACTTTTTTCACAAAAAAACATGAAGGATAATCTTTTGAGAACTTAATTAAAATGTATAACTATTGTTTTAACACACCATGCATAAACTAAGATTTGTTTAGTTAACATTTTAAAGGATTTACTTTTTTCACGCCAAAAAAATTTAATTTACAAAATGTACTTGGCATGTTATGGGGTGGGGAGTATATTGTTACGTACTGTTATCAATATGGAGAAATTAATCTCTTATTTAAGTGTATGGCTCGTTCTAAAACAGTACACAACAAAAGACGATACCATATGTTAAATACAATAACAAAGAATACGATACTCAAACCAGGGCTAATTACAATTAATAAGTGTCATGTCACACCTTAAAAACATCAAAACATACATAAATTTTTCATAACTAAACTAAGAAGTTATTTTATTTTTGAACATTTTCCCATAATGATAATGGATTAAGATGTAGTATTATTAGAAAACTGTGACGTGAAACAACAAAGTCATCCCCCACACCGAATGTAAAATGGCCACAACAGTTTTTGCGCAAAAGGTTTTTCGTGAAGGAGATTCACGTTACCTACAATACCTGAGGCAATTTCGACCTCAAATTAATGTTTTTGAAAATTAATTGAATTTTAGGTTTAACATAAATATTTAAAAAATTTAATTAAAATTGTGAAGTCACAAATGTATGACCCCCCCCCCCTTTTTTTTTCCCCTGTCACAAAGTGTCACAAATTCTCGACCCCTCCACCTGAGCGTGACGTAATTTGCGAACGACCGCTTATCTTTGCAATCTATTTTACTTTAATAAATAAATAAACCTACTCTTGAAATATACGGAAATATACGTTGACCTACTTTTAAACAGTGAATGTATTCATTGTGTGGTAAAGGGGGGATGGGACATTAGAATATTATTATAGTGTTTGGGCGTGCAAAAAGTGTGCGGTAGCATATATAGGGGGGTTACCACCATCCCGGTGGTGCTTTTATGAATGGTTATTACAAACAAAATACAATATTTGTGAATTTGTATTTTACTTACGTAGAACATATCTTTAATAAAATATCCCATAATTGGCCAAGTAGCCCTACATTAAATCTACTGCTGAAAGGCCAGTAAAGTAAGTTTTATTGGACACAACTTGCATATAGCAAAAGCTACGAAAATAATCTCAGCACCAAATACGCTGAGTGGCTATGCTCGTATGTAGTTTTTTTTTTGTAAAGCTGTGTTTTTGTATTTAAATGTGGAAAAATATAGATTGTTTTATCTCTCTTTGAATGTGGTTGACTTTGAACCGCGCTTCGAGCCTTTGGGGATGAAGCGAGATTTTTCAAATAAACTTTATTATTATTATTACATCCGATATACATAGAGAAAGAGTGACAGCCAGTGGCGTAGCGAGCTTAACTCGCGTCCGGGGCACAATACCTTTTTAGCGCCCCCCCCTATTCAAAAACCATACAATATTATATGTAAAATATACCATTTGGCGCCCCTTTGTGAGTAGCGCCCGGGGCATGATGCCCCCCTTGCTACGCCACTGAGGCGGACAGATGCACATTGCAGTTAAATAATATGATAATGTTGCACATTGTTTATTCAATGTTTTTGCTTTCTGTTGCTCTTTACCTTAGGTTTGATAACTGTTAATAATTATATCATACTCAGAGGCGTAGCTAATGGGTGGGCTGGGGTACAGATGTCCCTGGGCGCCAGACTAGTTAAAGGGGTCAAAATTTGCGTTGACATCATTTTAATTGATGAAAATAATAGGTTTGAAAGTTGAAAAAAGAAAGGGAAGCTCTTTAAAATAAATCTTGTCCCCGGGCGCCAAACACTCTAGCTACGCCTCTGATCATACAGAAAACAATCTAATTATATGATTATCATCAGTATATTCATATTTTTTTAATAGCCCATTCACAACTATCTATTTTTCAAGAAGTTTTCGTGTCTTAGTTATCACGAGACTGAAATATTAAGTGCCTGACAATTTTGACCACATCCCGACTTCACGTCATAAATGGGTTGTTGTGCTAATAACGTCAAAATATTTCCGTATTTTTAACTTGCAATCATTCTGGCATAATATGAAAGCCACTTGCACTACCGATAAAAGTGTCGGACTGCGATAAAGCTTTAAAATAGATTAAATAGACACGAACAATCTGTGTCGATATAACAATATAGCACTACCGACAGGAGTACATTTGCGTGATTTCTATTCTTTACTTATAGATTGATAAAGTGTATATTATTCAAAAAGCCGGGTTATCACGAAAACTTTACTTTGAATAACATCATGGCTACACGCTAGCGGTTAGACAGCTGTGGGTAAAAAACAAATCAGGATTGTTAGGGAATATTAATCCATATTTATAGTCTCTTCGTCCTAACTAATGAATTAAAAGTATAGTAAAATTTCGAATAACTATTGCACTAAATCACCAGTTTTCAATTCATTTTATCTTACAGAACAATACGATAAATTACTAACATTTTTCTACCAAACATGCAAATTTGATTTTTAAAAATATTGCTTCACCGAACGGCCATGTAAATGATCGCTCTTTTAAATTTAGATGTATTAAATTACATTTTAATGATGATTCTGCGTTCAAGCCATGCCATACGAAGAGAAATGTTTTTTTTAAGAACACAAATGGGAGAGTATCATGGGGGAGTATCATGGGGGAGTATCATGGGGGAGTATCATGGGAGAGTATCATGGAAGAGTGTCATGGGAGAGTATCATGGGAGAGTATCAAACTTAGAACAAAAGAACCTACCAGGCGTATCGGGTGAAAGCCTTCGTCGAACTGAGCAAAACAAAAGAAAGAGAAAAAAAGAAACGTTATTTTGAGTCCAACTTTTGCAAAGCTAGGTGGGGGTTTTTTCCCCTTTCTTTTGTTACTTATTGGTCGGCGTCTTGGAAAAGAACAAAACATCACATTAGAACAAGACATTACATTAGAACAAGACATTACATTAGAACAAAACATCACATTAGAACAAGACATTACATTAGAACAAGACATTACATTAGAACAAAACATCACATTAGAACAAGACATTACATTAGAACAAAACATCACATTAGAACAAGACATTACATTAGAACAAGACATTACATTAGAACAAGACATTACATTAGAACAAGACATTACATTAGAACAAGACATTACATTAGAACAAGACATTACATTAGAACAAGACATTACATTAGAACAAGACATTACATTAGAACAAGACATTACATTAGAACAAAACATTACATTAGAACAAAACATTACATTAGAACAAGACATTACATTAGAACAAGACATTACATTAGAACAAGACATTACATTAGAACAAGACATTACATTAGAACAAGACATTACATTAGAACAACAGCTGGAAGTTACACAGATACAATGCTTTCTTATGATCCATAGAAGTCCATTTCCCAAGAAAATGTCGCACTAAGAACTGGGATGCCGATTGCCGATCGGGCGTGACCCCTGCCGGCTTTATGCATAGGCGGCGTAGTCGCAGACCTGTTTACCCCCGGGTTAGTGTCAGCGTAGTTTTCAACTCTCAAAAACGTAGTTTCAAGCTCCAAAGAGTAGTTTGGTCAATTAGTCGATTTGGGCGGAGGTGGGGGGTGTTTACATTCAAAATACAAGTTTTGTTAGGAAATCCTCTCGGCTGCATAAAAAAGGATAATAGAGCAAACATAGAGGGTCTAGCGTAAACAGCAGAAGAAGCAGCCAGAATGGGTAACACGAAAGAGCTCTATGATATAAAAAGAAAGCTCTTAGGGAGATACAAGTGGCCAGAGAGACCGGTTAAAAACAAGGGAGGTATATCAATAACGGAACGCAAAGAGCTAAACAACAACAACAAAAAATTGGTGGAATACCGTACGGAATAACTAAACACAGCTCCGCCCAAAGACACACCTAACATACAACCAGCAATGACTAGAAGACAGTGCCACAAATAAGGAAGAAATAGCCCTGGCTCAAAATGGAGAAAGCATCGGGACCGCAAAGCATCGCAACAGAGATAATGAGAGCAGATATAGATGCAAAAGTCAACATGCTACACCCTCTATTTGAAAATATATGGGAATGAGAGAGAGTTCCAAAAGAGTTTCATCAGGTGCCAAAGAAGGGATCTCAGCAACTAACCAAACTACAGTGGAATTACGCTACTGTCTGTACCAGGAAGGGTCTTTAACAGAAGTATTTTAAATAGAAGGAAGGACCGAGTCGACACGCATGCAGATACGAGATTAACAGACTGATTTCCGCCGAAACAGATCATGCACAGATCCAATAGCAACACTATGAATCATTGTAGAACAGTCCATCGAATGGAACACACCCCCCCCCCCCAATATGAATTTTATCGACTACAAAAAGCCTTTTGATAACCTGGACCGACAAACCTTATGGAAACTCTCCGGCATTACGGGGTACCAGGAAAACTAGTCAGGATGATTCAGTTATTATGATGGAATGACATGCAAGGTGGTACACGAAGGTCGACTCACAGATGGCATACAGGGTGGTACGCGAAGATTGATTCATAGATGACATACAGGGTGGTGCGCAAAGGTCGACTCACAGATGACATGCAGAGTGGTACGCGAAGGTCGACTCACAGATGCCTTTATTGTGGAAACAGGAGTCAGACAATGATGCCTCTTGTCCCCCTTTCTATTCATCCTTGCGATTGACTGGATAATGAAAAAAATCCACAGACAAAAAGAGGAATGGGATACAGTATACACCCTGAGAGAAACTGAATGGCCTAGACTTCGCAGATGATATTTCACTCTTGCCCCACAACCAGCAACAAATGCAGGAAAAATAAAATGATGTCCATGGATGGTCAAAGATTTTATACTGCTACAAGCAGTGGCGGGTCCAAGTGAAAATCAAGGTGGCCGTATACAGGGACGGATTTACATACAGGCCGACTAGGCCGTGGCCTAGGGGCCCCGCGAAATAAGGGGTCCCAAAATTGGGAGTAGTATATAAAAAATATATATTTTTGAATTTTAAAAACTTAGCAATATTTTTTACTCTTCCAAATGGGGCCTCCAATTTTTTTTGGCCTAGGGCCCCTAAAATTGTAAATCCGGCCCTGGCCGCATAGAGCAGGGATTGGCAACTACGGCCCACGAATTGCATCCGGCCCACAACTTCGGTTTATCCAGAGTCAAAAGTTTATTTGATGGGACAGAAGAATTGGCGTCTGTGCATTCTAAGCAAGGAATAACAACAGAGAATATCATTTTCAAAGATGTAGAAAAATCAATTACTCATTGCAATTTGGATTGGGAAAAAAAAATCAAAGTTACAACAGAAGTGCTACACAACATATGGTGAACAAGTGCGGTTAAGGCAGGGTTTCGGTTGGCAAATTTACAAAGGCTTTTCAAAGTGATGGTTGTTTCGAGCCTATTTTTCTTTGATGAATTTATTATCAATGGATATAATGTGAAGAATGTCTTGATTTATCATGTCAGTGGAACCTGTGCCGTCACTGAAATGTAGTTGTCTCCCGTGGCCTCAATCATTGTCCAGTTTCGTAAATTCCTGACCGAAATAAAAGATTGTTGGGTGGCTCAGATGTTGAAAGGTGTTGTTATGAGTTGTCCCCAAAAGTCCTAATTAAAAAATAAGAATTTCTTACTTAAAGAGCTGTCAGTTAAATCTCAAATGAAACAGGGAGCGTAATGCGTTCAGGTTAAAGAAATATGAAGTACAACTCAACACTTACGTGAAAACCTGAAATATAAAACAAAGAGTAGGGGAAAACCTGAAATATAAAACAAAGAGTAGGGAAAACCTGAAATATAAAACAAAGAGTAGGGAAAACCTGAAATATAAAACAAAGAGTAGGGGAAATCTGAAATATAAAACAAAGAGTAGGGGAAATCTGAAATATAAAACAAAGAGTAGGGGAAATCTGAAATATAAAACAAAGAGTAGGGGAAATCTGAAATATAAAACAAAGAGTAGGGGAAAACCTGAAATATAAAACAAAGAGTAGGGAAAACCTGAAATATAAAACAAAGAGTAGGGAAAACCTGAAATATAAAACAAAGAGTAGGGGAAATCTGAAATATAAAACAAAGAGTAGGGGAAACCTGAAATATAAAACAAAGAGTAGGGGAAATCTGAAATATAAAACAAAGAGTAGGGGAAATCTGAAATATAAAACAAAGAGTAGGGGAAATCTGAAATATAAAACAAAGAGTAGGGGAAATCTGAAATATAAAACAAAGAGTAGGGGAAAACCTGAAATATAAAACAAAGAGTAGGGAAAACCTGAAATATAAAACAAAGAGTAGGGAAAACCTGAAATATAAAACAAAGAGTAGGGAAAACCTGAAATATAAAACAAAGAGTAAGGGAAAACCTGAAATATAATACACACAATAGGGGAAAACCTTGAAAGACCTTACTCAAACTGAACGTCAGACGGTTCGACAGAAATGCCTTAAACAAAGGGGGACAACAAAAAGATCAACTTAGCTGATGATACTAAACAAAGGGGGACAACAAAAAGTTCAACATAGCTGATGATACTAAACAAAGGGGGACAACAAAAAGATCAACTTAGCTGATGATACTAAACAAAGGGGGACAACAAAAAGATCAACATAGCTGATGATACTAAACAAAGGGGGACAACAAAAAGATCAACTTAGCTGATGATACTAAACAAAGGGGGACAACAAAAAGATCAACATAGCTGATGATACTAAACAAAGGGGGACAACAAAAAGATCAACTTAGCTGATGATACTAAACAAAGGGGGACAACAAAAAGATCAACATAGCTGATGATACTAAACAAAGGGGGACAACAAAAAGATCAACTTAGCTGATGATACTAAACAAAGGGGGACAAGAAAAATATCAACTAAGCTGATGATACTTAACAAAGGGGGACAACAAAAAGATCAACATAGCTGGTGATACTAAACAAAGGGGGACAACAAAAAGATCAACATAGCTGATGATACTAAACAAAGGGGGACAACAAAAAATTCAACTTAGCTGATGATACTAAACAAATCTGCACTTTATAAGAACCCCATTTAGTGTCGTCGTACCACCCCCAATCCAAGACTCGCAACAGGACATTGTTGTACGCCCATGAACTATATTAAGAATCTAATGCAGTGCTTCTCAAAGTGGTGGGGTGCCGGTCCGTGGGCCATCATCCGCCGGTCCGCAGAAGTTTTCAAGAAAACTCATTTCGCTACCACGTCAGCACAAGAAAAATAGTGCACCGGTCCCTGGTGCAATGGAAAAAAATTCCTGCCGGTCCGCCATACTAAAAAGTTTGAGAAGCACTGATCTAATGGACTACGATGAGTCGATTGTTTTGTCACGTGATAAGCGTAAGTACGAGTAAGACTTCCGGTAGGCTGTCTGCAACACACTACTCGCTCACAAATTTTTCTTCAAACAACTTTCTTCCTTTAATCATAACTGAATTATAATTATTGTCCCATTTAATGAATGTCATTTAAAGAAACGCGTGTATTCAAGAATATTTTGAAGTAAAATTTTTAATTAACACTGGGGGAAGCGCTTATGGAGACAAACATTGTGCTTTAAAATTAATGATAATGGCAATGGCTGATCAGCTATTATCTGTTGTTATGTGTAGCAGAAAGCCTACCAATGGCTGGTACGTATCACGTGACAAAACAAGGAAGTGACTCATCGTAGTCCATTCCCACCCGCAGCACATTTATTTCAACAACAATTTTAGGCAAACAAAAGAAAATATTTCGCACCAAACGCACGTGAGATATTTTTTTTAAGAATTTCATTTTATCTTCCCCTTTTTTTTGGGGGGGGGGGGTGGAGTTGGGGCATGGGGCTCAAATCTTGAAAGAATGTGTTGTCATCGACAGCGAGTCTATGTGCTAAGTTTCAGCTCGATAGGTTGACGGGAAGATGTCTAAGACGGTCAATTAGCCGTCTGAAGATTTTGCCAGCTACCCACGAATAAAAACAAAGTTAATATAAAGGATTTAAAATTATAAAAGAGATTAGTAATCGTTTAACATTCATATGTGTAAGATTTTAAGGGGCAGCTTCAGGTATAAAATTTAAGTGTGGCTTTTGTTCAGTATGCTATGCATATCAAAAATTAGCTTTGATACATGGCTAACACTAAATCATCTATATTTATACACCTTGAATTGACAGTCGTTCTTTGGTCGATTTATTTTTTGTTGCGAGGTAAATAGAAAATTAAACAAAAATAGCACCAAAGAAATAAAAAAAAAACAGGTAACAGTAGATTAAAGAAATCATGCAGGGCATAACGACAGGAGGGAGAAGAAGAGGACGACAGAGAAAAGGTGGGAAGAGTGGACGGACTAAAACTAGGCGATGCTGTGCGTAGTGCAGAAAACAGAGAGGAATGGAGAAGGATAGTTTTCATGTCATCTGTGGCGCCCCAACCACCCAAGGACCAGGGGACATGATGATTAGGGGTCGCAATCCGGGATCCCGAATTTCAAAAATACTGGAATACCGGACCATAATTGATGCTCGAAAATACCGGGATTGGATTTGTGAAAACCGGGATTTTCGATAATCCCGGGATTTCATTTTCAATTTTATTTTAAATAGTTTTTCATAGTTTCCACGTCGTAGTTAAAGCAAGATATAGCAATAATTTATGAGATTTGTAAATCCATCACACCACAGGTCTCAAGTTCAAAGAAAGCCGACCGACGGGCAAGATCTGCGTACTCTTATTTGTCAAGAATCATGACGTTGTGATTCGTTTTGTTTCTTCATCGTGCGTGTGTAGTTTGTAAGTGCAAACAAGTCGCGACCTGAAGGTACAGGATTGATAGGTAAATGATAAAATGTCTTCATATTATTGCCAAATAAGAAATTTGTATAGTCGAATGAAGGTCGAATGTTGACTTCCATTAAGAGTTTGTAAAGAAATAATAACACGTTACACTCAAATCACTGGGTCAACTTTCAATTGAATTTTTTTTTATTGCTTGATTGCTTTTAATTATGCCAAAAAAACCTAGACATTAAAAAAGTTGAGTAAATCCGTATTTTGATAATCCAATACCTTAAGTTTAAGACACAGAAAAAGTATGTTACTTCTATTTTGTGATAACAATATTAATAATATACATTCAACTCATAATTGATTTTCGAGCCATTTTGTCTCAGGCTGAATTTCCCAATTTGTCTGTACCGTACCTAGCCAAAATTTACATGACAATTTAAACATTACAAAAAGTTTTACACATCAAACCAATTCTTCGATTGAATTAATATTTTTTTTAAATGATTTATTTTCCCAGGTTGATAGAAAGAAATGGGGGACCCTGAAAAAAATAAACCTAAATTTGAAAAGCATATGAAACTATCGGAAACAAAGACATCAGTTTGGGATTATTTCTTGAAAGCTACAAACAATCTCTCAGCTAAATGTATTAGATGTAACAAGATACTTAAAACATTGGGAGCAGAGGCGTAACAACGGCTTGGCATTGGGGCAGTTGCCAAGGGCGCCGGCCTGCGCCAGTTCAAAAGGGCGCCGCTAAATCTCTAATTTTTACATTTTTATTATTTAAAAAATAAATTAGCCAAGGGCGCCAAAAACCCAGCTACGCCTCTGATTGGGAGGAACAACTTAAACTCTCAATTAAAGTCTGTAATTCCAGTGATTACTTGGACGTATTTCTAAGGCCAGATTGCGACCAGATGCGAAAACATATCGTGGATATTCAAAAGCTTGGCCAGACAGCGGATTCCTCGCTGTAAATATCTTTGAACAATGAAATTGAACATCTTGGATCTGAGCATGATCAACTTGATGATACACTGCCGCTTAAGAGACAATTAGAAATTGAAATACAAAAGAAACTTCAGGCTTAGGATAATACTTCCAGACCAATGGATGGAGACATTGATACAGTGGTCAAAATAGAAATGACTTTATTTGAAAATAGCGATTCAAGAGGAAAATATTTAGAAATTACGTATGATAGATAGCCTAAGGTCTATTCCTCCGACCAGTGTGGATTCTGAGCGGGTGTTCTCTTTTATAACCATTTGCGGTCAAAGTTAAGTGACAAAACAGACACGTTGTCATTTTTCGATCTCAATCTCATTATTTAAATTTGACCAAAGATTAAAGCAACACAAAATATTTTAATATTTGATTAATAAAACTATTTAAATTAAAAAGTTAAGAATATTTTTTTTTTCATTTAATTAAAATCTAATCATAAACATTTGTGTTATTGTTAAAATTAAAAGCTTTTCAAAAATCAATATCAATATGTGATACTTGCACTGATTGTTTTAATTTCATTGATTATTAATTAATTGATCTCGAATCTCGACTAAAAATTCTCTAAATATCGAAAATACCGGGATTCCGTAAACTTCAATATCGAAAATACTGGTTTTGGCATAAGGGACCGGTTTTGCGACCCTTAATGATGATGATGAACGGTGGGAAAGAGGATTGATAAACATGTCTTTGAGTAATTCTCCGATTCAAGATATTACATTTTCAACAAAAGATAATCGCGCCTACATCCCCGGCGGGATTCGAACCCGCGACCTCTGGATTAGAAGTCCAGCGCGCTATCCACTGCGCTACGGGGACGTTCAATTTTGTTGATTTTAAAAAATTACTGATCAATAATCTCAACAAAACTACTATTTGTAACTCTATTTTTTACAATGCCTACGAAACAGCCGAGGAGCTCTACAGGGCGGAAGCAGCTGTAAAGAGAGCGCAGTGAGAAAAGCCAGAAAACATTGCTCCACCGCATTCGTGTGTGGGACATGAAAAAGAGACTGCCACTCGAGGATCGGTCTCACTAGCCACACCAATAGCTGCAATCAGAAAAGATAAATCTATCGTCTCTCGTAGACGGAAAGATGCCAAACATACATACATACGAAACAATCATAGTCTACTTGTTAACCATTCCATTCATCTTCCAACCAATAATTGCGATTGTAATGAATATGATTTGGTTAAAAAATTAACTGATTTATATTTTTTCAAAGGGCGGTGGACCTGGGTAAAGGCAAAAAGGAGCAAGATAAAACCGACATGACATTATCAGAATAAGATAACTTTTAAGTATAACTATAATACATAATGATGCATATGTTTGCCTTCGGCTTCAGTCTTCATAGATAACTTACTAAACATGCTTATTTATACTTATACTTGATTTAACTTAACTTTTATTGTACATAAAATATTAAATATATTTTAAAAAATAGCATTCAATAAGTTTAAATAAGACCTAATGTTTTATTTTAACATGAAAATGAATCCGAAGAATTAAAATAGTTGGCTTAGTTTTTCATCAAACTAATTTATTATATATGGAAATAAATGTAAAAGACATACATACCTTACTTAACGTTGAATAGCTAGTCTTGTAGGTTCGACATAGTTTATAATTTAAAAATCTGGCAGATCCAAGCAATTTCATTACATTTCCGCCGTTTACCAAGGGCAGCTATTCAATAAGATCATGAGGAAAACACAAGATTCAATCATGAATCCTGAAGAGATTTTTAGTATCGGCAGTGTAATTCGCATTGTTGACTGCCATAAAGAGACTTATAAAGGCACAGTTAGGTCTTTTGACTATAACACGAAAATTCTATCCATCGGTAATTTTTGTATTTGTTCCCATTGCATGTTTTATGTTTTCCTATTCCTTTCAGTTTCTTACTTGTTGTTAGAATACGTCAAGTCTGCTTTTAGTTTTACTCATGTCATTAACTTTATAGTACTTAATACTTTTTAAAAATACTTACTTACGACTTCTACAGTATGTACCCGTACTTGGTATTGAGTTAGACTTGAAATAAAAGTATAAGGCAGTTTTGACTGTCTGGAGTTACTCATTTTAGTTGTGCCTAGGACTTAAACTGTTAAACCTAATTATAATATTAATAACTAATTATTATCACTAAACCTACTTTGTTAATCTTGCAGTTCAGGTGCCTATATTATTTTTGGCTAATTAAGATAGATCGTACCTCATTTCATTAGGTTAGGTTTAGGTGTAGGGTTCAGGTTAGGTTTAGGGATACATTTAGTACATTTTTTCATTATTTTTTAACGTTTTATTCTTAATTTTACGGGTCACGACAATCAAATTGGCAGCCATGGTAAAAAAACGCGGTACGATCTATCCGAATTTACCTTATTTTTTATCAAAATTTGTATTATCGCATGTACACTTACACAGATTCTTCATCAAGTTAAATCCAGGCAGTGATAGTTAACTAATACTAATACTAAATTATACAGCGCTTATTTTCGTTGTATTTTATTTCTAAAGCGTCTTAAGAACATCCCCCAACCTTCCATAGCTCTATTAATTTGTTTTGTATTTTCACCATATTGTCAGATTTTTTTATCTCCTATAAGGTGGTATATCTAAACTGCTAAACAAAATTTTCAAACTGTAGGCATGTTCACAAAAGAAATGAAAGACAGGGTGTGAGGTTGAACTTAATTAGATGTTCCGTTTTATTATAGGGGCCCCAAATTCTTTTTTTTTCTTATATGGGGTGTATAAATATAATTCCAAACAAAGGCTCCTGCATGGGAATGGGTGAATGGAACGAGATCAGACTTAGTACACATACACTTTATTATCCATATTAAAAATCGGTACTGCAGGATAATGTCCTCATTATAAATTATTTTAATTTTTCCTGAAACTAGCCAATATACATGGCGTCGCTAAATGGAATTCAGAAATGAACATCTTTAAAAAGGTTTTTTGCTAACATCTAAATTATGGGGCCAGTAAAAAAAAAGAGGAAATGGAAATTTGCAATCTGGCATGTAGTGTGAATTTTTTTTTTTAAATGGAGAGATCTTTTACGCTACTGCTATGTACCGTTGGGGGCTGTAAAAACCAATAAAAAGAAAAGTTTATGCTGTACAATTTAACGTTAGTGTTAACCAATACTGTCTGGACTTAATTTTATAAAGAATACACTTAAGTTTACATGCGATAATACAAAATTCGATCAGAAATAATATATGCACCTGAACTGCAAGATTGCCCCTACTTCTACTAACTGGCTAGGCCAGTGTTCGGCAAACCGCGGCTCACGAGCCCCATGGAGCTCTTTAGCGACCTGAGTTAGCTCAGCCAGCCGGTCACAAATCAATTTTGACTCTAAAAAACATGGTTCTTGACAGGTTCTTGAAATGAAATTTTGCTCTCAAAATATTTTAATCATCCTGCTGCTGATTTTTGGCTCTTTTTACTGATCATGATTTTGCCCACAACAGGCTAGGCTATTTACTCTATGCTATATTTAATAGGCCTAGTCAGCCTATACAAAATTAATGAAGCATAAGGGATAAGAACCACCAACTTACATTTTATGAGTCCCCTGAGTTTCTGTGTAGGAGTAAACTCTTCCTTGTTTATTCAAATTTTGTTACTTAAGTTAACCATTTTTTTAAAATTTTGTTATCAATATGTAAATGTTTTGATTGATTGATTTATAATTAATTTTTCAAATTCAAAGCAAGGTTAATTAATAGCCTACCCCTACGGGTATTTAAAAACGAGGTTCTTGCTTTTGCCAGTCTGAGTCTGATCATTTGATAAATGAATTTTGACTTTTTTATATGTTTGGGTTTTAATTTTTGGTGGAACATGAAAGTGTGTAAAAGTTCATTTGATTAAACTGTAGGTTGGGTTTTCATTATTTTAAATATTTTAAAATTATTTTAATCTTTTTGTTCTATTTTAGACTTTTTGCATTACAGTGTGTAACTGTAATACACTAACACATTGTTTTAGGGTTCAGGTTAGGTCTACTTTTAGGTTTCAAGATTTACGAGAATGATTTTTAAGTGAGGGCGACTCATTTTCACGCTAGGGTTATTTAGCGGTCAGGTTCGGTAGAATGATAGATTTTAGGTTTGAAGAACCCTTTTCCTTCCCCATTTGTATAATGGCTCTAACTTCATTTGAAAAAAAAAAACATGATTTCAATAAAGCAGACCTGTTTACTCTCAAACTCCTAAAGTCATACAATATCGTCTTAAAATCGCACAATACTAAATAAATAAACATACAGTATATATAATGGATACAATAACTACTCGCAACGCATGTCTTGTGGGTTCTACTTCAGCTGGCCTAAAAAAGGTAACTTCTAAAAGTAGATGACCAACGTTTATATTGCAGTCGGCTGTCACTTTGTTGTGCAGTATATTTGCTATAGATTTTAATTTATATTGAACGTGCAGATCACATTATGACAGTCTGTCACTGGTGAAATCAAAGTCATATCAACGTAAAATTAAATTTATTGAAATAAGACTTAATTAACAAATTATGACATCAATTAAAAAACTTACCAAGAAACTTGAGATTTATAATTAAGGAGAAGCTGGTTCAAAAAAAAATAATCAATCTCCATTAAGCCTATTTCCGGCTAATGTATTATAGTCTGATAGCTGTCACAAGCTGTAAATGGGTGAAATATTTATGTCACAAAATTACATCATACAGCACAGAAGAAAAAAATTGTTTAAAATTGTCACTAAGGCAACTACACTAATATTACTGCTGCTGTGTCTAATGAATTAATATGAAAATGCTCAAAGCAACAATATGACAATCACCACTACCATTCTGAAAATGTGGCGGTGTTAATTTTATAGACTTACATATTTAGACACACACACCCCATACACAAAATCTCATCTCAGGGCAAACTTAATATAATCATAATTGGTCCTCAACCATTTGTATTTCTTGATTCAATCATTGCTGGATGACCAAAGCAAGTAAAAAAATAGCAACCGAAAATTTACTTTTTAATTATTTTTTAATTGGAAAAATTAACAAAATGTTTATATTTTCAACACAGTTTCTTAAAATTGTAGTTTTGATAGGTCTTGGCAAACAATCGTAAAATATATCTTATAATCTTACATTGTACACCAAAATGGTAAGAGTAAATCGGTTTGATTGTTCTCTTTTACAGCTAAGATGCAGGGTAACTAAGAGGGAACTTGAAATTGTATATTATTTCCCTAGTTAATAAATTGCACTTAGTATTAGTATATTATGTAAAAATGAATGTATCAAATTTTTTATTATTATTTTGCAAGTTGATTTTTTTTAAAAAAGGGTGGCATTATAAAATATTGAAAGTTGGATTTTTATAATATACATACAGTTCATACAGGTATATATATTTTACCATGTTCATGAATTATTAATTATAATTAATATATTCTTCTTCAGTAACACTAAAAATAATTTCTAAAATCATTATTGTTTATTTCATGTGTAAAAATTATCATTATATAATTCCTTTGTAAATTGTACCAAAAATTATTGAATATTTATTAGTATGATGGAAATCTTTGGACTTTGAAAAGTCTTTAGTAGTATTAATACTATCGTAAGTCAAAATCTTCTTTGTATTGTATGACTAGATATATTCTTTCTTTCAAACCAATACTATTCAATACAAACAATATCCATATCAATCAAATGTTTTTGCTTCAATTAGACTTAACTAGTCAATGAAACTATGAAGTTCCAGTTGAAAACATTTATTATTAATTGATAAACTTTAAGCTTTAAAATGATATTGTTTCTTTTTTCAGAGGCCCCATCACCAACTTATGCTCAGCTGTCAGATATCTATATTTTCAATTTGGACTATGTAGCTGATATAGAGGTTTTAGAAGAAAAATCTGGAGCACCTGAACCACTGCCTTTCATAAATGTATCTAAGGTTAGTACTAAAGGTTACAAACAGAGAAGGTTGGGGCGGGGGTAAATGACACATATGTGCACATACAACGCAACAAAAAAATATAACTTTAATGGAGTTTTAAAAGATTATGTTACCATTATGAATATATTTTTTTAAATTTTTACATTTATGTTATCAAAAGTTATTAAATAGAATTTAACCAAATCTTTACAGTATTAATATTATGACATAATTTGTTAGCCATAATTTGAGTTTGAAGCACTCGTCTAATGTTGGAATGTAATTTCATTATCTTGTCATATTTAAAGATGTTAACTATTTTAGATTTCTCAAAGACTTATTGAACAAGAAAAAGACAGAATCAAACAAAAAACATATATTGGTGTTGATGTATCTCCTGAAGGACAACGACTTATGAACACAATATCTAAAACGTAAGTAGCTTGTAACTTGTTTTATTTTTTTTGTTGCTTCCAAATCTTTTGTTGAAAATTAATATAGGTTTTATTTTTATTGTTACTTTAAAATTTTACACTTTTGCATTTCAGGATAAGTGACTGCAGGTGGATTGAGAAGGATATTGTTGTACTTGGTGAGGTTACAATCAAACCCCCTTATGGACCAAGAGATCTGCACTGCTCAGAAGGCAGTAAAGCACTGGCACACATCTCCAAAATTGTAAGCTTCTTGAGTATTTGTGTTTTCAATACCTATGCTTTTACTCTTTCATATTATCTAGTAAAGTTTACTGGTTAAAGTTAAACAAATATCAGCAATGTGACTTTTCCAACTGTAGGGAGAGTTTAACTATTTAATTGGAATTCACAGTCTAAAAGTTTGTGGAGGTCAAAATAAAATACCTTGTTTAATGAAAGCCTTTTTTTTTTTATAAACTAGTGTTTTCAGATTTACCAAAATGAACCTATTAAATGGAGTTAAGTAGAGACTATAACAGAAATATATTGTTAAACCTGATCTGTACCAATTCATTGGTAGATAATACAAAAAATATTGCAATTGCATCTTTGCTATCATTATTGCAGATAGCCGAGTGTTGTGGAAAAAATTTCATACAACCATTTTAAAGCATTTTGATATGAAGTTGAAGTGAAGATTATTACACAGATAAACATATCATGAATTAATGAAGCAAATCTTATCACCTTTCAAATAAAAATAATGATCTGATTAAGTATTAAGTGAGAGGAATTATTTTGTCACATTTTTTTCCATATTGCAGGTAGAGAAACATTATGATGAGGAAGCCAAATTGGGTCGACCTGTACCCTCATATTGCTGATTGAAAACATAGTTCATACAGTGAAAGCCTTCTCTACTACTTGAATTACTGTTGTGTTACAGTAAAAACTCTTTAACTAAAGATTACTAATGTTGTTGAAGTTGTTTTGGCTGCAGAAAAATCAAATATTACTCTCATTTTGTACAAAAGAGTTTAATCCAGTGAATTTAAGTATAACAAAACTAGATAATTTTATTAGTTCATAACAAAAGAAGATGAAAATACTAAAATATATGGTAGTCCATGCTTTGGGAAATAGAAATAAAGTGTAAAATATAAATTTATGTAAAATGAGCCCTTTAAATAGTAGTGTCAAGAGTGGCTATATCATTTCTTATTTGGCTAAATAAGAAAAGAATGAGCAAAGTTTATTTCTTTTATTGTTAATATTTATGTCGATATTAAAAGAATTGTTTTATCATTTTGGTTTGTTTCTTAATTGTCATTTTTGTATGTTCTCATCGCAATTAACATTTTCACAAAGCAAAGGTTAATTAGGTCTAATAGTAGATAGCAAAACTTTTTTAAATTTTAAAGTCACGAGTATCTTTTAGGAATATGGGGGGAAGGGATTCTAGACTTTCACATTTAACAGGAACCATCAACAGCATTTCAATAGGCATATCATTGATTGAACACATGCATTTTGTTATCATCAGTTATTCACGTAAAACAAATGTAATGGCAGCACAGCATTCATGAGAGGAATAAAAAGATTAATGACCATTGATGTTTTTTCTATATAAATGACAGTAGCTATTTTGTGAAGTGCATGAAATGTTTTCAAGGAATATTTTGGAATTCATAAGAGGATTTATAAAATAGACTGATTTTTTTTCCAAAACATAAATAATCCTGGCCATTATTATTTATTTACATCAACAGATTTATTTTGCAATTGTCTATATCAAGGGTGGTCAGACCTGTAGTAACTGAGAGCCATTTTTAAAATAAAAAAAATTGTTGAGAGCCGCATTGAAGCACTATAGGTCACGAACCTACTCGCAATGAAAAATTCCTTTTGTGATTTATTTTTAAAAATTACTTTTTATTCGAATTTAATGATTTAAACATTTCAATTGTTTTAACCCTAACGGTATGTTGAAGAAATATTATATATTTCAAACAAAAAGATTTAATTTCATAAATTGTTCGCGAGCCGCAATACGAACACAGAAGAGCCGCAAGCCGCGGTTTGGCCACCCTTGGTCTATATATATTTTATATATAGATATAGATGTTTATATGGTTTAGGATTAACTGTTAGGAGGATTTTTAGGAAATGCTGGATGAAATATTGGTAATAAAAATGTCCTTTAACTTATCTGAAATTTATTCATGTATACTTTATGTAAGAAATACAAACAACATGTGTAAGATTTTAAATATACTCGCATACCTGAGACATGTATAAATCATAAGGTCTTATTGTTTATTTACCTATCATAATGACAAAGTCTTGATACAAAATTATGGTAGTTTTACATGAATATTTCAAAGCTTTATTACTGTGCTGGTATTATTTCAAGTAATTCAAGGACAGAAGTAACAAAGAACTTTACAGGAAAACAAAGAACTGTACAGGAAAACAAAGAACTGTACAGGAAAACAAAGAACTGTACAGGAAGACAAAGAACTGTACAGGAAGACAAAGAACTGTACAGGAAGACAAAGAACTTTACAGGAAAACGTTTAATTTGGTAAAATAAAACAGTAACATAATAAATATTTAGCTCTTTTCTCTTAGTAAGGTATTTTAATTTAGCAACTTAAATTTTGTATATATTAATAATATATATATATATATTACATATTCTTTTGGAACATAACTTACCAATATTTAGAATTACATAATGATAGTAAAGGTTGTAAGCTGAAAAATGTGCCCACTAACTGGCGTGTCATAGCACACATTGTCAATGATTAATCATATTTGGATGTTAAATGTAAGTTCAGTGGTTCATGCAAAGGAAGTTCTTGTGGGACCAGACATTTTTAGATAATTTAGTCAACCAAAATTTCGGATGGTGCATCTGTATTTAATTTGAAAACGTTTGAAACTGTACTAGTAATAAATTCACAAGCTGCATACAGTTGCTTTACGTTTAATGAAAGCAAAGTTATTAAATGGCCATGTGTAGATGAGCTTACAAAAATAATAATGTATACTCCTGGTATTTCAGACCACCTTAAGCATAATGTGATGGCATTTTCTAACAGTCCAAACAATATACAAAGTACCGGTACTATAAAGCAATCTTTTTATAATTCCATGTAAGATTTATTCAGTAGTGGGCGCTGAAAAGTGCAATGTAGTTCTAATTCAATTTTTTTTTAAAAATTATTTTATGAGTTAAATTAAAATAGACTGATTATTATTATTAGTTGTCTTATATAGCGCGGTACCCCAGACTAGGGCTGGGCTCACCGCGCTATACATAAAAATATTAGAAAAAGAGACATAATCGTGACAATAAAATACATGTATGTAATAAAGAACAGCTGTATAGAGACAAAACAAAAACAAATGCATATTCACCCCCATCCACCCCAGAACTTTTACATGACAAGCCATGGACGGCGGCCAGCAGCATCGTTTATCGGTCAGATGTGGGGAATCAGTCGGGGTAGTAGAGATTACCTAATTGATTCAGTTTATATATTTTAAATTTTATCTAGGGCTTGTTATTTTGGATAAAGGATATCGGCAAAAAATATGTATCCTTTCCTTACCTTTGTCCACACCTATCCACATGTGGTTTAACCACCCCACCCGCATACAGCATCAGACAGTGCAAAATGCCAGGAAGTATATTAACAGTTATAAAGTGCTAAGAGTTTTGTAAATAAGTCTAATATTATTAATCATCCAATTACAGTGCAGTCAATCAGACCTGAGAATTAGAATTAGATAAAAATATTTTAAAGCCAATAATTGCAATGCTTAGTTACATTTATTAATAAATAGCAACTAAATATATAGTGTGATCTCACTCATGAATTTTATTTACCTTCTTGGTGGTTTGTGAAAATTTTGCAAACAGATCAGTCTGCAATTTAAATGTCAAACAAACTGGAACACACGCAGTGTCTCTTAAATACTAGCTATAACAAGTAATGCTAGCTTGCGAATGTCAGCAAGATCCTTTAAACCCCCCTTGTCCGCAACTATCCGCTTTAGAACAAACCCCTCTTTGTGTGGACCCTGGAAATGAAACATAACTAGACTATAAAAACAATATTAAACACGATATACATTTCATTAATATCAGACCTGTTTACACTTACGATTTTGGCGTACAATGTATGATTTTGAGGTGTGTACATTATATATCCTTAACATCAAATGGCCAAATACCATCACCAACAAAGATCTATTAGAAAGGACATACCAGGTGCTCATTGATGAAGACATCATAAAGAAAAGATGGAGGTGGATTGGGCATACTCTGAGAAAACCCCTAGATAGCACCACCAGACAATGTCTAACATGGAATCCACAGGGAAAAAGAAAGAGAGGAAGACCTAAGAATACATGGAGACGCGAGCTAGAGACAAACACGCAAAATATGGGATACACCTGGAAGCAATTGGAAAGGAAAGCACAGGACCGGGATGAGTGGAAAATTCTTGTGGACGGCCTATGCCCCAGACGGGGTAAAAAGGCATAAGAAGACATTATATATAACACTGTATTTTTATTTTTTACTATTAAGATAATTCATTGAACGATTTTGTGATGATATTGTACAATTTTAAGAGTCTGAGGGTAAACAGGTCTGTAATGCACATACAATATGCATGAATACATATTATTAAAAGCAATTTCAGGAAGCAGCTAGATCTTAATGATAATTTGTATTGAAAAATTACTCAGCACGAATTACTTTCTTAGAGTACTACAGAGTTTAAGTTTAACAACCATTACTCATATAAAATGGATAAAAGTGTTTGAATGTATATTTACATTTTCAGAAAAATGTATTTTAAAAGCATGAATGATATACATGGATTTAATTTGTAAAAGCCCTGCCCTCTCAGATAAATTTTATGTACAGTTTTCCTGGAATGCAACCCACACATAATAATCACATAAAACCAACTTTTCACACAGGAATATCATTCTGTGTAATATTCAGTAAACAAAACCACTTTTAATACTTTTATTATGTTTTTAATTATTTTGTAACAAGGTCAAATTAATAAAATTAAACATTAGAAAGTAGATTTTTACAAACTGGGTTACAAACCTGCAATAGACAAAAATATTTAAAGCTTAAGGCACATAAACCTATTTCCCCACATCCAAGAATCCGTATAGCAGATTTTTCAAAGATTTTTTTTTTTTAATTATAAATTTACCTAAAATAACTTATTTACACAACTATTTTTATTCACATTATATACAAAGTTAAAAGCCAGGAATTGATTTTTTGCATTAAAAATAAACTAGAAGTAAATGAATGATATGCAATGAAATTTTCTATAGACACTTTTCATAAATTAATATCACTCAGTATGCTATTTAACATACTTCTATGGAACTGAAACAAACAGAACTACTTGACTTGTTCTTTAACAATCATCCTATAAAACATAATAATAATAATAAAGTGTATGTGAAAATCATGCTTCATTCCCAAAGGCTCGAAGCTGTACAAAGTCAACCACATTAAAAGAGAAATGAAAACAATCTATATTTTACCACATTGAAAACGCAACAATATAAAACTACATACAAGCATACTCATTCAAAGTATTACATCACCTTGCAACCATAAACAACACAAGCCAATATACATCTAGGAGATAATAGCTAACTGGAAAAGATGGTAGACAACTCAGCAGGTGTTTGCAAAATAGATGTGTTTTCAAATCGGTTTTGAAGGACTCCAGTGTCCGGCTGTTTCTGAGAGCGACAGGAAGAGTGTACTTCACCAATGATAGAAATCTGATGGGATAAACTTTACTGCAGCTGTTTTGTCACTCCTTGAGCACAGCTGTTCTATTCCCCAATCAGCACATTAGTGCTGGCAGCAAGCAATTTGATACTTTGAAATATATCCACTCCAGCCCCTAATCTAAGAAGCTCATGCAGCATAGGTGAAAAGACACTTGCCTTATCAAGACAGGTTTGCCTCCAGAGTATGGCATGGTTTCAAATGGTTTAGGTGTGTTTACTTTTCATACATGACACCTTGCAGCTCCCAGCATAGGACAAGACTGACTCTGTGCCTCACAGTAGAGGAGATGACTAAAAAAAAAGCTTGTTTTATGCAATGTGGGTTAATGATTAAGTCTGGCATCTATTTTTTCCTTGTGTGCAAGTAAGTCAAAAATATTTTTAAAATGAAACATGGGAAATGTCAAGTTGGGTGTCTCAAAAACATGCTTCAAAACAGCCATTAAGTGGTTTGCTGGTACAAGACCAAACGAGGTGTGGACTGGAATGTGGGTGATAAAATTATAAGGAATCAAAGTCATTCCTCATAAATTTTGATAAAGTGCAGTACAAAACAAAAAATTTCAAAGAGGCTGCTTTTGATAGCATCTGCAGCTTGCAAAAGACAGATAGAAACTTAAGCGATCAGCTAGTTTAAAAAAAGTAAATTTAGTCTCATCCTCAAGACTCTGTCTCAGAGATTACTACCTCTTCAGGGTATAAGGGGGGAGACTGCAATCAGGTTAGCACAATAGGAAATGAGTAAAACAGTAAGGTTAAAGCTGAAAAAAGGAACGCAACAAAACAACGAACGTGTCGGCAGGAAGCCTTCATCAGCAAACAAACAAAAAACGAATAACATTAAAAAAAAATTTTTTTTAAATAATATAGCACTTATCTGAGAAGTAATGTCCAAGAGGGCAGCAAAAGATTTTTTCAGGTTTAACCTTACTGTGTTTTACTAATTTACTACCTCTTCACATATAAACTATGTGTCTCATCCTCAAGACTCTGTCTCAGAGATTACTACCTCTTCACGCATAAACTGTGACTCTGTCTCAGAGATTACTACCTCTTCACGCATAAACTAAGCCATTTTCAGTATTAGAATGTTAACTGTATTAATGATATGTCATAAATGATGGGATGAGACTGTTCTTTACAGAAGGCACCAGTTCATTTTCATATGCAATGATCTAAAGTCAAAAGCATTTGAACATTCAAGGCATTCTTGTAAATCTAAATAAACAGAAGATGCTACGTTCATGAGCAAAATGTTATCTACATTATTCATGAAATATGAAGACTAAAAAAATCTTACAATTTATGACACATTTCATAATTAGTTAAGATATTCACAAAAGCAATGGTAAATAAGTTATGTTACTCAGTCTCAAATGTAGCAATATGTTAAATTTCATTTCTTGCTTCCCTTGCAGTACAGGTCTATATGGTTGTATGATAATAAAATGACAAGAATGTGAACAATACCATATTTAATGTTCAATCAATCACAACATTGACTAGCTTAGAAACAAAATGTGCTTTAGTAACACTGTTGGACTGAAGTTAAGTCTAAAAAGATTTAAAAATTATTAAAAATGTGGCTTATTACATAATTAATATGTAGTAAATTTACAAAATAAAATTAGGGCTTCAGAATTATTTGTTTTACTTTACTGAGCATCTTCTTTGTTACAAATCACTGTTTTCATATTAATTTGATTATAATTATAGATCTATAATTTATATATCAAATAATTTTTCTTATAATTCTACTATTGCCCTGATAGGCTATCTCTAAGCCATGTCTTTCACATTGTCATAGTTATGACATGATTTCTTATAATTCTACTATTGATCTGATAGTGAAATACTATCTCTTAACAATGTCTTTCACACTGCCTCAGGTTATGACAAGTTTTCATTTAATTCTACTAGTGTCCTGATAGTAATAGACTAGCTCTTAACAATGTCTTTCATTGTCTCAGGTTATGACAAGTTTGAACAACATGAGTGGACTTTCACTACACTTTTCTGTCTTCATGAGGGCGCCTGGCTCAACACCTGTAGCCGACAAACACTCAGCTGTTCCATAATTCATCAACTGACGATTTGAACCCTGACAACGTAAGATAAAATGTCATCATATTAATAAAAAGGTGTCCTTAAAAAATGCTACAGAATAACAATAAGGAATTCACAATGCATTATTCATTGTTTTAAAATCCTTTTAAAATAATATAACGGACTTAATTACCTTTCCTGACCAAATCCAAGTCTGAGGGTTCGAACCTTTACATTTCATGAGTCTTGCATAAAGTCCTTCATCTTGATTTACATCCAGGCACAATAAGTTTGCCAACCTTAGGTCCTTTTGCTCACTTTCAAACCAGAGCTTGACAGATTATGTGGATCATAATCATCATTAAAAATGTTTTTTAAAGATTCTGTGACAGAAACCACACAATTCATTCAAGTGCTAAGATATTTTAATGTAAATTATGTAAACCGAGAGTAATTGAATAAAAATGTCCCAATACTCTTAGAACATCAAAATGTAAGTGATCATATGTGACGGTTTATTAATCAAGAATTCAATTTTCAATCTGCAAAAATTAGGTACGAAATTTTAGTTTAATGGAGATTTAATTTCTTAATTATTTTTTTTTAAAAATAGAAGCATCAGGTTGACGGGATAAATAACATTTTATAGATACTGTTGATAATGGTGTTAATATGTCATCTATTTTAACAGAAAATCTCTACCTGATCTTTGTCTCCAGGCTTGCACATAGCCAGCTGAACAAGTGCTCTCTTATCATACACAGTTTTTTCTGACTGCACACACAGACCAGAGCTTACATGCTTCAACTAGAGAAGAATATAATTATATTTTAGGCAGTATGAATATTTCTCTATCAGCCTTCTCTTAACTGATTTGTTTAAGGTAGGAAGATTTATGTAATTTAAATACTCAGAATGAGTTAAAGTTTAGGGGTTAGGTATGAAATGTAATTTAAGTAACACACGGGGGGGGGGGGGGGGGGGGGACTTTATTTTTTTATAAATTATGTTTTGCCATATGGTTATTGAAATGATTCATGTATTCCTCATATTTATTAATTTTAATACTAGAAAATATGACCCAGTGTTATTGGTGTAATAGTAGAATGCATATTGCGCTACTTTCTACCTGCCATTGCGAAGTATCAACATCTAAAAAATCCTATTTTTAAATCCTTTATATCAACTTCGCTTTTGTTCATGTGTTTAGGGCGAAATCCTCGGACAGCTAATTGACCCACTTCCATCAACCTATCCAGCTGAAACTTGGCCCATAGACTTGTTGCCGAGTACAACACATTCTAAAAAAAATTCAGCCCCAACCCACAAAAAAAATCAGTTTTTCCTGTTTTTCAAGGGGAATATGAAAGAAATCTGGTGCAATTGATTTCACAAAATAATATTCCCAATTACTCCACTAAATGATTCTTTTTAAAAACAAATATTGCAAGAGCGTTTGGTGCTTAATATTTTCTTTTCTTTCGTTATTCTGAAATACTTGGTTAAATAAATATGCGGTGTAAAAGTGGGTCGAATATTAGCATACTAATAAATGATATGAAATAAAATGAAAAAACATGCATAGAAAAGATTTATATGAAAAACTTTGTTTTTAGGGATTGTTTAATTATGTATGTAACTGAATCTGGTTTTGATGGTTTATATTCTCAAAACAAAAATTACTAAAATTTCCATGCCCTTAAAGTGTCTATTTAGGAAATAGTAAATCATACTTTTTTTAAAGATGTATCTACTTATAGATTTTTATGTTTCAAAAAATTATAAAAACATCTTAACTTTATGAACTATTTTAAATATCTGTAACATTAACAGATTTTTATAAATTGGTATCTGTTGTGAACTGGATTGTTATGAATGTTTGGTCGGGCGAGATGTTGACTGTAAGAGTGTTTTGTGAGTTGTTGATCGTGAGGTCAAAGCGTGAAGTTGGTTTGTGTTGAGCTTTAGTGTATGCTGGGTGGGTGTGTAGTGATATAAAAGGCAGTGTGTGAAATGATCGAGAGTTGTGAGCTGTTAGTTGAGTGGATAAGAGTTAAGAACAGTTGAGAAGAGAGTAGAGCCAGGAGTTAATTGAGAGAGTCCAGAGTAGATCGTTAGTGTAGTCAAGAGTCGAGTAGTGAGAGAGATAGTAGGTTTGCTAGAGTCACTGTAGTGCTTGTTGCCTGAGTATGCTGTGTTCCTGCAAGATGTATTTGTGTAACAAATGGATTGTTTAGTATACAGATATAAATACAGAATTTACATTGGACGATGTTGTTTTGATCTTTATGTGGACCTGGTGTGACAGGTTACAATCGTTAACATTAAGAGAAGACAACAAAAGAAGGCCGCAACAGTATCTTCATTAAAAATTTAACCAGCCTTTTGACTCAATCCTGAACTATATTTAAGAAAAATCTTTTTTTTTTAAGCTAAAAATTCTCATATCCAAAGAAGAATTCCTTAACCTATTTTCACAAATAGAACAGCCTTTTGTCTTTATTCACATTTTTAAATTTTATAAAAATTTACTTGCACTTTTCCATGCACTGTGTATTGCTCAAAATGAAAGATAAATATTTTTTCTTAATTTTATAGAAAATCTTAATTAATCATTGTTTGACGCCCCTGGCCTGTGTTTTTAGTTAATGAAAAATATATGGCTCTATTTTTAAAGATTTATTTTTCAAGTGTATAAAATAATTGGGTTTTGACATAGTGCTATTCAAAAAAATGTACCATCTCTTTTTTTTTTTTTTTTTTTGCACTAAAAATGTATTTTAACAAAATGTTAACAATACATTTTTAACTATATACATATTGTTATCCTCAACAACATGTGCCCACGCTTATCCTCGCCCCTGAACTGTATCTATGTATAAATTGGAATATCTCCATGCCCAACTTCATTGAGTTTTAAACATATACTTATATAAATGTGCTCACAATGAGACAACACACTTGAACTGTATTTTCACATTTGTTTAACACATATTTCCTTTTTTTTTAATGTAAAACCCCTTTTTCATGACTGCAATATCCTCGGATTTAAAGATATGGTCATCCATAAAAAAATATAAACACCCTCTTTCCTCCTCCTGAAATATATTTTGGGAAGAAGGTTAAACACATTTTGTCATTAATTTTAAAACCAAACAATATACCAATTGCTGTAGTGTAAGATTTTGACTTTGACATTTTGCTATACTCATAAAATATGCACACTTTACTGTTGAGTATCTTGTGCTGCCTGGGGCAAAATCAAAAAATCGATTGCCTACTCCCCCACACACAAATATTTAAACATTAATAAAAGCGACCCCATGATGGTAGCGCCCACTAGCCATGCAGCCGAACGCTTCTTAACTATATTAACATTTTGATGTCCTACCACGCAATGTAACACATATTCTTTTTAAAAAAATAGTCCAAAGTATATATATCTGTATAATTATAGAATCTGGTTATTTATTTTAAAATTAAAATACATATCAAAGTTTAAATCTGTAACATTATCAGGCGTGTAGATATTGATATTTTATTTTCACCCCACCCCCACCCCCCACCCCCAAACCACATCAAATTTTCTTTGCCCTGAAAATAAAAAACAGTATATGATAAATATTAAATTTTCGCTCTCAAATTTTTAACAGAAAAATAAAGGCGACAGTAAAGAATGTTAGTCTACTTTTAACCCTCACAATCAGATAAATGCTTGAAATAATTCTTTAAATATTTTATTAAATGTATTTTTAATTTATAATAATAATACTTGTATATTTCATATAACCTATAAGCATTTTAATTTTATCAGATTTAAATTCATTGGATTTCATAAAATGAACAAGTCCCTATCATCGTTTTTAAGAATCCAAGTCTATTTAAATTAATTCAATCTCCATAAAAAAAAAAATTCTATTGGGCTGGAAAGCCTCTGTTTGATGTTTAATTTGGAGTTAATTTTTAGTATGGAACAACAGAAAAGATAGGAGAAAATTTATTTATTATGCAACTCAAAGTGAGCCTTAAGCAAGAGTCAAATATATCGCTCTAGCGATTTGTTTTTATATCCCTCTCTTAATTGAGATAAAACTGTTGAAGATTACTCACCAAGCCACGAGCCCTTATGATTACTTTTGAAGGTCTGAAATCGTTATCCACTGCTTGACCATGAAGAGACTGGCTAAGATCTGGTAGCTTCTGTAAAAATAAAAGGGAAACAATTATCATTAATAAGTTGTTTAAAACTCAAGTAAGCCAATAAACTATTATCTGATTTACAAACATTTAAGCTTTTTTTAAAATAAATTGAACTAAAATTACTTACTGTTAGCTGTTCTGGATAAATGTTTTCCAAATACCATTTAAAAGATTTACAGTTGAGATTTTTACGCAACTGAACTCGTCCTGTAATATTTCCAAACTCTATGTCTTCTGCTCTTGGGTTGATGTGAAAATAGTATTTCTTGTATTCATCCAACCAAACATGAACCATTCGAAGTGTATTCCTAGTAAAACTGTCATGAACTGGGGCTCCATACGGCCTCCTTTTACGAAAGATGTGGCCTACGCGAGAACAGGGCACAATGACAAGATGTCCACCACACTGCCAGATCTGTTGTATACACAACAGTATAAATATTTTATAAAGTACTACAATACTTAGGGCTACTGTTATCATCACAACACATCACGAAAAATATGAATTTACAACTCTTATTACTCATTCAAATAAATGCTGTACTTATTTCTGACAAGGAAAGTCATTAAGGAAGCAGTAGTTTAAAAAGAAATACTAGTTTTAATGTTCTGATCTTAGAACTAGAAGACATAAGTCTTAAAACAATAGTTCAATTGGTTTAGCTTGTTCTTTGAATTACCCTATGTACTTTTTAAGTGCTTACCCTGAAAGATAACTCTAAATTTTCCCCTCCCCACACCTCCATGCCGCTATCATATTCCCCGAGATGATGAAAGTAATTCCTGTCAATGGCAAACAAACCACCTGCCATCGTTGGAGAGCTAGAACATAAGTTTATAATTAGATCCGATTTCCATAATGACATATCATGCAAGCGATATATTTTGAAAACTCAGAACATCAAATTTATAGGGATGCCTTTCTTCTCAATTATGAAAAAGGGCTATATGTAAAGCAAAATTATTGCATCACAGCAATTTTTAAAAAATGCTTTCTGCAACTTCTAAATGATATTTAAGAAATAGCTAAATCTCAATTACGGGTATGGCTCAGGTTTCTCAAATATCTTTTTAGTTAAGTCAGGAGGCAGAGGGTCCCACTGATAATGCATTCCCCAGTTGAAGCCTCCTCTAACTAAATCAGAAGCTTCATAAAAAAATGAGTCAGCATTAATGATGTCCATAACTGGAACAGAAACTGTGTGTGGGTCAGTTTTGACGGCAGCCAGCAAAGGTTCTAACCATCCAGTAGTTACTTCACAATGACTATCCAAAAACAGTAAAACCTGTGAAAATAATTTTTTTTTTTCATTAATGTTGCACTAAAATGTGAATGTAACTTATTGTAATATTAAGACATAAAATAAGATATTTTATTGTGGGGATGACTTGGCTTTAAACAATTTAAACCCACTTACTCTAGTCTAGCCCCGCCCACTTACTCTAGTCTAGCCCCGCCCACTTACTCTTGTCTAGCCCAGCCCACTTACTCTAGTCTAGCCCCGCCCACTTACTCTAGTCTAGCCCCACCCACTTACTCTAGTCTAGCCCCGCCAACTTTTTCAGAGCAAGTCAGTGCTCTGCTAGAAGTGGTATTCAGCCTGACTTTAAAAAATTGGTAATACATGAGACCCACTCCTTAACGCTGCATGCATGTGTCTACCCAAAACTGGGGTGAAACATTTATTATTTAATGCCCTTTGAGATCTTCATGGTTATCATCAATCAAGAGAGTAACAAGATCCAATTAAGTTCACATAAAGTGGGTAAAATGGAAATTATGTTTAACCATTGATCATAATTGAAGACAAAGGTGACAGTCAATGATGAATTTATATGCTGCAGGACCTTGTGGACCCAAGTTAATTCACATGTCATTAGAATTGCCTTTATTGGCATGCAAAAATTGTTAGTGCTAACACATTTTTTTATGATGCCCACCTCAAAGTATCTTTCTTTAGTAAAAAATACTGACAAATGTGACACCAAGGGAGTCCATGTAAGTTAGAGTGCAAATACCTAAAGGCCAATGTTTTGGTTAGTTAATCTTTTTTTTTTTTTAAAAAAAGCCAAGTTACCTGACCAGTTGCTTGTTTCGCACCATACATACGGGCCCGGATAAGACCAAGCCGCTCTTCACTGTGAAAAAGTTTAACTTTGGGGTAACTTTTTAGGTAAGTGTCCAGATCCGTCTTTAGGTAATCTTAACAAATCAAAAAAAGAATACTTAAAACACTTCCAAACATCAGACTTGTTTGCATTTCTAATTTATTTTAAATTATTTCCTATACTGAAAATAATACAGTTAGGCAGACAGTAAAATTATCAATTCATAAACTGCAATTTAATTGATCCATTTAAATAAAATTAATAATAATAAAAATAATATATTTGATTTTGAAATTATGAATCAAAATATATTTGCAACTAACCCATGTCACTGTTATCATCTACTAAAATAATTTCATGAATAAGATTCTCTGGTGAACGTTCTAAAACCGTGTGCACTGTGCGGAGGAGTGCAGACAAAGCTTCATTGAAGAAACATATAACAACACTTGCACTGGGTAAATCCTGAGGGTAGTCTATTTCCTTACATCTGAAATAAATTGACATTAAAATAAATTAAATAGCATAACATGTAAATAAAAACAAAAACAAAAAAAGTGAAGAGATATTTTTAATAGATACACAATAAATAATTTTAAATGCTCTGGGTAATGGTTATCATGGTTAACATTCCATAGATTAATAAAATATAAATGTAAAATTATCTAGCTTTCTTCTAATGGAACTATGGGTATAAAGTAAAACAAGGTATATTTTCTAGAATTCTATTTTATTAGTCTCCAGTAGCTAAATGAGTACTTTAAATATCTTTTATTACTCAGTTATCAGGTATACTTGTTAAATGTATTTTATTTTATTGTCACGATTATGTCTGTTTTGCTAATATTTTCATGTACAGCGCGGTGAGCCTTGCCCCAGGCTGGGGTACCGCGCTATATAAGCAGTGGCGTAGTGAGGTGGGGGCATCATGCCCCGGGCGCTACTCACAAAGGGGCGCCAAATGGTATACTTTACTATAATATTGTATGGTTTTCGAATAGGGGGGGGCGCTAAAAAGGTATTGGGGGGCGCTAAAAAGGTATTGTGCCCCGGGCGCGAGTTAAGCTCGCTACGCCACTGTATATAAGACAACTAATAATAATAATAAATATTTCTTTAATCAATTTTAAATATGTAAAAATAATTAGGTAGAGCTAGGTCTCAATTTACAATTCTTCAAAACATTGTAAAAACATTTTGACACCTGACAATGACACAATATTTTACTTTATGAAATATAAATTCTGTGGAATTGGAACAGTTTATTATTTTGAGCGCCTTCAGCTAAACTCTAATTTTATCATTAATAATGATTCCTGAAACTGAAAGCAGATTCTATTTGCATATGTACTTCTAGGCAAAGATCCATAGCATGTATAACAATACTAAACATTAGTAATATAAATAATACCTTCGATTTCTAAAGTCTGGGAGAGGTCGAATGTAACTCAACTTATCACTCAACATTTGATTAAAAGCATGAGTGTGATAACCTGTAAAAATAATTTTTATAACCATAAAAGCATTTACCATAATTTGTTGGTTTTTTTATTAAAACAAGAAATTCTGAAGATAAAGATTTTATTTATAAAATAATAATGATCTCAAGGTGACTTGACAAAAAATATGTTTTAGGGTTTAAAAAGTTCAATTATATTGAAATTAATAAGCTTTTTTAAATGTTTGAGGGCAATTTTGTTTGTACAGAAAGGTTTGCTTTTAAGGATGCGTAGTTGGTGTCAAAAAAATAAATGTTGCAACAGGGGGAAAGAGGTATGATATTGGAATTTTTCTGCTTGCATAATATATGGATTGCCTGTTAGTAACAATTAACACTTGGATTTAACACCTAAGATTAGTTAAAATTAAGATGATAATGCCAAAACATGACACCTTTCATCAGGTACTCATACAAAAAATTTAATACGTCTCACATATCTTTATAAATTATAGTTAGCATTTTCAAAATATATATATAATATATTAGCAAAATTCTTAATGTAGACCTAAAAAGTCTTTAATTTCTTTAAAATTATATGAGTTAACTAACTACTTTTTCTAGGTGGATAAATCATACCTGCATCATAGTTTCTTTGGTCATCAGCTGTAACTACTTTCCCAAGATTTTCAAGGTATATTTCACTATAAATCTGTACATCATCACTTTCCAATCCTTTGTTAGGCAGTGTATCATGTACACCTAGCCTTGGGCGCAGCCGAGCATACTTATGATGTGCATAGATGGATGTGAAATTCCAGTATAAGATAAACCAAAATAACACACTAAATATGATCAGAGCAATAATAAGTCTTGACCTTTTAATCCTCAACATGATGACAATTTTTGTTGATACTGGTATTTCTGTTTTCACACATTATCCTGACAGAAGACGTATGATCCTGAAGAATGTTGACCAGCTGCAGATAACAATAACACACAATGAAAGGCAATAATGTACAGTTAGTCCCTTTATTCATTTTATATGTTTACTAATTGGTGATTCTGTCTAATAGATTTTAAAAAAGATGATAAAACAATTTGTATTTTGTAATCAAAATTATTTGACCCATTTTGAGAGTGCAGAGTGCCAATTAAGAGTGTACACTGTAATGAGCTACCAGATAATTTAATGTTAAATTATTAGCTTCTGGGCTAAACATGATGTGAGTTCTATTTTTAAGAGGTTGATTTTGTAACTTTTTGTATGGTAAAAGTAGCATATTGATTGCGTCAGGTCAAAGGACATCCAAACAAATCTCACGTCTTCAATAATTTAGAAGACAAGACTAATATTTTTACAAACTTAAATAGTAACCTATAACAATATGCCTACCACTACTTACTATAAAGGTTTTTAAAAACTTTCCGCCAAGTCTAATCTTTTAATAAAATTATTTGAATCAAACCAATTTAAAGAACATTTTTATATTTTATAACCACAAATTAAATATTTTGGAAAGATTCTTAAAATATATCAGGACAATTAATTTATATTTTTTTAGAACAATGGCAACTTTAATTAATTTACCTGCCACACTTGAGTAAATATTTTTTTTTAAAGTAACTTACTATTACTATTAGAACTACTTATTGAGTACCGGTAGTTTGGGTTTAAAATTGTAAAATAAAAATAGACTCAGAGTATAACAAAAATATGCTTAAAGACATAAAATAGGCTTAGTAAACTAAGTTATTACCAGGTATTTGAGTAACTTTTAAAATTTTTACATTAAACTTAAGTTAAGTCTTAATAACTTTATGACGGCTAACTAAAATAAATTGATTTTAAAGCAATTTTTATTTTCAATTGGTATTTTTAAATTTCTTGTGAGGAGATACTGATATTCTATCAAGCCCCTATCAAGCATGATGAGAGCAATGACAATGGAACACGTCTCATAGACTTCGCTACATGAAAAGGAATGACAATCAGTAGCACAATATTCCAACACAAACAAATACATAAAGCGACATGGATATATCCAGATGGATTTACCCATAATCAAATTGACCACATAATCATTGACTGGAGACATGGCTTGGACATATTAGATGTACAAAGTTGTAGAGGGGCGGACATAGACTCAGACCACATACTTGTAAGAATCAAATATAAACAAAGAATTTGTAACATGCACAATAAACAAAATAAAAGAGAAAAACAGTACGACAGCAAGAAATTAACCAGGGACCTAAAATTACAGAGGAATATCAACAGAAGATAGAAACTCTACTAGAATTATACAAAAGAGAATCAGCCAGCAACATTGATATAAACGAGCAATGGGAGAAGATGAAGCAAATAGTAAAAGTGTAACAGAGGAAACTATTGGATTTAAACCAATAGTGAAAAGAACAGGATGGTATGATACAGAATGCAAAGAACTTATAGAACATAGAAACAAAGCTCTGCTAAAGATGCTGCAAAGGGAGACAAGAAGAACACGGCAATTATTTTATGAAACAAGAAGGGTGGCTAGCAAAATTTGCAGAAAGAAAAAACGCGTTTGGGAAAAATAAAAAATTGTAGAGATTGAAGAGTTGGCAAAAGAAAGAGATGTGAGAGGAATGTCCCTGAAGATAAAGCAGGAATAGAATGGCTTTTAAGCAAGATCCCACATGTGTGAAAGTACGGGTGGAGAATTGATCACACAGAGCAGTAGTCAGTAGAGTAATAGAGAGATGAGCACAACACTTTGAAGGCTTCCTGAATGGCTCAGGTGGAGGAACCAATGAGGATTACGCTCTAACACAAGGAGGACCGGAGCCACTGGTCAACCAACCAACATTAAAATGAAAAAAGATGTGATCTTCCCCATGAAAAATTACAAAGCCCCAAAAATAGACGATAAAGTATCATAAAGCTAGGTGGTAACAAACTGCATAGGCATAATCCAGAGGAATATTCCTCCTCATAGTCCTAGGCATAGCTGCTATTCGGACCCAGGTCCCTTTGCCTTTAGATTATAGACTGCTATTAGTATTACTATTAGTATTAGAATTCGGATGTCATTTGTGGTAGTCTCAGGTCCATGTAGTTTATATTTTATTTTAGTTAAGCTAAAGAATTAAGTTTACAAAAATATTGTCCATTCAATTACAAATTTTGTCTTACAAACCCAACAATAATATTTTAAACATTTTTTAATCCCAACCTCTCACTTCTGGTACCCGGGTCCGAATAAATAGCCACTTCGTAATACTAATTTTAATATAATAAAATATAGCCTGAATACTGAATAGTAGTGTATGTAGTATAGGCATAGGCAGGTCATGATAGGCTATCATGACCATGGCATGGCCATAGTCCGTAGCCATAGTCCCCCATCATAGTCATAGCCATAGGCCAAGTATCATTTTCATATGCATACTTATTATTACTTATTACATTATAGATTATGCATAGGCATAGGTCTACTCAGTTTTAGTTCTGTCTATATTTGACGTTCATTTATTATATAAAGTTTAGACTTTGGTGGGTCTCTCTAATAAGGGACAATGAGAATATTATACTCATTTAAACTATATTAACTTTATATGTAGACTAATATTCATTACTGTGTCAGTGTCAACAGTGTACTAAGTTGTAAGCATTATCATTGTCTATTGGGGAAAATGAAGATTGAAAGCAAGCAGTAGATAACAGTTCAAAACCAAGTCACGTGACATTAACAAATATTGGCATAAAAGTCTTCCTATTTCTTTGCTTGAAAGTTATCTAAACTAATAGTTTGTTTAAGCTAAAGACAAAAATTCCAATCAATTAGAATCAAGATTAAGTCAAGTCAGTTAAGAATCAAAACTGAAACCATAGGCTAACACTAGTAACACATGTACATTTATATAATTATTTAATGATTTATTAAGCAAGGGTTACAAGTTACAATTACTTAAAATTACACCGTTAAAATAATTAAATTAAGAATAAACTTCGTATTATTTGACTAATAAGTAAGTGTAAGAGCTAAGTTAATTTCTCCGTCAAAAATCAGATAAGTATGATAATGAAATTCATAATTATATGATTAAAAATGTTATTGTTGTTTTTTTTTTTTTTTTTTTTTTTTTTTTACTAAAATTCGTGAATTAAATAGTTATGATTATGGGGTTTAATTAGGCAAATTTTTTTTTTTAGAATAATTATTTTTCATTAGTTCAGAAGTAAGCAGTGAATGTTAAAAGTTCCCAAAGAGTAATGACAACAGCTATTTTTCAAGTACATTAGCTTCACATAAACTGTACTCACCTCTAATAAGCAGGGACCTCATTTGTGTAGGGCAGGGAGGAGCATTTACCACCCCACAGTTTTTCTTCTCTGAATTTGTAAGATTTTTTTCACTAGGTATCCTGTATCTGGGACGGAAGAAAATCCAACGTCAACGTACCGGTAGCAGAAAATATATCCTCATTTGTGTAGGGCAGGGAGGAGCATTTACCACCCCACAGTTTTTCTTCTCTGAATTTGTAAGATTTTTTTCACTAGGTATCAGTATCTGGGACGGAAGAAAATCCAACGTCAACGTACCGGTAGCAGAAAATATATTTAAAAAAAAAAAAACTAACTATTCGTTCATTTAAAAATTAACAATATAAAACATAATCGTAAGTCTTATTTAAATTGATATGTACCGTGGCGCTTTACAGTTATAAACAACTCAACAAGCCGGTCAAGTTTGCCAACCCCCCCCCCCCCCTTTTTTTTTCCCGCCCTCTGGAAATAAACTGAAATGACATCCCTGCTTTAAAGCTAAGAATTTTTCATCTCCCTTCGTCATCAAGTTTTTTGAAGTACATTAAAAAATATATGTATCATTTGAACGATGTTTTAAATTGTTTGCCAGATACATAATTCGACTACGCCTACACGGACGCTTGCTTGGGATTCATAAGATTCCTTAAGACAGCGGTTCTCAACCTGTGGGTCGCGACCCCTTTGGGGGTCGCGAGACCCTTTCTCGGGGGTCGCCAAGGACCATTGGAAAACACACATTTCCGATGATGATTTTCTTAGAAACCGATTGATTTGGTCCAACTTAAATTACCAGAAATGTCACCAATTTTCATTTGTTAGATATCCCCATTTGAACTAATTCACCCCATAATAAAGCTTAAACCTACAGTGAAAACTACTGCACAAATCAGCTCGTTTACGGGTAATCGCGGATTATAAATATGGCATACAATAGACGAATCTGACAAGTCCAGTGAAATTGTAGATGAAAAAACGAAAAGTTACCTCCTTTAATATCAAGTGATGCGCTTAACCAATGGCAAGTAAAGAAAACGTAAATAAATAAAGATTATAGGTCAAATGTCAGATGCTGAAATTACACCGAACAATAGATGCTACTATTGTTATCTACGATGAATTTAAAGTGAAAATTTAAAGGCAAAAGTAAATATCTGGGTAAAGATAGTTACTGTTCAAGTATCATGTGATTAGAAGCAGTGTACTGAGACTGAGAGGAAAATTTAGGATTTAAGTTTAATCAGTTTCAGTAGCCCTCACCTGCAGTCAGTACTATTTTGCCCAAGCTCAAAATGCTGTCGCACTAAGTTTCGTCTCTGTTAAAAATCGCCCCTGATGAACGACGATTGCCTTATAAAGGCAAAAAATAAAACGCAAAATAAAAAGTATGCTCGTCTACTGCTTCACGCCTTCTTTTGATTCTGACCATTGAGTGATGAGAGCATTACAATGATTTACAACATAGTATTTGTCAATCATTTTAAACAATTGTATTTAATGCCATCTGATTAAACGCTGTTAAACACGTTATAAAATATCTCTATGTTTTCATTGTTATTGAAAATGCAGGCCCTTATCTTTTATGTTATTAATCAAATTCTGACAGTGAACTAAGTAATGACTGATGTGTATGTGTAAAATAGCATAACATAAGCCTATTCCATAAATTTAAGTACCAGTTCAAGGTCATAATGAGTCATATTACTTATATGTCACTTATAATTTATAATAAGCTGAATGATAATGGCAATGTGAAAGTATAAACTTGATATAATTTATTACATTATCATTGAGTCATTACACGGAAATTACACCGCCTGTACAAGATCTCAGTGGCTTGTACACTGCTTCAGATTTTTTTTTAAAAATACGATTTTTTTAGAAATAATTGTTTTTTATTTCGGCCACGATTTGTTTTCTTATTTAGAGAGGTCACTTAAGTTTAATAAGTGATGAATAAGAGATGTAATTGGCTTTTAAAAAACAAAAAAAAATTAGTTAAATTAATAAATTTCAATTTTCAGTGGAACGAGTTGACAAGTCACAATAGTGAGTCAGTCTAATAATAAACTGAAAAAATCTGTCACAAAATATCTAGTAACTGATATATTTTAAAAGTAAAATGGTAACACTAAATAGAGGCAAATTATAGAATTGTATTTTTACTTGATGTTGGATACTTTCAAACTTTAAAATCCCCTTTTCTCAAACTCTTCAAAATGTTACATGTCTATGTTTTACATTGAGATCTTCGATATACCATCTTTTAGCAAACCATCCCATGACAATGAATCGTGTAGAGAAGAAAAAAACAGTGAGGATTATTTGCAGTATGGTTTTGCCTCAATAATTACAACAAGGATTGAGAACCCGCAATGTGTTCTTTGTTGTGAAGTTCTATCAGCCGAATCTATGAAGCCGAACAAACTAAAAGCCATTTTGATAGCAAGCATCCAAGCTTTGCCGGCAAGGATACCAACTATTTTAGAAGTAAAGCTGATGGACTCCAGAAAGCCAGACTTGAAACCGGAGGCAAGTACCAAAAACAAAACGTAGCATCCGTTGAAGCTTCATATTTGGAGGCACTCAGCATCGCCAGAGCTATGAAACCTCACACCACTGCTGAAAATTTATTGCTGCCAGCGGCCAAAGACATTGTTCGCGTTATGATCGGAGATAAATTTGTTACGAAATTGAGTACAATTTCCTTTATCCAACTACACTGTCCGCAGAAGAATAGATGACATGGTAATCAAGTCTAAATACAGAAGTAGAATTGTTGTGGAATGTGATCTTCGTTGTGCGCTTGCAAAAACTGCCCAGAGCATTTCTCATCTGGTAAAAAAAGAAGCAATCTCAACCTTCGCACTGACGTTGGCTTTTTACGCATACTGTCGCAAAATGTATCAATGTAGTTTACTGTAGTTATGTTAAGACTGTTACCCATGCTACACCATGCTTCAAGACAAAATCTCATTATTTGTTGTTAGAAATAAATAGTTCACAATTTATAATTATCTATTGTTTTTTTTTTTTTTGTGATTAATCACCATGTTTGAATTATGTTCAATTTGTAACCATGGAAATAAATCCTGAATAATAGATATTTTCATTACTATACATAACAGAAGCTACATAACAGTTAAGAAGTAGCAACGAACATAAGTTTATGGTTGGGGGTCGCCAAAACATGAGGAACTGCATTAAGGGGTTGCGGCATTAGAAAGGTTGAGAACCGCTGCCTTAAGATATGCGCAAAATTTCATTGGTCGTCACCCTAGACCTAACATCAAACCGGTTTCGGTTCCTGGCCTTGATATTTACAATTTAGTAGGCCTGGCCAACAAGGGCAGAAAGAAAAGAAAAAAGATGCGTGCTGAATGATAAGCTTATCTCGGAAAATGTGCCGTTTTCGTAGCGATAGATAGTCTTAGGCTCATGGTCATACTAAAACTGAACTGCTTTGAGTAAAATTATTACTTGCATCAAGTTTAAAGTGAAAAGGGGCCTTTTTAAACCTTAAATTTATGTTAAATCCTCACACTCGCATATATTTTTTGCACGCTCACTTAAATACTAGTTACCGGTATACACCCTCGCAGTTAATGGGTGATATATTTTAATTCCAACACATATATCATAAAGTCATAATCATAAGTGAAAATAAGTGTAATAGTATTAGTAAAATAAAAATATTAGATTATAAATAAGGTAAGCTAACACAATAAGGTGTCCTACACACGTCTTAATTGTTCCACATTTATAAAATTTATCAAGGGGGGGGGTATAAATCTAGAAGTCACACAATTCATAATGATGATTGATAGACTATTGAAAAAGCTGTAGCGTAAATTAGATAGAAGAAAGTTAGAAAGTCACACAGGTGACACAATTCCCGAATCATGGCTCTAGTAAGATTATCGAGGATTCTCTTATCCTAATGACACCAGACTTGGCCACGTCTGTCAAAAGTGTAAGGAGTGGACAGGCAAGCTGCTCACATTCATTAAGGACATCAATTAAATGGCAATGAAGTACTTTAAGCTGGTTTTAGTACCATTGATATGTGTGATAATTACCTATTATGCACCCAGTTATGAAGGAGTTAGTCAATATGTCTGTAATATGAGCTATGGCTATGTGGACCATCTCTTTTTATTTTGTAAAATATCAGATGGAAAAATAATTTTAGATGAAAATTCCTTTGAGAAACCACTACCGGAGTACTCAGAAATGGAAGTTTATGAGTTGTGTATGCTGAAAAACAAAGATGAAGAGAGTGAGAAAATTAGGGGTAAGAATCTTATCCATTTGAAAATATTTGATGAATGGCTCACTCAATTGTGCCATATCATATATATTTATGGATTGTGATTGGTACTTTTGATCTACTGGGGTTTATTTAATTATTATTTTTATATAAAAACACCATCGCCATCAGACCCAAACAATTTGATTATTATTGAAAAATGATATATCCATGCCATAAGTATAAGTGTAAGTCACCTGAGTTAACTTTTTCCACAATTTTTATTCATTTGATATTTGATTTTTTTTCTCCAGGCTATCATCAACATGGGTTCAATGAGTTTGCTAGTGAAAAAGTTGGTCTTGTGCGTGAAGTGCCTGATGTAAGAAATACATTGTGAGTATTATCATTAAGTTTTTAATGGGCATGCTGTCATCAGTTTTGGATGTGCTACAATAAAAAAATATAATGAAAGTGAAGTGGGTGTGCCTAAATATGGGCATAATCATTTAGTGTATAATCTGATTCTAAAGATCCACCGCTTGTTTATATCTGGGAATTAGCTAGTTAAGGTTAAGTTGAACTGAAAACTTACATTATCTGTTGGAAAATCTCAAATTAGTTCCTTGGTTTGATGCTGAAGTTTAATTTCAAAATGAATATGTCTGCTTTCACTCTTCAAAATCTTTAATACCTGTAACTTTTAAAATAAAGATGTCAACCCTCTACTCACATCAAAGTTTTTGATGAAAGCTTAGAAATAATCTGTACCATACTAATCTAAGGCAGAAAGTCTTTAATCTGTTAGTTTTATGGTATGTTTATATTTAAAAATAATACTTTCCCTATGTATTTTTTATTAATAAAGAATTTATTTAAAGCACATAAAATATCCTTCTTGAAAGCTGGGCAGCTAAGTCAGTATTACAACTGGGGCATCAATGGATTTAATATAACAATACTCAGTCTCTTTTTTTTCAGTATCATGAGTGTTGTGAATGGCTAAAAGTGTGTGGGGGTGGGAATTGATATATTATTTTAACTAGAAATAACAAATATAGCACCCTGAAGTTGGGCAGTACCAGGAAATTTAATGCATAAATTATGCAATAAATTTTCTCCTGCCCTTTTCCAAAAAAAGGTTGAAGCTTTCTAAAACCCAGGATGCGGCCAAAAAAAGGAATATCATCTTAAATATTTATGATTGATGATACCTTCTTTTTTTACAGATGTCATGACAAAAACTACAGCTCACAACTTCCGGTGGCAAGTATCATTATGTGCTTCTACAATGAAGCATGGTCCACACTTCTTCGTAGCCTTCATAGTATAATAAAACAAACACCAGCTGATCTTCTCAAAGAGATTATTCTTGTAGATGACAACAGCAATTTAGGTGAAAGTTATTTTTAAATTTCAGCATAATAATTCTTTTTAAACGTTTGCTTATTTGTATTAAAAACTCTATTATTGGTCTTATCGATATTCTAAATTAATTTAATGGCAACTTGTCTACAACATTTTAAAGGTCACATACTTTAATGTATTTTTTTTAAATTTTAGTAAGTGTCCATAATGTACAAAACAAACCTTGACCACTATCTTTAAAGAAACTTTGAATTGTTAAATTGTATTTAGAAAGATTTTAATGTAAACAGAACTTTCCCATGTTTAAATTGTATGATCACAAAGTGTTAAACTCAATATTTATATTCAGTTAATTAGTTTCATTCTTTTTAAAACAGCCTTATAAATTAACATTGTTACAGGTCACCTTGGTGAGAACCTGGATAAATACATTGCCCAGAACTTCACAAAAGTGAAGCTTGTTAGGAGTAAAGAGCGCTTGGGTCTGATTAGAGCGAGAATGCTTGGAGCTAAACAAGCTACCGGTGAGGTATGAACAGTTTGCTGTTAAAAATAAGTATGCTGTCAAAATATTTAAAATGAATGGTAAATAAGGACTGATTGTGCTGTTTTGAAGAAATAGAGTCACAGTGCCAGCCCAGTCTTACTGGACTTGCTACCCTTATTGTTTGAAATGTTGAGAGAAAAATGTCCACACTGACCATAAGCATTATCCCAAGGCAACAGTGTAAAGACGTCTAGTTCTAGTAAAATCTGGTTCAGAGCACTTCATAAAGTTAGCACAGGTTAGGGACCATGATTAAATTACCGCATTTTACCGACTATAAGACGCACTTTTTTCTTTGAAAAATTGCCTCCAAAATTCAGGTGCGTCTTATACTCGAAATTAATATAAAAATGGTAAAAATGTTATTTTTTTATAAAAAATAATTAATAATTGAGGTGCGTCTTATAGTCCGTAGCGTCTTATAGTCCATAAAATACGGTAGTAGATCTCAGTTAGGGGCCATCCATATAGTACATAAGCAAAAAAGACACACACATACACCCCCTCTCCAATGCCTAATTATTATGTGTCACAATTTTTCAACGCTGACTGTTTGGCAAGCCCAGCTGCAAAATATGCACAGCGTCGCTCTTGGGTGCCATATTGCCCTGGGGCAAGGCCATGAGAGGGGGGGGGGGGCAAAAATCATCATTAGAATTAAACTGTAAAATCCCATGTACTTCATAATTTAATTTTTTTCAATGAATTAGGTACTGCATATTGCAAAGTGTACTTGTTAAACTTTAACATAGGGTGCCTGGTAAAACCTGAACCTAATAAGTGGAACTTACGGTTGACTAAATATTAATCTTACTAGCACTACATGTACTTGAGCTCACTTGTGAAAATACAATGTAACAGTATGACGATATTTCCTTCTAAATAATGCATTATATTTATACAGCTTTAAAAGTACAAATAAGCATACTATTTATGGACTGTCAGATAATTATTGTAGAATTTGTGGATAAATGTACATACCGTCTGCTGAGACGACCCACCCTCTCCCTCGCCATACGCACGAGTAAGCTAAATCTCCCAAGTTCAACAACCCCTTATTGCTTGTACTTACTATATGGATGGTCCCTTAACATAAAGTATAAATATGCAGTTTCAAACTTTAAAATGCCATTTAATCTAACTTTAGATATCTTCATTTCTATGTTAGTTTTATTTTTCTCTCTAAAGGTGCTAGTGTTTCTTGACAGCCACATAGAGGCTGGAGAATCTTGGCTTGAACCTCTTCTTGACAGGATAGCCAAGAATAGAAAGACTGTGGTTGTGCCAGTTGTTGATACCATTGAGGCAGAGACGATGATATATCGCATGGCTGGCATCATGAGAGGAGGTTTTACGTGGTCTTTGCTTCACAACTGGGAGAAGCTGCCCCTTGATGTTTCAAAAGATGTTGAAAAGAGTGCTGACCCTTTTTTGTGAGTGTTTTTGCAAGAATCTGTTGTAAATCAAAAATTATTTTTAAAGGATCCAAAGGAGTTCAACTGCAAAAAATTAAGTAACAAGATCAATATTTATGAGAAAAATTAATAGGCAGTAAAAAATTTGGTTCAATAACCATAAAATTTCTGCAGGTCCCCCACAATGCCAGGTGGACTATTTGCTATGGAGAGAAACTACTTTTATGAGCTTGGAGAGTATGATTCTGCAATGGATATATGGGGAGGAGAAAACATGGAAATTTCTTTTAGGGTAAGCTACAAATGAATTTTACCATATTCTTAAAGAATATTTGAAATTAAATTATTTCTGTTAGCTATTAAGTGATATATTTTTTAATTGGATTAGTGAGCTTTAGAAGATTTTGTATCAAAACTGCTAAATATTTAACTAATCTTCATGTGTTCATATTTAGATTTGGCAGTGTGGTGGTAGGCTTGAGATTGTACCATGTTCCAGGGTTGGACATGTGTTTCGTCAGTTTCGTCCATATACATCTCCCAATGGTGAAGATACAGCCACTAAAAATGCTGCTCGTGTTGCTGAAGTGTGGCTGGATGAATATAAGGTTTGAAATATCATCTAATTAGTAATTTTGAAAGTTTGATTTATATCACTCATTTGTCTTCAGCGTATTGTAAATGACTTGATAGTTATTGTATGCAAATAACGGTAGTTTGATGTCATGATCCATTTTTAGGTAGGTGAGATATTTTGTACTTTTACTTCAGAAGAGTGAAGAAATGTGTGTGATATTCAGTACAACACACTAAATGTTTGTGACCTGCAATTATTACTTCTTTCAGAAACATTTTTTTGATCTTCGTCCAGCTGCTAAAACAATGGACTATGGAGATGTAAGTGATCGAATTGAACTGAGAAAGAGATTGAATTGTAAATCTTTCAAGTGGTTTCTGGAAAATATACATCCTGAACAGGTAAAAAATTATAATTATTCAAGTGTCGTTAGATAAAATATATATATTAAAAGATGTAATATTTTGTTTTAAATAGTGTTGGTTTTGTTGGATTCATTCACCCCCCTGCACCATCTAATGCTTGAAGGAATGGCCAAGGGAGATCACTTTTATCTTTCGGCTTCTGTGGGAGTTGTCTGCATTGTCTAATCGTTTTACATATTAATATCCACATTCCAAATGCCTAAAAATGCCATGCTGATCCTATAGTGTTTTCTTGGAGTCGACTATATGGTCTATGGCAGGCCTGCAAAACTCAAAATTTAAGGCCGGCTGTAATACTTTATGAAAAATTTGTGCGGGCCGAAAGGAAATAGGACATTGGGGAAAGCTAGTAAGAAAATAATAATAATAATAAAGAATATTTCGTTACATCCCGGGCAACAAAATGTGTGCTTGTTGGCCTCATGTGGCCTGCAGGTCGTATGTTGTGCAGTCCTGGTCTATAGCACTGCCAGTTTCAGCGAGTGCTTAAGATTAAAACTAAAATTAATTTCCATATTTCTTTATATGAGCAAAATTCCTCAAAAGAATGAGCATGAAATTAACCAATTTAAAAGGTTTCTGAACTTGCATTTTTATTATTATCATATATACCAGTTTAAATTTAAAATAATTAAACTGTATTTGCATTTAAAAGCAATTCTAAAATTTCATTTGAAATTTTAATTTTTAATTATCAGCTTGTACCTGGAGAAAAAGCTAAGGTTCCTGGAGCCTTCCACCAACCTAAAGAGCTTAAGAAAGACATAGTTGTTGCGCAAGGAAAGGTCGGTGTATAAAGTAATAAAGTAAAAAATATTTTCTTGTTTTGTTGCCTTAGCTCAGTTGGTAATATTTCCTAGTACCGGTATAAATTATTGTCTGATATCCAATGTTTGTTTAAGTTTAAAACAAAAAAAAATAATGATCTGAAGCACGAGGGCAGAAAGACCTCTGTTTTCTTGTTTATTTAGGTTGTATTGTTTCAGTCATTTCAACAAAAATAATTACCTTATCTCTTATCCTTTTCTCCAAGCTTGTGCATTTATCTTCCAAACTGTGTGTAAGGGCCATGTCAGAGCCACCTGCAAAAGAAGATCCTTTGGTGTTAAGTTATTGTGATAACAGTAAAGGAAAATCTTTGGTAAGTGTTTAATGCAGAAAGACAGAATGTTGTATGTTTCAGATTTAGAAGTTAATAAAAACTAAAGTACTATTTGCAGCCATAGTGAGCTATAGTTAATTGTGCATATTTCAAACAACAGTTTCTAAAATCGCAAACCATTTCAATTTTCTCTATATTAAAAATATTTTTCATTAAACTTTCATATTTTTTAGCAGCTGTTAACTTTAAATTATCAAACTTAATGTTGAATCACTGCAAATTAAATATTTGCTGATATGCTGAACAGCTATTGCTGTATAAGTTTCCTATTTCAATGAAATGTATAGTTAGAAACATTTTACTTAATCACATAGTCCAGAGTCAGTTGCAGCCTTATATTCAACAGGATTTCACTGTCACAGAAGACCATCAGATTAAACTGAAAGATACTAGGTCATGTCTGGACACAAAGGAGACAAAGAAAGATTCAACTATTGTTTTTTTAATGAAATGCCATGCTGGTGGCGGCACACAAACATGGTTACAAAAACACAATAAAGTAAGATATAATGGAAAATAACCTTTATATCAATCATGGTATATCTTAGACTTCAAACATATTTGTCATTTAAACTATTTTATACTTTTTTTTGCTATCACAATTGTTTATGAAACAGTATTCATATTTTAGTATATAATTTCATTCCATATATTTTGCTCTTAGTTCCTTTCTTGTATTGTTTTAAATAAATATATATCAAATAGTTCATGAAAATATAAAATTTATTCTTATTATCCTTTCTCTCTTCCATTATTTCAGGACTCATTCATGCTGTTTAATCCAGCTAGTGGAAAATGTTTATCTGCCCCTAAAGGAGAAAAGTCTCAAAAACTTTTAATGGACATTTGTTCAAAAGGAATGGAACAAGATTTTAAAATCAACAGTTTGAAGAGATAAGGGATATATTTATTTAACAAACTGTGCTTTTTTAATCGTCAGAGTTTAGAAGTTATTTTGGGTATTTTATGTACTAATTTATACATCTTGGTTTGAACTTGGTAAAGGAGATTACAGCATTAACATAAATCATTTTCAATATCATTCCAAAACATACTCTGTTTTTATTAATGAGATCAGAAAGTAATGATAACTAAAATAAGACATATAATGCAAACTAAGAAATAAATTTTAAAAATGTTCCTATTTTAGTTAACTATTTTTTTTAAGTCAAGCTTTAACACATAACAAATCACGTTACTCACAAAATAGTCACCGTTTTGAGTTTTAAAATGTTATTTAAATTGTCTTCCATATTAATGTATAATGCAATATCATTATTTTTTTATAATTCTAATGTTTCCTATGACATTAAAAGCCAAACTTGTATTGTTTTGTCATCCACAATCTTGTTAAAAGGAAAATGCAAGTGATAGTATTCAAGTTGAAAGTACTTACATCTTTTTTTGTCTAAATCTGTCATTTTTCCCAATATTTTTATTATTTTATATAAAGAAATCAAAATTGTAAGAGTTATATTTAACTATTTTCTGGTTGATTATAATAGTGTTTTTCCCAGTGTGCCATGCATATATAAAAAGAAAGTTGTATCTTATTGTCAAAAGTTATGTTAATTATAGATGTTTGAATTTAAAACTGTTTTTGTTCTAACATTTGTTAAAAACGATGTTATTTTCCTAAAATGTGCATTCTCAGATAAGGTCTATAAATATTTTAACTAACTATCCTTGACATTTGCACAATCATTTTTTTACCATGACATTGTATAAGCCAACAATTATATTTTATCAAGTCAAGCTGCAGTATAATGTGATAAAATTACAAAGTCAAATACAATTTAAACCAAGATTACTCTAATGCAAACTTTTCCTTTCTGTTTTCCTTCCTGAGCAACTAGAGGGTTTGCTTGTGGTGAAATCCTCATATCACATTTTATTAGTAGCAATAAATAGTTAATTTGTTAAAATTAAATCTAAAACTTTCCTTCAATTAAATCAAAATCAATTAAAACTACCAATTGTATTAGATCCTATATATATCTGGTCCTGATGTTCAAATAAGTTATGTTATTGAATGTTATATCTGTATTACTTCTACTTCCTCTAGTCAAATACTTAGATTCTCACTAAAATTTGTTTACACTGAATATTTAATATCTATACATGTTTATATATATTTATATACAATAAATTAAAATATGAATTTTCTGAAACAAATCTGTTATGTTCTCATTTATAAACAGTGTTTGCTAATATTGTATTTTTTTAAAATTAAATGTAAAATACTACCAGTTTTAAATTAACTATAAGAATCAGTCACTCATTAATAATTATTTTCTATAGTTCAAAATTTATACATAAAAATCAATAATGTACCGTTGCACTTATTAATATTTGTTAAAAAGTTATTCATAGTCCTGACTCTATTTTGATATTCACCACCCCAACTTACTTTGACTCAAAGCCATCAAGTTCATCAAGCGGAAGCTTAATAAAATTGATGTTTTACTTAGCATTTATGAACGTACAGAAGTAGGTCACATTCCTTTACGGCCACTTTGTCATTATGGATTAATTAATCTCAATTAGTCCCTCTTTAAATGTTTACTATTTCTGGACAGCCTAGGCCAAATCTTTTCCTTTGTGATTGTATAAATTATATGCATTAGAAAACGTTATTCTTAGAAGTGGTACGTGGCCTTCATCTGACTGGCAAAGATGTCTGTGGAACAAACAAAAAAAAGTTACAAACAAAATAAAAGGTTACAACTAATGCGTACTGAATACTAAATGGATTTGTTACACAGGTGTAGCCGTAAAACAAAAGTAGTACCTTTGTATTTTGTGGTGGACCATGTGTTGTCGGCCCTGTGTGCCGGTTTCAGAGGGTGCCCAATAAATCGATTTTACATCAAATTTCAAAAGGTGAAATATAGTCCTACGCTTAAAATAAGTAAATATAAAACTTGGAAATTATTGATTCTGTCAATGTGCCTTTCAACTGCTGTTATGGAAAAATATAAACATAAAACTATAAGATATGATGTATGATTGTGATGCCAGATTCAAAATCAGGCATAGATTATGACTCATGACGCACAATTTTATAGGTATTATGTTCCTGTTGGAGCGTTTCGCGAACTGCATCAAAATAACATAAAATACTACTAAAACACACTTCACCATTCGGTGCAGTATCATAACTAGAGTTTATAACGTTCAGGGTGGTCCTTGAGTCACCAAAAACATTAAACAATTAAAAGTGACTACTATTTTTCCATAGGAGTAGGCTGGTAGGCCAAAAATGAAGACCAGCGAAAAATGCCACTGGCCAAAATTTTGAGCCATCTTGCAATAATTTTAATTATTTTTATAAACATTGAATTTATAATAATGGCGGTTAATCCAACTAAAAATGCTTAATCCATTTGCCAATTTTCATCTTCAAATTCTGGAATACATTTACTTTCTGAGACTATAAACGACTTTATTTCACTTAGCAAATATTACTTTAACAAACCTATTGGATTTGGCAGTTATTATGAGACTCAGTTTTGATGACGATTTGCGTGCCGTTGTAAATTTTTAAACTGTGCTGTTTGATAGAGTATGCCTATTAATGAATCGTACATCAAGAAATGTTTTTGCGAGAGTTGTCTGTTGCCATTGCTATGCATCGTCTTGTGTATGTTTACTGTATATTTCCTTAATGTCATTCTCTCTTACTAAAACATTTCCTGGGGTATCATCATTAGCTATACAATACTATAGGCTAATGAAAATAGATTAAGTGAAAAAAAATTGATACATTGCATCTGTACATTCTAAATGCATGCTGAGTTAAAAGATTTCCTAAAATGATTTTGAAGCAAAGAACTCATTCGTAGTAATCGCGCCAAAGAGTAACCGCAAAACCTACATGATTTTTAACACGCTTCAGTGGATTTAAAAGGTCTAAAACAGTGGTTCTCAACCTCTGGGTTGCGACCCCTTTGGGGGTCGAATGACCTTTACACAGGGGTCGCCTAAGACCATCGGAAAACACAGACATATTTATGAAGTAGAAACAAAAATAATTGTACGGTTTGGGGGGGGGGGGGGGGGGGGTCACCACAACATGTGGACCGTATTAAAGCGCCGCAGTCATTAGGAAGACTGAGAACCAATGGAGTCTTCAAAATAATGTTCATGATAATGGAGAAGTAGTGGTCACTTAATCAGTTACACTCATAATCAGTCAATGTGAAGATTGTACTGTTTATTTTGATAGACATCAGAAACGAAAGAAGCAATTGACTAATGAGGTAGCGAGAGATGCTAAGAAGAAAATAAATAGTCATTACGAGTCATTATAAGGCAAATCTCTACTACTGTCTTCACAACAACAAACACAACTGACAGATGCGCTCCTCCGCAGATCATGCATGCTGTTTGGTTACAATCTTGATATTAGATACCTTGTTAGTTAGATTGTTGACAACAAACATTGCAAGTGAAGTTGTCACAAAGCTACTCATTGGGTTATGGCACTGCTATGGTGACATTTCTAAAGCTAACTACGGTCGATAAGTTTTTGAGTCAGTGTAAGCTAAGAAGCTAAGACAGATTAATTTGTATGATATATGACATCATGGATAGTGATCTTGCTTTAAAATGAAGATCGGGCCCAAAAAAAGGGAGGGGTGGGTGGTTGGGTGGGGGCGAAAAGATGCTGACCCTAATTTTAATTAAACACCCATGACCATGAACAATCAGTTCTCATCGGAGAAACCAAGATATTTCAAGTTTGAATCATTCTATGAATGTATAATGTGTCGTGTGAATAGTATGATGATAATGTATTTGAATATGCTTTCTTGTGTTTTACTGTATGCAGGCATAAGTTTTGAAGTAAGCTCATTGGCATTGGCGTCATTGCCATTTTAATGTTATGTGAAAATTAAGAATTAATAATCCAACTGCTCCACGATTTGTATTATTATTAAAAATCTTAACTGTAATAAAAAAAATATATCAAGCTTTTATAATAAAGTTTATAAGCCATTTTTAAAAAAAAAATAAATATGTTCCATGTTATGATCATAGATAACTACATTAAACTATTTCAGTTGTCATTGTAATATTTTCACCGCTCCCATACCGGAAATTTATGCTTTTTGGATGGGCACGGTCGTCAAGGTGCAAAAATGTCTGACCAACCCAAACATGGACCTCCACACGGGATGGAAAAACATGATTTAGGAGGCAATAATGACCTCGGCGCTCTTAGTCAGGCTCAACAAGCGGATCTAAATCAATTTAAAGTATGGAATTATTGTATGTTTAGCGAAGTGGGGAACCTCTAATGTACTATTTAATTTAAACTTTATGACCAGTAAAAATGTGAATTAATTAAAATTAAAGAATTATTGAGACCCCCCTCCCTTCTCGGCTCTACTCTTGTCTTGTCTAATTCTAAGTAAAATAAAATAATAAACTGTACATACTTGGTAGGCAGTCTTGATCAGGGTCAGCAACCTTTTTAGAGTGATGAGTAAGAGTAATTTTATAAATTTTATGTTCTTACACTTACACTCTTAGTCTTAGAAAACATTTTAGGAGTAGGAGCTTCAAATGTCAAAAGTCAAGTATTGTAACTATTGTCATATTGTTTAAAATAAAAAGGCACTACTAAGAAAAGCTGTCCCAAATAAAATTAGAATACTTTTCACTAGAAAGTGTTCGGCTACCAGCCTAATTCCTCATACTACTAATAGCCGCCAATAATTGGTGACATAATTTTTTGTACTTTAATAATTTAAATTTTATTTGCAGAGTAATTACTAATTATTGCTTGCAATTATATAATATGAAATAAACAATACCATGGCAGGCAGGCCGCAAGCGCCGGTTCATATTTCAAATAATTTTTTGCCAGGAAACATTCTGCAAACTTATGACACAATGCAGAAGGCACTGTATGTCAGCATACTTTGGTTAGTGTGGCAGTGAGTGACTTGCTGAGCACCGTCTAATATGAAACAGTAATGCAACAGAGATAACTTTTGTTTCTCTCGCATTTTTTTTTCCTTTCAGGAGATATTGATGATGAAAAGGCTGGTAGCCTCACACTTTCTAATGAAAAATATTCTATTTGACATTTGGGACCGCTGTTCTGAGGAGTGCCATTTAAATTAGTACTTTAAATTTGTCTGATGACTGCCATAAAAGATACAAAATTTTAAAGGGATAGCCATAAGCATTATAAAAACATCAATTCCATATTTCTAGCTTTTACAGAGGTGAAGTTAATTCATTTTGTTTTTTTTGTTGTTTTTTTTTTTTTTTATTAAAAAATGTTGCAGTTAAATTTTAAATCAATGCTAATATTTATAAAAGATTTGCAGAAGTCTTTTTTAAAAATAAAATTGAATGCATGAAATTATTTTAAAAATTATTTTATTTCCAGAAATATATATAGATATAAGTTAATGTATCAGTATGCTTTGCCTACTTTATTGAAATAATAATTAATAATAGTATTATTAATAGTATTAGCAATGGTTTTTATTATGTTATTATTCCATTAATTATAATTAATGCCAATTAAATACAGGTAATAACTGGGCCTATACATATAATTATATGAATCAAAGGATAACCCAAAATTTGTTTGTGAAGTGGGGGTGACTACTAACAATTTAATTTTTTAAAAACTTCCAGTCTGAATTGCATGAAAAGTATTCTTTACAAAATCCAGTTATTCTAGTTTGTGACCATGCTGCAACATGTGTTTGGAAAAATATGAGCTCTATGTCACTGATGAAAAAATAATTCAGAAAACTGTGGCGTAAAATGAAAAATAAGAAAACCATTGCAGGGCATTCTGTTATATTGTCACAAAAGTTTTAGCCTCATTTTTTGACATGTGCAGAATATGTGCACGAGTGAGTATGGTAGTTCCTATTTAAATTGTCATTATTTATTAGTGAAAAGAAGGACGAATTGGATTGACCCTGGTCAGAAAAACTGTTCAGCAGAAAATACATCAAAACTTAAACTTAAATGGAAATGCACTCTCTCCAAACATGATGAATGGTAAGGCATTGAGTAAATGCTTATCGAGTGTACAGTTTAATCCAATTTTTCCAACTAAAAGAGCTGGATGCTACTTAGGAGCAGAGGTGCAAGCAGTAACTCGCTTACTCTTTGTAATAACTGTTTGCAGAAGCCTCTACAATTGGTTGCTAGATGACGCTCTACACTTCAGTAATTAAGTTTTCCGGTAGTGTGATTCAAAGATTAGAAAAAATATATGGTGATCAACAGGCTCATCCATCCCACTAATTACAATTAGTTAAATTTTATATTTATATTTAAGCTAATATTTCCACTATATTTTATATAGTCTTATAAATATAGAATTTGAGAGATAAACAATGTGCATGTAGCTCTATAGAGATCAAGACTCACAAATAAAAAAATAAAAATTACCCTAAAGATCAAGGCTAAGAACAAGAAAATCTATTTAACATCAAAATTGCAACTGAAAATAACATTGTTGAAGAATTATCTCAATTATAGCAATTGATTACAATGGTTGAGATGGGCATAATATTGAAGCAATAATTCTTTTTTTTATTGTTAAAACATAATTAATTGAATAAAAATATCTCATTTTACAAACTGAACTGATTTTGTAGACAGTAACTGATGTTAAACTTGATTTTTTAGATGAAAACAAGAATTGGCAATGAGAAATACCTACGTGAACATCCAGAGGTTGAGTGTCTGATTGCTGGATTTTTGGGGTAAACACTAGACAGGTTTACATTTGATAATTTGTTTCCAGAATTTTCCATTTCATTAGATGGTACACATAGTAGATGTAAGATCTAAAAAACCAATTGTGGATTTATATCACACAATTGACTTAGTAAAGTTCACAATACAAATAAACATTTTATTTTAAACAAATATCACAGCTCAATTCATATAAGCAAATATATTGTGAATTGGATTCTTGAGTGCATCCTTTCCTTTTCCTTGACAACACATTATGGGAGGCAACATTTTATTTAATGACCTTATGTTTGTTTAGATTTTAGAAGATTAAAATTCATATTTTTTTAGTTGTTTTGTCACAAGCATTAGCCCACTATTTATGGCTTGTGTATTTTAAACATCTGCACTTTAACTGTATTTTCTGACAGAAGTAAATAAATTTTAAAATATTCTCTTCAACGTTTGGTTACAGTATTTTGTTTAGTATCTTAATATTAATTTAATTTATATTTTACAAGTGATGTTCTTACAAAACGGCCAGAAAGTATAAGAGAATTTGCTGCAGGTAAGCAAGCTTTAAATCAAAATATATTTTCAAATTATTTTTTTTATTCATGATGTTAAATTTTTGTAAATGAAATAAGCCACGTGTAACAGCAGAATCTGAGCGCCTGACATGCTTTTAATACATAGCTTTGAAAAACTAAACTAGCTGCTAGTAAAATAGAATTTTTTCAGGATGCAAGATTCAAGGAGCCTTCTGAATTCTTTTTTAAAAATAAAGTAATTAAAAAATAGCATTTTTGTGTTCATTATTGAAACATATTTACTACGAACACATTTTAAAAAAGTAACAAATATCTTTAATCTGAACTGATGGCATATTTAAAATTTTGATTGCAAAGTATTTTCTTGAAATTACCCAGTTTTGAATTTGAGTCCCACCAACTACTATTATTCAAATTTATTAGTAAACAACACGAGAATATGCCTTGTATTTTATTTTCCATTTCTCATTTCAGAATATTTTACCAACCCAACCCTCCCAGAAAAAGTAGAGAAGCAGCTCACTGAACGCCAAGAGAAACTGAAGCAAAACAGGGTTATTCAGAGTCTTACATAGGAGGCATTTCATTTCAGTTAAAAATCATCCTTTACTTTCATCCACAAATTTTACATGGAATCCAAAAAAAATGTAGCGAAACAATCTTGTTAACAAATATATCTGAATATTTTGTTTATTGCAAGAACATTATTTGCTACCCATATCAAGTCTCTAAATCATTTGCTGAAAGCAAAAAGCAAGAACAAATAATGTATTTGGAATGAATTAGAATGAATAGATTTATATCATTCTCAAGGACAATGGATGATATGGGCAAACTGACAAAGAGCCAGCAAATGTATCAGACTAAAATATTTTGGACAAATTCTAAGCCTTTACCATCACCACTAAAATTTCCTAGAAACATATATCCACTGTGCAAGATCGTGGCTATAGTTTGTTTTTACTTTTTGTGAAATGGAGTGAGATCTTTATAACAAGGACAACACAATACATTTCTATCATTTTTGGCCAATGTTGGTAATTTTTTTTTTAGTTAGTTTAATTTCTTGCCCAAAATCATTTTATCAGTGCAGTATAAGATACATATTTATTTATTACAAGAATCTCATTTCTGTAAGCGCTCATAGCAAGCCAAAACATTTAAAATATCCTAAATGCTATTTTATAAATTGGCAAAATTTAAATTAAAATTTAAGTGAGGACCGCTATGTGGGTTGTTTTTTTTTTTTTATCATAAGTATTTTGAAATGTACATAATTGAAACTGTTGTATAAAAATATTTAGTTATTCTTCAAACTCCTGTATTGCTTGGTTTAATTTTTTTTTTTTTTTAATACCAATGGCAAGCTTTATCCTCAGACATATTATTTTGTAAAAATATTTTAAACTTCATTGTCATTTACTGAAGTTATGTGACATTTCAATTTCATCCTTATATGCTAAATGTCAAACTGTGCAATGTCGAAATCCCTTTAAGAGGTTGTGTTATTTTTAGCTGATTGTCTAGTAGACATGTGACCGTCCTGCTACCTGTGAAGCCTACTGTTAGAAAAACTTCTTATGTACACATTATGTTTTTTTAGATCTCATTAAATATTGAAAAATAAATTCTTTTTGTTATTGGTTTTATCAATTTAATTTATTTAAAGGTAGTGAACAAATTATACAACTGAATGAGATGAACATGGAAATATTGTATGTTTTACATTTACAGCTATTTAAAAATGGATCATTCTAGATGAAAAAATGCCCTAAATCAGCAGTTCTCAACCTGTGGGTCACGACCCCTTTGGGGGTCGAACTACCCTTTCACAGGGGCCACCTAAGACCATCGGAAAACACATATACTCTACAGTTATGAAGTATCAACAAAAATAATTCTGTGGCTGGGGGTCGCCACAACACGAAGAAATGTGTTAAAGGGTCGTGGCATTTGGAAGGTTGAAAACCACTGCCCTAATGTCATAGAAAAGTTTCCAATTTTCTTCATTAACATTTATGGCATTCATAAAACACATTAAATGAATATACATAATGATTATAAATGTGTGGGTTTTTTTTTTAACAGAGCATGTTGAACCAATAAATATTTACTTTTAAAAGTGCACAAAAATTATTTAAAATTTTGAAGATTTTTATTTGTGATATTAAAAGCACATTCATAAAATCTGATCATGATTACTTGAGTATTCAAGTAAGATAATTGACACTAACAACAGTTTATTATTACAATGGATATCAACAACAGTTTTTTATGACAATGGATATCGTAAGGCATCTGCATAGTCATTCAGAAGTGGCAAGCATTCAGATAAAAGCGATTAAAATGATTTAAATAATAAAGTAACATATTCAACATAATACGATAATGTACATCTTAAACATAAGAATATTATCTTGATTCAAAGTTGTTTTTTATTTCATCTGTAAATTTGATATAATTAATCTGTCAAAAATTAATTTCCAGCTGTCAAAACTGGGGTTGGCATTTTATAAATAAAAGGCACTTTGATTAATTAACAGACAGCTGAAGACTTACAAGGATCCAAGGTCCATCCATAGTATGAGAAACGTGTGAAGACATTTGAAAAACAGGTGATTCATTTATGATGTCTTCTTACATTTTCATAGTCCTGAGAATTTGAATACCTCCCAGTACTCATTAGTCTTGTCAGCTGAGCTCATTGCAACATGGAGATATTGAGCACCGGTGCTGGCATGTTTATATAATTTGGTATTGTCTATGAGATTTTTAGTGCCAGACTTTGGCGTCAAAATCATATTATATATTAGTGTAGGTTGTTTTCTTCCCACATGAAAATGTAAACCTGAAGCCATCCTGAAATGAATGTCCACAAAATTATAATACTGTTTGTTAATCAATATTTTTATGATCAGCGGAACAACAGGTTTCCAACAGTGAACAAGTAGTTTTATTGAAACATGCTCTGACAATAATTAATTACTTAATTACTAAAGCCTGGTTAGCGACTGTGAATTTTATTTGAATTAGTGGGTTGCTCTAAGTAATCATGAATAATTAATAGAGGCTTAACTGTAGGACTACAATATAGCTACTCCATCGTCTCGTGAAGACGGAAGGATGCCATACAGCTGACCTTAATTAATCCTGGTAGCTGTGACCATAGACTGTAGTTGGGGATCTTTTCATGACCGCTGGCTTTTTTTACAGTCACTTGGAAGACAGTTCCTAGTGCAAAGTAGGCTATTAACAAAACAAAGAATCTGAAATAGAAAATAAGCAAAATATATAACTGTGTCAAAAAATGTGTACAGCTGATTTACATCTTTCAACAATGAGCAGCGGTCACATCTCTAGGTGTCTTTAGAAAGATCTTGAAATAAGTAAAGATAAACACTATACATTTGTAGATGCTTTACAAAAAGAAAGATTGCAGTTCAGTTGGAAATATTGATGACCTAGACCAGTGGTTCTCAACCTTTCTAATGCTGCGACCCTATAATACAGTTCCTCATGATGTGGCGACCCCTAACAACAAAATTATTTTCGTTGATCCTTTATAACTGTAGAGTATATGTTTTTCAGATGGTCTTAGGCGACCCCTAGGAAAGGGTTGTGCGACCCTCAAAGGGGTCACAACCCACCGGTTGAGAACCGCTGACCTGGACCTAGTCGTAGTAGTCAGTGGCACTTCATAACGTTTTAAATTTAAATAGGAATACTAAAACGACAAGTGATACAATGGTACATGCAGTAATGGTATATACAGTAAAATACTCAAAGTTTGACCAACTTACTAGGTAATAATTGCAAACAAATTTACTTTGCAACTCACCAGACAATGAAATTATATGAAAAATCGACTTGTAGTAGTTGTACTTATTTTTTTTCCTCACCCAAATTTTCAAAATGAATTATATCAAACCAAAGTCAACATTATAGACTTACATGATGAGCATTATTGAGCCAACAGATAAAACACCTTCTCCACCGCTATCATCTTTATGTCCGGGACAGCACCATCCAGACTTTAAGGTGAAATGCTGTGACATCGACGTCATCAAATGTTTATAAATAGACACGAAGAGTAGGAAACTAATAAATATAACTTTGAAAAAATTAACCATAAAAAAACTATCCCAGTTTCTTCTATATATTAAGGGCCCACGATCAATTTACTGATCCTTCTGGCTCCTATGAGTGTAGAAGGGATTTGCAAAGTTTTGTCCCCTTTACAACAACAACAAAAAAAATAATTAAAAAGTGACAATTATTATTGACAAATATGAATGAAAAATAAAGTGTCAATATTGGAATAAGATGGGTGACGTGATTAATTATGATTAAAATATGCTGGCAGATTCTGGGGTAGATCCAGATTGCGTAGTGGTGGCCGGCTCCCTTCCCACTTCTCCAAAATCTACTTTACAGAATTACCACATCTTCTTTTCTTCATATTCTTATTGTGTACATCTTCCTATTTGTTTATATTTGTACATCTTCCTAGATGTTTATATTTGTGAATCTTCCTAGTTGTTTATATTTGTACATCTTGCTAGTTGTTTATATTTGTACATCTTCCTAGTTGATTATATTTGTGCATCTTCATAGTTGATTGTATTTGTACATCTTTCTAGTTGTTAATGTGAGTGTGCCCTCCTATTTCACCAGCTATTGTGCTTAAATGATGATCCTTTCATCGTCATTAGACCCAAAGATGAGCAAATGTCTTTTTTGTGGAAGCTTGCTAAAGCTACTGAGATTCTTACATAGTTTGTTAGCGGTTCCTCCTTATCAAACTGAAAAGCTGTTTCTCCTGAACAGATGCAGGTTATATAACTGCTTCTGAAATGAATGAAGTGCATAGGATTCTGTTATCTCCACGTAAACGTCATTCTTACAGTATATATATATATATTGTATAATATTACACTTGAATTGACAAACTTGATAAAGCCCAAAATAAATGGATAACATTTATATCAGCCAGATAGCTGAACTGAAACAACTATTGGACTCACCTCAAGGCCTACACTGTTTTGAGTCATCTTGGAAAATAGTAAGGATGTTAAAACCAGTGGCGTAGCGAGCTTAACTCGCGCCCGGGGCACAATACATTTTTAGCGCCCCCAATACCTTTTAGCGCCCCCCTCCTATTCGAAAACAATACAATATTATAGTAAAATATACCATTTGGCGCCCCTTTGTGAGTAGCGCCCGGGGCATGATGCCCCGTTGCCCCCCCTCACTACGCCACTGGTTAAAACCTTCCCCCCCCCCCATTTTTTCGTTCAAACCGGATTTTTGGTTTTAGAAACCGGTTTCTACCCAGATTTCGATTCTAACATTCAGGGCTCGAGGCCTGCGGGAACTAACGGGAACGACGGCGTTCCTGCACTTTTGAATTGAAACAGAAATAAATATCCTACATATTTATTTCGGGGGGGGGGGGGGAATTACTTGGGTGAGTTCCCACAATTTTTCCCTCAGGACCCGACCCCTATTTGCAATGCATTATAAACCTTTCCTCACAGCTATGTCAGATCGACATAGGCCTACCATCCACGGGCGTAGGCAGAGGGGACTGAGAAGGCTGTTTGCCCCGGTCGCCTTTTTTTCCCCCCACTAACTCCCACCCCCAGGTTCGCAACCGCAAATTTTTTTCACGCCCCTGAACTATATTAATATTCTTAGTCTAATGTCCCACCCCCTTTGTATACCACAGATTTATAACAACATATTTAAATTTCCGTAAAACAAAAGATAATATTACGCACCATACGCACTTGCGGTATTTTTAAGAATCTCATTTAGCGCAGTTAGCGGGATTTTCAGTTAGTGAAATCAGCGCCACCTGGTAGCAATGGACAATAATGACATTTTTTATATAGAGTACCGTTATTATGTGTTTTGATGATTTATTTTTTAATATTTGTTTTAATTCCATCATTTTTATAGCATTAAAAAATTCGGTAACCAGTTTTAAAATAGGTGTTTTTAAACATCCTTAGTCAACAGCTTTATTAAACACCTTTTGACCTTACCTCATGCCATCTTCATCCATCAAGGTAAATATAGCTCAAACACCAATAGAACTCACCTCATACGATCTTTTGCCATCAAGGTAAATAGAACTCACCTCATACCATCTTGTGCCATCAAGGTAAATAGAACTCACCTCATACGATCTTGTGCCATCAAGGTAAATAGAACTCACCTCATACGATCTTTTGCCATCAAGGTAAATAGAACTCACCTCATTGCTCATACCATCTTGGGCCATCAAGGTAAATAGAACTCACCTCATACAACATTGGGCCATCAAGGTAAATAGACCTTACCTCATACAACCTTGAGCCATCAAGGTAAATAGAACTCACCTCATACCATCTTGTGCCCTCAAGGTAAATAGAACTCACCTCATACAACATTGGGCCATCAAGGTAAATAGAACTCACCTCATGCCATCTTGTGCCCTCAAGGTAAACAGAACTCACCTCATACCATCTTGTGCCATCAAGGTAAACAGAACTCACCTCATACCATCTTGTGCCATCAAGGTAAACATTGGTTGACCCTGGGGATCAACTTGACTCCCAGCATTGGCGTGAACTCCTATGTCATAATATAACGTGGGTACTTGGACTTGTATAGCCTGCAGGAGGGAATGATCTACTTGTTAATTTCTATACATTTTAATGCATAATTGATTCGTTATTCTTCGACACAGAGACTAAATAATCTAATATTTAATATATTCCACAAATTCTTTTATACAATTGGTTACGACCAATATTTGCTTTAACGCATACTCTCTCTTGCAACAAGATACATTAAAGATTAGTAATGATAAAATGTTAATATAAAAACAGAGGCGTAGCTAGAGTGTTTGGCGCCCGGGGACAAGATTCATTTTAAAGCACCTTCCTTTCTTTTTTCAACCCTCAAACCCATTATTTTCAGCAATAAAATAACATTAGAGCACATTTTGGCGTCCCTAGCTAGTCTGGCGCCCGGGGACATATGCCCCCCTTAGCTACTCCTCTGTATAAAACTTTGATTAAAATAAACGTCATATTTTATGACTAATTTTTATTTTATTTATCAAGTCATCAAAATTCCTCAAAGAAATATCATAGCCTTTTGCTATTTCTTTAACCCAGAATTATTTTTTTCATCAATAATGATGTTTTCCTTACCCCGGCAGTAATTGTGCCTAATGTGAAATCCTTACAAGGGTCCCAGTAGAATTTTTCATTTTTCAACTGAAAATCAGCCGAGTATCTGTGATTAGAGATTTTTTAATTGATATAACATTTTAAAAACAATGACCTTGAAAAGGTTTACATACAACGTGAAACACATTGGAATCCTACAATCATATTATGTGCTTGCAGATATGCAATGCCTCTCCTGACCGTTTAGGAATATAAGATATGCTGGATGGACAAAAGCTCGCGGTATTTCAGGAGCGTAGAATACCGACTGGTGTTAGGCGCCGTGGAAGGGGGGATGCAACTAATGACTGTGACAAAGAGGAAAGCCTCTCATGGCCTACAACCGTGCGACCAGCACAAGTGCATTGCAAGAGCGACTGCCTGCTACTGATCCAAAAAACTTTCTGTCTGAATATAGAGATTGCTGACAATAAAGGTGAAAGAGACCTGGCAAGCGATGGCGTCTCTTCTAAAGTCCTCAAGTGTGGGGGAAAACCAGTGCTGCTTCACCTCATCCTTGAAATCCTCTTTTGTGAAAATATTGGCCAATACTTCATAAAGACATACCGAAAGCCAAAATTGTCATTATATACAACACAAAGGTTACCATAGAGAGTGCGATAATTATTGGGGAATGTACCTCCTCAACAGGGTTTGAAAAAGGTGTTGTGCCCTTTAAGACTGAGTCACATAACATTACTGTTAATTATTGTGAGATATTTCAAAATTGTTATTTAAACATTTCAAAACGTCCATAAATGACGTCACTAATCTTTTTCATTTTTTGGGGGGGGGGGGGGGTGGGGGTGCCACAATTTTATTTTTAAATTTTATGATTGTGCCAAAGTGATGCGACAAGTTTGTAACTCTGGAGCCAATGAGGGGGTGGGGGGGAGGTTTAAACATTTGGCCAAAATAGGGTGGCGTCATGTAGGGATAATGGATGGCCCCCAAATTGTGTGATGACTTGCAGCCCGCGAGGACTTTACTCGTGACCCGTGTAGTCGTTTGGGTCGGGTCTCTCTCCCCCCTCCCCCCCCCCCCCCCCCCATGTAGAAGATATTCATCAAGAAAGTGTGTGCGCACATTAAGCTTGGAATGACATGAGCAATCAAGTGACGCTGGACAAAGTATAAATACACTAACTAAAACTTTAATTTTTAATTTTTTTTTTAATGAAACCATTTTAATAAGAACTGATCAGATGTGTGACCGTAAATTAATCAAACAATTCAGCATGACACTTACGGTTCAGACGTTGAAAGTGGTTTGAGATTGATCTCCCCTGCTTCGGTCATGCACCCGCACGTTGCAGCGTTGTATTCACATTTCTGTACAGCACGACACTGGCACAGCAACACACACAAAGTAACGAACAAGAAATGTGAATATTCTGGACTGAACATTCTCTCACTTAACACCATTCAGATTAAAATAGGAAACTTGTCTCCAGACAAGTACGGCAATAATCAACTGTTAATGTTTTTGTTTGTTTGTTTGTTTCGTTTCTTTTCTTTTCTAGACTTCAGTTCCAGTGGATTGATTATCTGTCCTCGCCAAACGACCGCGTTTATCAAAGCGTTACATAATAATGAAACCACATCACAGGCTGCATTCAGATACCACATTGCGGATATCACGAGTTCAATAGCAACTGACTTTAACAGTATTGTTATCTACCTTTCCACAATGAGGTCGTATTTCTTTTTTAAGGCAATGCAATCTGCGTCATGTGATTTCTAACAGTTAACGTGTCACGTACCAAATACGGGAAGTGCTTGGCAACAAACGTCACGATTTATCTGCTATCCACAAGTCCCGATAATAGGTGTCTATGTCTGATAAAGTGTCTAACTACCCAGGCTTAGCAGCTATAAGTTTCCATTCTCACAAATATCCGATCCAAAAATTACCCAACAAATCTCTTTCCAGCAACATTCCTTCCTACAAATGTTTTTTTTTTAAAGACACATGCGGATACGATTTTCATGTTGTGGAACCAGAAGAAGTGGACCCCTTGTCGGCACCAAGACAGAAATAGTGGACCCCCTTGGTGGCACCAAGACAGAAATAGTGGACCCCCTTGGCGGCACCAAGACAGAAATAGTTGACCCCTTGTTGGCGCCGATAGAAGAAGTGAACCACTTGGCGGCACCAAGACAAAAGTAGTGGACCCTTTGTTGGTACCAAGACAGAAGAAGTGAATCCCTTGTAGGTACCAAGACAGAAGAAGTGGACCCCTTGTCGGTACCAAGACAGAAGAAGTGAATCCCTTGTCGATACCAAGACAGAAGAAGTGGACACCTTGGCGGTACCAAGATAAAAGAAGTGGACCCCCTTGTCAACACCAAAATAAAAAATATGGCCTTCATATTCACAATAATTTTTAATTATTTTCTTTATAAGTTTGGTTGGTTGGGGGGGGGGGGTTAAGAGAGTATTTTACCGGATGCCCCTGTACCCAGAATCCTTCACGTGTGTTGTCTTATCAAGACTTACAAAATACAAATGGCATCACATAGTTTCATTATCATAAATAGAAATGACAAGGCTATTTTTTTGTTTCGTGTCGAAACTGCATTGACTAAATCTACGCACATGCACTATAAGACCAAAGATCTACAGATGTTTGTAGTGTTTTTTAAGTCACACATCCGGCTGGTTATAAGTGTAATTAATGAAACGTGTAACTGAGATTTTAATCTGAACAATAAATACTATGACCAGTAACCTGGTAGCTTAGGGTTTGCTAGGGGGTGGGTGGAGCGTCCCCCACCCCCCAATCCAAATACGGTTGGTTAAAATTGACTGAAAGACACGCTTTCCTGAAGGGCAAAGAAAACCTTCGTTAGTGTACATTATATAGTATACAGTATGTTAGTGTTTTCATACTTAACTTAAATGCTACAGAGGTCCTTTTTTTAAAAAAAATTTAGTTTTTAATTTTTTAACACTTTTTAAAAAATTGTGATTTTGATTTCATAACCTTATCGCTGTTATGATATTGGTGTTTCCGTTAAGTTATTCTAGCGTGAGAGTACACACACACACACACACACACACACAGAGAGAGACACACACAGAGAGACACACACACACAACCACACACACATACATACAGACACACAGACACAAACACAGACAGACACAGACAGACAGACAGACACATACACAAACACACACACACACACACTCAACAATGTAACATCAAATCTTTAAAACATACAGAGACATTGACGGTGTCAGATACAAGACAAACTGTTATGTGGTATGTTTGATGCACTTCGGTGAACACCCACCCCCCCCCCCCACACACACACACATGCACACAAACTATTTTAAAAAGTTTTTTTTCTTTAAAGGCATATGAAACATCAACTCATTCCTTTCTTAAACTTAGATAGTTTCATTAGTCAATGGGAATTTAAAACAAATGTTACTTTTCTGCCTTAGAGCCGACGCGTGACTTTTGGAGCTCCCCGTTAACTTTTCAGTTTTGGGCTCCCTCACCGGAAGTTGATTGTTTATTTTGCGCTCGTTGCTTAAAATTGAAAAAAAAAAAATTAAAGTTAAAAATGTCAAAGAGTTTAATGGTTGACTCAAAGAGTAACACTGCGGGTTGATAAAGCTTCCGTCAATTTAGTATAATCAAGCTGAGCACTTAGATATAGCTGGAGGGATATCATTGATAATCCAGACATCCTGCGCCTTTGTTGAGCGTAAATAGGATTTGGTGAGCTACAGTTGAGGGCGACTGCGCTCTCCACTTGCAGCACTGACAGACATTGACAGATACTGACAGACATTGACAGACACTGACAGACACTGACAGACACTGACAGACACTGACAGACATTGACAGACACTGACAGACACTGACAGACATTGACTTGTTGATTCGTAAAGCGACCATCACAAACGTACCATAAAAGTGTGTATAGGTGGGGTAGGGGGAGACACACAATGTTTATTTATGAAATTGAAACATACCATTTGCACACTCCTGGCTGGCATCAAATCTATAAAATCAAAGTCTTTTTTAAAAATAGTTTCTTTGTGCTGTGTGCAGGGCCGTGCCGAGGAAATGTGGCGCCCTCATGGCAAAGCCTAAAAATGTCGCTCATCAATGTATAGAAGAAGTGCCGCCCGAGGAAGGTGCAGTCAACAGGCTATTTTGGTGACTGGTGTTTGTGGAGTTTGTCGTTTCATTCACTATTAAGTTCCAATCTAAAGACTATTTAGGCGCCTCCGCCTTTGATGTTGGCGCCCGTGGTGAGTAGCCCCTTCGTTCCCTTCTCACGTCTCTGACTACATGTTCAATCCTTTAACGTTCAGTTCAGTTAGTAACGGAAATCTATTATTTCAAAGGTTCAAACATCACAGCAAAATCTGACCTGGAAATGCTATTTTCTAAGTCACCTGTTCAACTTACTGAGAGATTTTAGAACTAGAGTCTAGAATTAAACTGTGCTTATATTTGTATTCCCTAAAGGCCGCATTGAGGGGTAATCTTTAAGAAAGTTGTAACTTTCGACAGCTAAGTTCTTTTTTTTTTAAATTCTATTATTTCATTTTAACTTGTGTTTTTTTTGGTTTTTTTGGTTTTTTTTTTTTTTTTGGCCTTGCCCAAGAAATCTTTTTTTATTTTAAACTGATTTGTTGTTTTATTGTTTCCAGACTCACCATACCGCAAACTATTTATTTTTCTGTCACCACTACGTCATTAAAAAATAAGTCACTCATATAACAACCGCACAAATTTTGCCGGCTGTGTTTTCGTTCACTTTTCCATCTCCATATTTCTATGAACTAGGTTACCGTCGAGTGTGTATATTCAAACCAGTTTCTTTTACTTTTTATAACAAATCCCTTTCTTTTCGTTGCACGAGAACCGGGAAAAATGCCCTAAAAGGTCCCACCCGGCCACCCGCATTCCCGTTCCTATGTTAGTGGGGATTTCAAAATATAAACAATATAGAGAAACTTAGAGATTTTTACTTCCCCTTTCCCCCACTTCCTTTTTAAAAAAATAGATACTAAGGAAGTTCAAAAAGGGGGGGGGGGGGGGGGGGAGAGTAAGCTCTGAACGAGAGTTGCTACCCTTTAACAAATGTAAAACTTCCCATGATGATATAAGGCCGTTATGACCGCTCGTGGGTTAAAAATATCTTTAAATTATAGAGTATCACCTTAGCAAATTTTTAGCTATGCAATTAAAAATAATTTATTTTTTTAATATTTTAAGCATCACACTTTGGACCCCTTAACCATCCGAGGCCCCCTTGCAGCCACAGGGGTTTCAAGGTCCACTCGAGTGCTCTGCCCGGCCCCCCCTTCCCCACCCTCCATTTAGCAAACATATAAAACGCGTCGGCGATATGCGATATTGAAGATAAATAACACAGTCATATATGAAGACACATAACACAGTCATATATGAAGACACATAACACAGTCATATATAAAGACACATAACACAGTCATATCCACATCATTAGATCTTTTAGTAAATGCTTGTATTTCAATCACATTTCAATAGATGGGAAACCTTTGCTTTAAAACAAGTAGATTTAGTCGTACTACTTGAATAAAAAACGATCAATTTTATGAATGGGAACTTGATGACAAATAATATAAAGAACATCTCGTTTTAGAGTCCAAAGATAAGGGAAGATAACAGAAGATGCAGAAATGAATAGAAGATTTATTCCAGCTTCACTTATTAGTTCTGCGCTTCAAAAACTTCCTGAGCTCACCGCCCCACCTTTTTTTTTTCAAGGAAGTTTTTATTCAGCATCCCACCCCCATCCCCCAAAATCCAACAAGCTGACTGGAATTATAGTCTACATGTCCAGTCAGTTTGTTGGAATTATAGTCTACATGTCCAGTCAGTTTGTTGGAATTATAGTCTACATGTCCAGTCAGTTTGTTGGAATTATAGTCTACATGTCCAGTCAGTTTGTTGGAATTATAGTCTACATGTCCAGTCAGTTTGTTGGAATTATAGTCTACATGTCCAGTCAGTTTGTTGGAATTATAGTCTACATTTCCAGTCAGTTTGTTGGAATTATAGTCTACATTTCCAGTCAGTTTGTTGGAATTACAGTCTACATTTCCAGTCAGTTTGTTGGAATTATAGTCTACATTTCCAGTCAGTTTGTTGGAATTATAGTCTACATTTCCAGTCAGTTTGTTGGAATTATAGTCTACATTTCCAGTCAGTTTGTTTGGTTTGCGTATTATAGTCGGGAAATGGCATTCAAATAACCTAGCAACTTAAAGGCGTTCAGAACACAAGACTAGCTTTAACTTCCAGGCATAATGTAATATGGTGGGTCGCACAAGCGGCACAGTGCGCTAGAGCATACGTCGATCTTGTAATGGGATTTTGTAAATGAAATGGTCTATATTATTATGTACCAATTTATTTACTTATGTATTATTTTATTTCGTCTTCTATAAATACAGTAATACGCCGACTTGCGTGAATTTACAGTAATACACTTGAATTTATGTTTGCTCCACCCCCCCCCCCCCCAGGTCCTTGCCATAACTCAACAAATAGAATAGAGCCTTCTATAACTTGTTCTGGGATGCTCTCAACAGTTGTCGTTGTGGTCATGTCAGAGACAAAGCAATTATTTTAAAAATCCAATTGAAATATAGACTAACGAGTTTCTTTTTAACAATTGCATAGATTAATTCAAGTGTCTTATTACACTTTGTTAACATACGAAGTCTTGTTATACTATGACAACATACGAATTCTTGTTATACTATGACAACATACGAAGTCTTGTTATACTATGTCAACATCCGAAGTCTTACAACTTGGAGGAAACTCTAAATCATGTAACATAAAAAACGTACATAAGCGCAAAGCACAATTTAAAATTTTAAAAACAAACATTTGAAAACAATTTTTAATACTTTGTTAATTAAAATGTATTTATTATCATATTTACAAATATCTCATTTTTTAGCTTTAACTTTTATTCAAAAGAACTAGACTCGCACAACGCAATATTACTTCCCTTTGTTAGTGGACGTGTACAATCTGGCACACTCCCACAAAATTATATATAATTAACTAGTACATTTGTAGATAGAAAATCAAGCTTTATTCGTCGTTTTTGTCATTTCTTAAAACCCAGACTCCCAAGAACCTCCCATCACAATTGCAAGATGCTGTCATGTCAATAAATGATTTTTCTATTCCATTTGCGGTGTTTGAACGTAATTTTTCATTTATGTCAGTAAATATTCAATAAATGTAAATAAAAAGTCAGTGTTTGTAAGTCAATGTTTATAAGTTTAAAAGTCAATGTATGTAAGCCTATAGTCAATGTATATGAGTCAATAGTCAAAGTTCGTATGACAATATTTTAGCACAGTCTTTTTGCATTCATTCAACATTTAATTCTGTTCTCCATGAATAATGTTTGTAATCAAGCAATTAAAATCATGAAGAAAAAAAATTATCCCTGAAAATTACCCCTTAAAAAATCGAAATCCAATCCTGTGTCCCTTAAATGAGTTTCATAAATAGAAGATCAATATTTTTAAGCTCTTTGTTTAAATTCACGTAGATTTTTTTTGATCAAACATGTGGATGTATGTCCTCAGATGTTACTATTGCTTCAGATTTTACTATGTCCTGAGAAGTTACTATGTCCTCAAATGATTTTATGTCCTTAGATGTTACTATTGCTTCAGATTTTACTATGTCCTGAGAAGTTACTATGTTCTCAAATTGTGTTATGTCCTTAGATGTTTTTATGTCTTTGGATGTTACTATTGCTTCAGATTTTACTATGTCCTGAGAAGTTACTATGTTCTCAAATTGTGTTATGTCCTTAGATGTTTTTATGTCTTTGGATGTTACTATTGCTTCAGATGTTACTATGTCCTCAGATATTACTATATCCTGCTTTCCCTCCTGGACTACGTCGTATGATGAAGAAAGCGCCATCCTGGACACACACAAAATAAATGGTTATGACGGTAAACATAAGTAATGGTTATGACAGTAAACATAACTAATGGTTATGACAGTAAACATAACTAATGGTTATGACAGTAAACATAACTAATGGCTATGACAGTAAACATAACTAATGGTTATGACAGTAAACATAACTAAAGGTTAACTTATGTCAAAATAAAATATATAAACATACACTATAACAAAAGTATAAATCATGTGCCTGGGACGCCCCAGGTCCTGATGACGTTTTACTCAACATTACCTCGGGAAACATTGTGTGTAGGCCTACAGGTCCCTGCATTGCTTTAGTCCGTTCTAGTATTAATTATCGTATGACATTGTGAGATCTTATTCCATCAAGTTGAAACTAATATATGTATATTAGAAAACCCATAATACGTAAACGTAAGATATGTTTGCAGGTTTTTTTATCACATATCACATACAGCAAATATAAGGTCGGTCAAGTACTCTACACCAGTGGCGTAGCTGGTGGTGTGCGGACCGCACCTGGTGACACCCACCCTAGCTACGCCACTGCTCTACACACACATCTAAAAGTTTAAAATGAGTAAAGTAGACAAAGGGAAAGAAATGCATAGGCGATATAATTCTTTGTCACCTCAGTTCTGTTGATGATGAAAGCATGTGTACTATTGGTGTGTAAATATTTTCTAACAAATTTAGGCTCCACAAAATCGGTGGCCTTTAGCGCACGTGCTGCCTACCTTACAATGTGTAATTAGTTTAAAGGCTTGACTGAAGCCGCTGGCCATGATGTGATATTAGAATTGTTGAAACAACTGGATCAAGATAATAACCAGCTTTCTGATTGGGCTTTTATGTCACTTTAAAGGTTAGAGCAGCGGTTCTCAACCTGTGGGTCGTGACCCCTTTGGGGGTCGAAGGACCCTTTGCCAGGGGTCGCCTAAGACCAACGGAAAACTCATATACTCTAAAGTTATGAAGTATCAACGAAAATAATTTAGTATTTGGGGGTCGCCAACATATGAGGAACTGTATTAAAAAGTCGCGGCATTAGCAAGGTTGAGAACCACTGTGTTAGAGGTTATTTCACTGATCGTGGACTGAGGGGAAAAATATGGAAAGGAATTTAACGAATTTAACTTAGAGTTGACCATTAACTCCCTTTTTATTTTATCATGACGCCACCTACCCTGACAAGGGAAGGAAATCCAGACCAAAATGAAAAGTTAGGAAGAATCTCTTTGCCTTCTGCTTTACGTACAAACTTTTGAAAAATTATTCCAGCAATGGGGTAGACGATGAGAACGACGAAAAATCTGAAAAGAAAAATATGTAATGCCATGAAGATTTATATAATTATGGGGAAGATGGCCTAAGAAATGGGAAAACTTGAATATGTCAGCAAACAATCTAAGAACATACGTAACTCTGTTCCGTTTTAAAAAATAACACGTAGGAGTGTGTACTTTTCCTAGCACTCTTGTTTGTTATTAATAATTTAAGGCATATATGATGTATGTTTCTGCAATTTACATCTTGTAGACAGAGTTGGTAATTGGTAAGTTATTTAAATATTTAAAAAAAAAATATTCAAATAATTTATTATGACTTTTTTTGTGATTTCTACTTTTAAATCTCCCGCTCCTTGCAGCGATCTAAGCCGCCTTTGGGATACGTCCAAATTTGTGTAAAACAGAGTAGCTTGCCCGTGGTTGGTTCCAAAAATCATGTTTGGTGTTTCTAAACTCAATTCCACTAAGTTTAGTAGGGCTAATTAAAGCACACCCGATAATAAATTTTGTAAAAAAGAATATTTTCCTTTACTCAGAATAATACTTTCCTTTCAGTTCACCGTATCGTCATCCATTTCATGTTTACTAAACCAAACCATAAAAACCATAAATGATATGAAAGCGGATATGATATGAATCAACCCATCTGCTCTTTTATCTACGAAAATAGTTATTTTCTACATGATCGCACCCCGCCAGGTGACACCCACCCACACATTTCCTGGAATGATTAAATTACCAACTAGTATTAAGAAAAATACTTATCAACATTGTTGCGACAATAACAGCAATGCCGGATTAAGTCCTGTGGAGACCCCAATGCAACCAAAAGCCTCCCACCCCATGGCTTAAAGGGGTGTGAAGAAGGCGACCGCCATTTGTAAAATTTCGTCAGGGTGCGCTGATGCTCTCTCTCTCTCTCTCCCCACCCCCGTAAATTACTTTTTCGTTCACTGGGTAGTTTTCTTGTGAACCTTAGACCCACAGCTAATCAAAGAAAATCGTTGAACTGAATCAAAAGGGACAATCTCACACATTCAGCTACTGAGTATATAAACTTACACTATAACGAGCACACTGCCCACTGAGATGGACACCTCGATGGTGACGCCACCTGCTATCGCACAGCATTGTTTACTATTGAGCTTGAAGCCCTGCACATAGAGAGAATTTTGTTTAAAGTTTAGGAGCTGCATTTACAACACTGACAAGCAGGTTCATTGACCGGTAATAGTGTTAGAGGAATTGGCAGTTTTCTGGACCAAACAAAAAATTCATTGTTTCACTTCTAGTACCACAAATAGAAAATTGCGTTGAATTGTTAGCATTATTTTGTTTTCCTAAGTGCCTAAGTGTTATACTTGGATATAAGAGATGTCTTTACAAAAAAATATAAACACTGAATGATGACTTGTGGTAGGTAAGAAATACATTGACGCAGTATTTATTATATCAAGCAACAAAAAAAAGTCTACACACATTACTTCAATGATTAAAGAAAATAAGGCGAATTTAATGTGCTGTTTGGGTTTTCATAGACCAGTGGTCGGCAAATCGGGGCTCGCGAGCCGCATGCGGCTCTTTGCCGAACTGAGTGCGGCTCGGCCAGTCGGCCACAAATCGGATTTGACTTCGAAAAACATGGTTCTTGACAGATACTTGAAAAGAAATTTGGCTCTAAAAAATTTTTTTATCGTCCTACAAATGATTTTCAGCTCTTTTGACTAATCAGTTTGCTGACCACTGTCTTAGACCCTCTACTCAAAATTCCCAGGGGCTGAGCGCCTTGAAATTGTGTGTGCTTCACGAGATCGTGCAAGCGCCATTTTTATGACAATATTAACGGAGGTAAAAATTTTATGTTTCAGTTTTTAATTACGTACTACACCTCTTGATGGGTTTTTGCAATCAAAAATACATAGACTTAACACCCTCCTCCAGATTTTCTTGAAAAAAGATTGACCATATTCTATTTTATATTTTAAAAAAATCATTTGCCGATCCTTTGTTGTTTTTTTTTCCTTCCTTTTTTTTTCCTTTATAATATTATTTGATGTTAAAACCCTAATAATGTAAACTTTAAAATTTTTTTTATATAAAAAGTAAATATAAGCCAAATATACGTACGTAATGCCCTGTCAGACCTTCACCTTGGACTTCTAGTGTATCACCATCTGTAGCAATACAGTTGAGAAGCACTCGACTGTATCTAAAACATGATGTAATGATATAAATAAGAGTAAATAATATTTCCGGATCGTGACACTGGTGTACGTAAAAATTATAAATATTCTCGGACATATCAATATTCTCGATATATCATAAATAATTATTATCGGATATATCATAACTATTCTCGGATATTTCTTATACATCTTTTGCTTCTGATTCGTACTTCTTCCTCTTCAAAACCACCCTTCCCGCAACACTACATGTTTTATATCAATAGTACTGAGGAAAAAAAACAGGCTGTCAAGCAGCGAGTGTCGTGCGTGACGTTTGAACTCAGGTAAATCTTCTTTAGGTGGGAGGCGACTATTATATTAATCAATAAAGAGCCATGGGGGCGGTGTAGTGCTGTCTGTAGGGCTATCGCTTAAAGGCCGGCCGATAGGGTGTAGGACTATCTGTAAGACTGTTGTTAAAGGCCCGTGGGGTATGGAATGGGACTTTTTGTAGGCCTAGTGTTTAAAGGCCAGAGGGTTGGGTTAGGACTACCAAAAGGCCGGCATATATTATAGAAAATGAGAAGTTAACACTTGTGTGTGTGGGTGTAACTCTTGGACCCACCGAGTATTTTCTCAACATACCTGGACCCAGTGTAAAGACTGCACCCGGTTAAGCCCTAGTATCATAAATATTCTCGGATGTTGGCACTAAATGAAAATCATACAAGGTCATCCCCGGTTTGTGACATGTGAAGATGGTTAAGCTGAGCTGACCTTGTCAAGCCTGTACCATCTGTTTTGGAGTATTCAACGGCTGGTAACCCACTCGTCTGGTCAAGCAGGAAGTTTGCAGACTCCTGGGAACCACATTCAAAATACTGACTAGCGCCATTGATCTGACAGACCTGTAGTAAAATTAGGAAAGTAAAGTTGGATTATAAAAAGTACGTTACATTTCTTTCATGAAGTTTAATCTAAATAGAGAATTATTCCAGTATTAATATGTTATTGAAATTTAAAAAAAATAGAGTGAAAAAACATTTAAGCTGTGGAGCTTATGTCCAAAGTTTAAGATGATCTGAAAAAATAAAATTATCATCACTTATATATCAAAGTCTTTAGCTTCCCTCTTCCCCCTAACAATCTCGCCTTTACGGAAAAAGATTTGTATTCTTTTGGACATGTCCCCTTCGGCCTACGGCCATGGTGAAGAATTTACACACCCACAGCAAGCAGCTGTTCTTTGTTGGTACCGTATAAAGGGTGTTGGTGTAGTCTGGTATTTTGGTAGATGGTTTGGGCGTAAGTCTTGAAGTGCTCGGTAGTGGAAGAGGTGATGTGTTACTTTCTCATTTGGATGTCTGCAGAGGAGAGCCCATTGGTGTTTTATCTGATTTTATGTGGTTACGGTGGGAATTAAGTTGTACGTATCCTGTGTGCAGGCAAAAGATTCTGTTAGTGTCTTTGGGGGCAGTTTATTATATCTTTAAGGTCTGTGTTGGAAATGTGTAACATCGTCCTGTTGCGCCCATGACCCATCCATTTAACCACTCTTCTTTTTTGTTAGCTCTGATTATTCGCTTCGCAGTGTTGAATGATGGTCAGGTATGTATGTTTAGCTGTTCGTAGGGTGCTCCCTGTTTTGCCAGTTTGTCTGCTCTTTTATTTCCTGGTATAATGTGGTGTCCTGGTATCTATTGCAAAATAAGATTCACTGCATAGGTTTCGAGGAAAGTGTTTATTTTCAGAAGCAGTGATGTTACTGTTGTTGTGATGTTGTTGTAGTGAGATCTTGATGCTGAGCTGCCTGAAGTCTTGATTTACTTTGTTTGGTGGGATAATCTGTGAAGTTTCCAGGCGGTGTGCGCAACGCTGCTTGGATAACAGTCACATCTGCTTCATAATTACTGCAGATCGCCCCACAGGAGTTGCAGAGCCTCACATGATCGGTCTGAAGTTGGAGTACTCTATTCATACACCATAGCCTGCATTTAGGGCTCATTGAAAAGATGATCCTTCTGTGTATATTTTGATAATATCCCCTGGGTAGGATACTATGTTTTTGTCTGCAGCTAAAGATTGTATGTAATGGGTCTGTACTTTTCTAGGTTTTCGATTAGGTCTGTTTGTAAATATTTGTTTGAGACTAGGTCTTTAGATATAATTTGCAAGTCTCCTCTGTCTGATATCTGATGTCGGATGTCTGATGTCTGATGTCGGATGTCTGATGTCGGATGTCTGATGTCGGATGTCTGATGTCGGATGTCTGATGTTTAGGGTTTGGTCTCCATTTATCAACCATTTGTCTATTTGGATGTTGTTTGTTTAGCTTTCTGTACCTTTCAGCCATCTCGAATGCAGCTGACTCTCTTCTCAGATTTAGTGGCTCAATATTAATACAGCTAGTGCTCGACTTACGACCACGATCGATTCCGACAGTGTAACACGATTTGGTCGTAAGCTGAGTACGCTATGTGTACAGTAATGTGAAGTGATGTTATACAAATATTTAAGTTAAATTATATCATAAATTTATTTTATTATTGTTATAAATCATAATTTGTTTATGCTAGTGATTGCTGTCGTTAAGTCGAATGGTCGTAAGTTCCATAGGTCATAAGTCGAGCACTAGCTGTATGTGTAAACTCTCGGTGTACCAAGGAGCAGAATAGACTTGCTGTGGAGTCAGTGAAGGCAATAATACTAACACTATATGATTTTTAAGAACGTGACATGTTGGAATGATTAAATGTTGTCTAAATAGCTAGCTCTGAGAAGTATGAATGTTTAAAAACCTAATTGGTGTCAAATGTTAAGGTATCTTAGAAATGGAAGTGATTTATAGGCATAGCCCTAGTTATTGGTTTCCTTTAGAATAAAGACGTATGTCCTCTTTTAAATTTTGAAATGACTTCCTTTTCATATATTTTCAAACTGAAATTTTCTCTTTTTTTAGTTTTACATGTGACAACCTTAAGGGCTCTGTGTAATGTAAGTCAAGATATTTTTTAAATAATTTTTACCCCCCCCCCAAACCTAATTGTTTCGTGTCACAATTATCGAAACCCCCCCACCCCCATAGAAACGACACACTTTAAAACTATTTTTTTTTAAATTAACAATTTATTAAACGTTTATTTTAAAGAAACTTTACGATTAAACTATTAAATAAATTGACATCTACCGTCAGAATACATCCATCATAAAAGGAAGTTTAACATCACTGGCGATTTCAGGATTCATACGTATGATTTAAACAAATGTATGTGTGACGTCATAATTGATCTTTACCCCCCCCCCCCCGTCCCACCCCCCCGGGTCACAACTGTCACACTCTCTTAAAGCTTGCATGTTTTAAAACATTGATCCAGAGAATAAGACATGCCGTGCAGACAGAGACCCTCATAAGCTCTGCGACAAAAGGCTACATTATTTACACATCGCTAAAGTAAGGAGCCACCTATAATCCAATATCTTCATCCGCAATAATACTATGACCAAGTTCACCATAAGTTCATCCATTATAATCTAATTTTGGAATCCATTTTATACCGCAACATTGACACAGGTTCCTTCTGTGAAAGGTTTGCAAGGGTTGTACGAGAAACGGTTATTGTAGAACGTGTCATAGTTGTCCTTCCACCTGGGTAGATAGATGGTCAAACATTGTTATTTTATAAAAGTCTTATTACAAAAAATTATGACTAGAAAAATATACATGTGGAAATATTTTATTATTACGTGGTATTGACAAGCTGAAACCATTTTTTAGTTTATTTAAATGACTACATAAGATCTATATACAGACACCATATGGGTAAGTCCATAAAGTACTTCAAGCAATTTTGAACAATTTATCCCCTTCCCTCCCCTGTCACAATCTGTCACAAATCTCAGGACCACCCTCACACACACAACTTTTTTTCTCTTCTAAAGTACGTCACACTTTCGAATTTAAAAGCATCTAAGAACATTAAAAACTATTTAAAATTTAATCTAAAACACACTTCACTATTAAAATATCAAATTTATAAAAGAGGCATCTCGTCTGTATAAATACATCACATGTTTATATATATGCATAGTTAAAAAGATTAAAAATGTCTGATGCCACACAAGATCTCCCCCCCCCCCCCGTGTCACAAACTGTCACACGTTTTTAGACTACTCCCCCTCCCCACACTCTTTTTTGTGTAGAGCGTAACGTACTTTTTGACGGCCCCTATGATGCTTTGGAGCTACTAATTGGCCTCAGAGGTCCTACAAATCTTGACTACTAAGAGTGGTTTGTGGAGTGACAGTCAGTTTAAATGATGAAGATAGCCCGCTTAAAAGGCACCGTTTTTATAACCAATGAAGTGCCGATATGTTGTGATTTTTTAAAATAAAAATTCAATACTATCTATAATAAAGTCTACGTCTTAAAACTCAGTGGCAGCGTCTGATTCAAATTAAAAAGATGAATTACTATTTTATAAAAAAAAAAGAATTTCTGTAGAAACAAATCTCTAACGAAGAAGTTTGTATGCTCAAATTAACCATGGTAACCAGAGCAATTGTTTCAAACAATAATAAGTTTTCTTATTCTTGAGTTCCTGTGTCTGACAGAGTTGTGAAAGTTTGTTGGTTTTTTTTGTTAAAACTACAAAATAGTAGCGTTCGTGTGTCTTTAATGCATGGGTCTCAGTGGCGTAGCGAGCTTAACTCGCGCCCGGGGCACAATACCTTTTTAGCGCCCCCCAATACCTTTTTAGCGCCCCCACCCTATACGAAAACCATACAATATTATAGTAAAATATACCATTTGGCGCCCTTTTGTGAGTAGCGCCCGGGGCATGATGCCCCCCTTGCCCCCCTCACTACGCTACCGATGGGTCTATTAACTTCCACTCTGTCCGCCCTCACCCTTCTCTACCAACTACACCAGCGATTCTCAACGTCGGCCATGTGACCCCAGGGACTGATAGGCGAGTCACAGCATATTTCTTTGGTGGTGTGGGAGAGCGGCACGTGTAATTTTTCTGTAATTAGGCATTTAAATCAATCAATATAATCAACCAAGCTTTTATCAGAATTTGTTTTATTAGTTGAGTAGCGCCCCCAGAATCCCTGGCTGTAACTTAGGGTCTTACATATTAACGAAGATCTCATACACAAATACTTATGTATTTCCCCCCCCCCTCCCCAAACACACTTTTATTCCCAGTACTCACTTAGGGTCGCTATTTGTTGACGCCAATGACGAGAAGTCTATGTGCTTGTCAGAATACGTACAGCTGCACGGGCCAGTTTTTGTACAGACCTCCACTGAGAGTACACACACTGAACTGGTCCACAGAAACAAAACTGTGGCCACTGAAATAAAGCGAATCATTTCACTGATGAAATGACGTAGAGTCAATTACAGTCAAAAGCAGAAAAACGCCGTGTTCCAATCTATGCACACTGATGTAGACACCAGTGAATTCTACCACAGTGTTTGGATATGTAAATCACCATACTAACACCACAAATATCTTCATCGGCTCTGTTATCTATTGATCATTGATATGATAAGAGATCCACATAACACGGTTGACTATACGCTCTTTGCTTATGATTTCACCATATATTGTTTTTATAGAATCGTAACTACGACATAGGAGACGTGAGAATATTTCTTGAGCTGAAAATAAAACCAATTATAAAAAAAAGAGTTATAAAATGACTCGCTGGTCAACGATTTCTTCGAAGCGCGTTATTGAGGTCAACCAGGAAGAGCACCGTTTAAAAGAAATATATATTTTTTTAAAATAAAAAATAAGTTACCTAAATAAGACAAAAGCAATGTAAGCTATATGAGACGTATAGATGTGTAAGCTATATGAGACGTATAGATGTGTAAGCTATATGAGACATATAGATGTGTAAGCTATACGAGGCGTATAAATGTGTAAGCTATACGAGAAAATCTTTGTTGTTTTAAAAATTAATCATTGTCATTGATATCGCAGCGCCTATGACTCTATAAAAATGCAGCTGATTATGACCCCTGAGCTGATTACAGCCCCTGGTCTGCCCACATGGACAAAAGTATACCAGTTCGAAGACTCCTGTTAGAGATCAAGAGTGTGTTCAGATTCCGGCTGATAAAAACCATCAGCATGATGTCATGTGGCTGTGATTTAAACACGCGGTAATTCAAACAGGTGTCCTAACAGCAACAGTACATTTCTTCACAGTAGAGTGACTGCATAAAACCTGCTTGCTTCCTTCCTTCAATAATATGTATAACCGGCAGGGCTTTTTAAAAAAAAAAAAAAAAATTCTGAGAACGCGCTTGAACTGCGTACCGGCACCTTTTTTCGACGGATTTTTCAAATAACGTTTGACGATTTTTTGTCTGGTTCACGTGCACTTGCGTGGCCCTGTCCAGCGTTGTAGATCGGGGGGGGGGGGGGGGGGGGGGGGAACCATTAAAACCTACATGCGAGTTTCTTGGTGGAAGCGGGGGGGGGGGGACTTTGCCCGTCCAGGGTAGCACTGCCCCTAGTTACCCCATTGCGTTTGAATGGTAATTTTTTTCTTTTTTTTTCAATATAGTTTGTGAAATGTAAATAAAAAAGTGCTTTTTACTTCTCAACCACCGGTACAACTAATAAAAGGCTGAATGTTAGCAGACACAAGACACGAAAATAACGAAGACTGTTGATATTTCTGAATCTGATCTTCAGAAGCAAGGCCAAACTACAAATAACTGGCTGGATTACTGGATTGCTGGATATATGATAAAAAAATATTTAAATAGATATAGGGTCATCTTAAGTTGATGTCCCACGATTTTTGCCCCCTCCCCCTTGTCACAAATGTGTCACGTAATTAAGACACCCTCATAATAGTTCGTCGTATACTTATGACACCCCCACCCTATTTCGTGACATCATTATTTATGATACCTAAATGAGTAACAAGGTGTGGGTATCAGCTTTGGTGCCAAGCCCTGACCGGTGTCAGCTTTGGTGCCACGCCGTGAAATTATCAGCTTTAGTGCCCCGTCATGATCGGTATCAGCTGTGGTGCCCCGTCATGACCGTTGTCAGCTTTGGTGCCCCATCATGACCGGTATCAGCTTTGGTGCCCCGTCATGACCGGTATCAGCTTTAGTGCCCAGTCATGACTGGTATTAGCTTTGGTGCCCCATCATTACCGGTATCAGCTTTGGTGCCCCATCATGACCGGTATCAGCTTTGGTGCCCCGTCATGACCGGTATCAGCTTTGGTGCCCCGCCATGACCGGTATCAGCTTTGGTGCCCCATCATGACCGGTATCAGCTTTGGTGCCCCATCATGACCGGTGTGGATGTAGTAGAATTTTTCATAGAAATGCAGATATATAAATTTGATCATTATTTTAAAAAATCGAATGGAAATAACAACAATTAATCAGAAAAATAGCTAATTGTAAAAGTGACAGTCTTATATATATATAAGACCGCTACCGCTGCTTGCATGACCTGGCGCCGTCTTATCTCCAAGCGCTCATGACGCCTTATGTACCCACTAGACAACTCCGCTCATCCGATAGTGGCAAACTCTCGATACCGCGTGTTCGCCTTGAAACTTACGGAAAGCGCACGTTCGCATTTGCTGGCCCAACCATTTGGAACACCCTTCCTGACGCTCTCAAAAACAGCCAGACGCTGGAGTCCTTCAAAACAAATTTAAAAACTCATCTATTTCGCAAACACCTGCAGGAATGATGATGTCTACAATCTTTTCCAGCTTGTTATTATCTCCCAGCTTAGTTTTTGTACCGCGCTTCGAGCCTTTGGGGATGAAGCGTGATTTTTCAAATGAACTTTATTATATATATATATTTATACATGAGACTGCCAGTATTTTATATCTATAGTCTAAACTGAGTCAATCCCAGGCGTGTGGTGTGAAGTTCAATCCCCAACAGAGCCTAGGCAAGCAACCTTGGATGACTCCGAATTCAAACCTGGAGATGGAATCCCGTAGGCGGTATGACGCAATGAAAATTCCGGGAACTCCTGCGGCGCTACTGGTGCCAAGCTGTATCGTCCACGTATGATCAGTGGCGTAGTGAGGGGGAGCAAGGTGGGCATCATGCCCCGGGCGCTACTCACAAAGGGGCGCCAAATGGTATATTGTACATATAATATTGTATGTTTTCGAATAGGGGGGCGCTAAAAAGGTATTGTGCCCCGGGCGCGAGTTAAGCTCACTACGCCACTGCGTATGATGTCCCCTTGGGTTATCCTTATTGCGTGGAGAGGGGCGATTTGCTGTCTAGGGAAACACTTATCCTCCTAAAGAAAAATCTAAGGTCTTGTGATTGTTTCCTGCGAAGTCTACACAATCGTCACGTTGTAACGTACGGATGCCAGAAAACAATTAATATATGTAAGACTAAATTTAAGAGTCGTCTCACGATTAATTATTCTCTGTATCACCTTATACCTACATTTTTTTTCGTCATGTTGCAACAGGGTTACACACAAATTTCTACACGGGATCTAGACTGTGAAGTTGGGAGTTGTTTGATAAATGGATGCTTAAAATGTTTGATTCCAGATTTTATTATTTTTTTAATTACTGAAAATTTAACTTAGTAACATCATCTATCAGTCCGTTTTTCTCCACATCATAACAACAGTTCTCATCGTTTCCCCAATTCCTCATGCTAAGTCACTTCCCGTAACCACAGTATCATGCCCATTTCCATGAGTCACAAAACTCGTCTGCATGAAAACTTCAGCTCTTGTTTAAAGGCGACAATTTAAAGTACGTAACCTGATTGATAGTAAGATATATTTATGTTAGCAGCCTTGCGCCAACCATTGGAAAGTGGGCGTCGTGCTTACTGTAGGTGCGACTAGATTACAGCGGCAGTTGACCTATTAATCTACCCGCTGTAATACGATGTTGTCTTGCTGACATGGGCGTCACGAAAATGGGGGCATACTGTTTTTATTTATTTATGTCTCAAAACAATCAAGGTTTTTAAAAAAAAAATATTTTGAAATTTAAATATAATCATTTAATTTTTTTTTAAAAGGATGTCGTGTTCCTCCCCCGCCCTCACCATAGTGTCGGTCGCATATGTAACTGTAATCTGTGTTGTCATTCAGTTTTAATGACATTGAGTAAGCTGCTAGACTGTTAGCCAGTGCTAGCCTTCAAAATGTAAGGCATTTGATCTATTTTAAGACTATACGTATTCTCCTCATATTTAATAAAGTACACAACAGTGTATACGTGTTTGCTTTTTTGTATTTTAAATCTTCAAAATTAATGCCTTTAAAAACTTATCACGGTATTTTTATCAAAGAGGAATCAATCTGGGAGAACTCCGACATCTGAACTCTCTCTACAAAAAAAAAATGAGTCTTACTAAGAGGTGTCTACAGAACTAGTGCTGTACCACTGTAAAAATGATGTGTCACTGACTCTACTAAGAGGTGTCTACAGGACTAGAGTTATATTTTTAGAAAGATGGACCGAAAACTTTTGTAAATTTCTGAATCGTCCGACTGCTACAAATAATAATGCCATTTCCCGTTCACCACAGGAGGAAATCAACCAAGAGCTATACAAAAGTCCAAATGATGATGACGTCGGGATGGAAATCAAGCAACTATCCTCAAATAAGCCCACAGGAAAAAGATGCAATCCCTAAAGAAATCTAAATAGCACGAGGCCCCGTCCCTACAAAAAGACTGACACTGACAGAGTTATTTGAGTCGATATGGAAAGATGGTACTGTCCCTCTGCAATTGAAGGATGCTAATATAATACGGATATATAAGAGTAAGGACAGTCGCCAAACCTGCGACAACTATCGAGACACTTCTCACCTTTCCATATAAGATCTTGGCCAAAGTCCTTATTTGTCGCTTACAGCTACACATTGAACAGGGACTACTTACTCAAAGCCATTGTCGATTCCGTTCAAAACGGTACAAATCTAACATGATATTTGCAGCATGCCAATGCCAGGAAAAATGCCAATAGCAACATAGTGACCTGTTCAAAGCATTTGACTCATTCGGTAGACATGGCCTGTGGAAGACATTGGAGAAGTTTGGCTGCCCAAATAGATGTATCGAAATAGTACGTCGACTCTGTGATGGTATGATGGCCATGGTGATGGACTCTGCAAATGAGTAAGTGGCTTTTCCTGCAACTAATGGCATAAAACACGGATGCGTTCTGGCTAAAACATTTTTTATCATGGAATTCTCAGCAATACTGCTGTTGCTTTTCTTGACAATAACGACCGCATTCCTATAAGAGACAGGACAGACAAAGGGATATTTAATGTTAGAGACTGCAAGAAATTACGAAAGTTAAAGAAAATGTTATTCGAGACCTCTTATTTGCTGATGAATGTGCCCTAAATGCAAGTTCGGAACTAAAAAAGCAGCAAATACTTGAGTTGATCGCTTTGCAAAGGCGTGCGAAAATACGGCATCGACATTAATAAGAAAAAAAAACCCAGAGATGTTGCACCAGCCAGCTCCAGGACAAGCTTACAAAGAAACTAAAATATCAGTGAAGGGGCAGAATCTCCAAGCAGTAAAAAAAAATCACATATTAGGGCAGCACCCTCTCCAGGTCAGCAACAATATTTGATGAGATCAATAAGCGAACTTCCAAAGTAAATGTTGCTTTTGGAAGGCTCTGCAGGAGTTTTTGGGAGCGAAGGGGTCTAATTCTTGTCACTAAGGTGAAAATATATCGGGCAATTGTATTTACATCATTTGAATTTGGAAACTTTAAAAAAAATTATAGAATGTAAATATAGTTTGACATATGCACATCTTGGGATAATCAAATTAAAAGATCATACGTTTCAGTTTCAGCTCATGGGGAGTGACCTCAAATGGGGCTACGAAGGGCTTTATGTGGGGTCGCCGGCTGAAACAAACCTAATAGAAGTAGAGATATTCTAACATTTTTTTATATCATACTATTATACGATATATCTTAATCTTATGTTGCCCTGTTCATTTATTTGTTTGTTAGTATGTGGCGGAATCTCAATTTTGACCTACTTCCTGATTTCCAATTTTGAGCTGAAACTTTGTACACTTACCCAACCATGATGGCAAAATAATTCAATGTTCTTTTCAAATCTCAAATACATACACGCGGCGGTATCACTAATTTCATTCCATTTGTCAAGATCACAACCTAAGGGAGCATACAACACTGATGCAAGGCTGTTGTAAAAACTCATTTTCCATGATTAAATAATCTGTAATATAACAGTTGTGCCACTTAACACTTACTTAGTAAGTTGCTTGCAGCATTGCAAACGTATACATGTGTCCAATATTGTATTTGTCAAGTCATACGACATCATTTTGTTTCGTGGGCGCTCCACGCCTTTTTAATGTAACAACTCTGAAGTTTTGGGGTAGGTACATTTATTTTACACTTTTTAGTTTAAGTACATTTTTATACCGGTATTGTCTTATTTAATTGGTGTCTGAAAGTTTGAGTTACAATTTCAAACATGGAATTAAAGTTAAATATGTTACCAGACTGGTAAATAAGGTTTTGAAATTTTTTCATTTCCAATAATTTAACATATTTGCAAGTGGGTCCCTCCCCCCCAATAATCTACCGGTACCGTATTGTGGTAAGTTTTAGTATAGGCACATTGCTTCTAATCTATATTAATGTGGACATCAGCGAAACGAAGTATGGGAGGAGAAGGGTGTTGGTAGGTATTGGAAGTCCTCACCCTCAATTCGTTTGAGTTTAGCGGCCAATTCGATTAACACATCAGTGGTGTTGATACGGGGACTAAAATGGGACCTAGCTCTGCATGTTTGTTTATGGGTCATTTCGAACACATGGTAGAGAAAGAAACTACACTGGACGCCTCCCTGGAGAGGAGAGAACTTGACCTAATCATCAACTTTGTAGCCTCTTTCCCAGGGCCGACCCTAACAATTGCGGGTCCCTATGCGAAACGGATTGCGCGGGGCCCTTTCTGGGTAGGAATAAGGATGATAAGTGAAAATTAAGATTTTGTATTAGAAAATAAATTCGGGGCGGGGCCTATATATGAAAGTGCTGTTGATGTAAGTCACAGACAATTGTGAACACACTCACATTATACATTTCCCCCGTGTGATAACAGCCGCAGGGGACCACTATACCTATCCTTCTTACTTTCCTTACTTTGTCAAGATATTTGAACCTGTGAATCGTACTTCGACCATGGCGAAACTCACCCTATGACACTCGTTATAACGTATGACCAATCACAGTGGACGTATGTTTCCTCTCTTCTGTCCCTTTTTGCCTGCAGTTAATCTACCTACTTATGTTCTGTCCCATTCCTCTTGCGGTCCTCTCGGATACTACATTACAGCTAAGTGATATTTTTTTATTTAATTTTGTTTTTACTGATGAAGGCTTCTTGTCAACACGTTCCTTGTTTTGTTGCATTCTTTTTTATAATTTTTTCCCATACTTAATTATCTGATTTCCATTTTTCTAACTTGATTGTAGTCCATTACCCTTATTACCATATATAATATAAATGTGGTCGTGACTTGAAAACGATTGAGAACTTGTGTACTAGAACTACTGAGCTTAGTAATTCAATGCAGTTAACTAGATTTGACAGGCTTGTCTTATACTAAAGGCGCAGAGGCGTAGCTAGAGTGTTTGGCGCCCGGGGACAAGATTCATTTTAAAGCGTCCTCTTTTCCTTTTTTTTTCAGCTCTCAAACCCATTATTTTCATCAATAAAATAATACCAAAGCACATTTTGGCGCCCCTAACTAGCTGGCTCCCGGGTACATCTGTACCCCCTGCCCCCCCCCCTAACACTACGCCTCTGTAAAGGCGACAATGTGTCACTAGCTGCAATAAAAACACACACACACAAAACAAGAAACATGACAAATGTTGAAAATACACTAAAAGTGTGTACCCGGAATAGGAAGTCTTTTGTTTAATAAAACGGGTTCCCGGAATAGAAAACCTTAGAGTAAGCACCAGCACAGGTGATGGGCTCAGTTATACTGCATATCATGGAGGGTTAAGTTAGTTTTTACTATATTGGGGAGACTGCGTTAAACCTGTAGTCCAGTGTCCTTCAATGTTGATAAAAAATAATCCAGGAGATAGAAAATTTACAATTTTTAAGTTAAATAAATTTTAAAGGACAATCTTAGACGACAAGACACACTTTTAAGAGAGTTGGTGATTATTTACTTCAGTACAAATATATTTCACTAACTTTTTTGTAAGTTAAACTATATCGTGGCCGCAAATATGAAATTTAATATTTCTGACGGCAATAGCGACTTCCCTCTAATTAATTTAGATTTTTGTTTAGATTAGGGAATGGGGATGTAGGTCAATCATTTAATCTTTTTATGTGCTCGGGTGGGTCATTGTCATTGAGCGCAAAAGGTTGGGAAACACAATAAATTAAGGGAACTATGCAGCTTCTGAAATGATTGTTTATATATTTAGTAAGTTATACTTATGTGTAGGCCTATAGCCCTTTCAGTATTGTTCTAAACATTTGTCAATGTCAATCTCTATACTATAATATACTATATGAATTTCTCAATTTAGCCACTGGTTTTAATTATCACTTAAGCGTGACAATTAATAGATATTCATTTTCATCTCTTGGCAGCTCCCCCCCCCCCCCCAGCAAAAATAAATAATTAATTAATTAATAAATTTGTAAATAAATTTATAGATATTTAAAACACGGTAGTCTACTCTGTACTGTACATTAAATGAACCATCTTTCATTTTCAGTTTGATACATAATCTTTTGTTTAAGCCGGTCAATTCTATGCCTATACTATAACTATAATGAAGATCCAATGATCCGAATTTATTTTTTTAGCTAGTAATTAAGATATAAAGAAAAATGATTTCAATTTGGTTTGGAAAATTTTATTTGAAAATTGAACATATCGACTACCGGTGCGAAGAATAATATTAATCTCCTCCCCTGAAAAAACACGTGTCCATCACGAAGAAAAATAGAAAACAAAACGACAGTTTTCAGACAAACCTATTATTGGTAGAGGGGGGGCAAAGCTCTCCAGTTTTTAACAGCTTTCAAATTTCGTAAACTGCTAGATTTATTTAAAGCAATATTTCAAAAATACAATTTATCACTCTGTAATAAAAAAATGAATTCTATTTCTTTTAAAGTATATAGTAAAATATGGATAAAAAAGATTTTGCACCCCCTTTTTAAAAGGTAATTTGTATTAATGCGCCGCATCATCGTTTACTTCCGTTAATATTACTGTTGGAAATAGTACTCCAACCGTGTTCGCTGTGGAGACATCAAATTTGCCTATAAGTGAAAAGGTCGTGGCTTTTACTCACCCATAGCCTTGTGATGATGGAGAAAGTGTTTCTAGGCAATCTAGCAGGAGACGTCAATGAAGGCACGCTACGCAAGTTGCTTGAGCAGCAAGGAATCATTTTTAACAATATTTCAATGAAAAGAAACTTTGCTTTTGTAACGGTTAAAGACAAACTCTCAGTTGATGAAGTGGTCAAAAAACTCAACGGTAACTGACTAAAATTAGTCAGTCGTTTGTATTTTGTTGATATTATAAATAATATAATAGTTTTCTTGTAATTGTTGCGAAAGCATAAGCGATTTCACGTATTTATAAGATATAAAGACTTGTACTTAGTTGTAACTTAGAATTAAAATTGTCTATATTAAACCGTTTCTATTAATCTATTAAAATTGATGTGTGAGACAGAAAAGACTTCAAAAAGACACCTTTAAAAATAATTTAAAATTAGTGGTAAAAAAGTATCTAGCCAACAGCCAAGGATTGATTGGCTAGATGATGCACTTTTTATATTTTATGAGAGTTGCATTAAATCATAATTTAGCACAATAAATTCATTAGCCTTAGCATTTAAATTTTTTATTAAACTTTTTATTACAAAAAAACTATAAATAATTAACTTATCAGGCAACCTATTTATGTATTGACTTAATTTAACTAATAGTACTAGAACAAAAGATGTAAGATCCAGCAATCTTTTGTCATATATGGCGAAAGTGTCTATTGACATTGCCGCCATTGGTAGTCTCCTACTACTATCAATAGCTTCTATGGCATGGAGCTTTTTGTAGTTAACTACCAATAGCTTCTAGAATGCTTTTGGCTATTGGTAGTCCAGCCAATCAAATCAAACCAAAATCGGAGCTTAAAAAACCCACTTTCAATTAAACTGGTGAAGTTTTGCTCCGTTCAGTTATTACTATTACTAGCTCGTTCTAGTGACGCTGTCTGCTGTAGCCTGACGAGATGTAGGATCTTAGTGTCTTTTGTGCTTATATAATATATGCCCATGACGATAGTTGTCTACTTGTTAGGCTATGCCTCCCACTTCATCCCACGGGCCAGTGTAACCAATAGCAACTAATATTGATACACCAACTGGTTGTTGCACGATAACGTTTATTCTCCAAAAATTACTTAACCATCGCTTACCGAAATACGTCACAACAATCTCACACAATAGATACAGCTACACATATAATCTCTAATAACATCTTTTCCATACCAAACGTAACAGTGATCTACACATAACAACAGTGATCTCATACCCTTGACATATCGGATGATATCCCCTCTCTTCCGCTTAAATTCTACTCCTCGAGTTCAATCTTCCTAAAATGGGAAGTCAGGGTATTGGCACACTGTTACCCCAACCCATTAAACTACAAGTAATAATCTCAGCAACAATCTTAAATATGACATGCTCAGATTTGGCTATATTGCTATATAATTATAATATAGACTTAATATAGATGTATGATACTGGGGGAAAGGGATCATAGTCTGAAAAATGATACCTAGCTTCTTTTTTGCCTAAGTAATATGTGCAGTAAAAATAAAATCCCGCTGTGCTAATTATTATGATTGAAAATATAAATTAAAATATAGGCCTAAAATGTCTATAATTACCATAAGAATAGTTTTACTGCATACAAAGGGTGCATACGAAAAAAGATCTTGTTACTTTAGTTAAATTAGGTAGTCCAAACTAAAATTTTCTATACATAGCAGACATATGTGGTGAGTTTCACCTGACAGAACTTTTTATTCTAAGATATAGGCCACTTATTTCATGTAGATATCTCAATAAACAAAAAAGTTATACGATTTTCAAATTTGCAGAAAATCGACCAAAAATGGGTTTTTTCACCTTGTGAAAAAGTGCTATGTTTAAGGACCTATATTTTCTAAAATAATCAACAGAGAAGTCCAGGAATTGGTGTATGTGCTCCAAAGTTTACAATATTTAAGCCCAATTTTTTTCAAGTAGCCAGATCTATTAATTCTTAAGTTATTAAAAAATAAAAAATAACAAGAATGATTTTTAGACGTTTTTATTTTCAGACAGAAAAAGTGTAAAAATACACATTTTCAAAAATTCATCAAAAAATATTTTACAGACGTACATAAATATATCATATATCAAATTAAAGGTAATTTAGAGCAGCACAACATGCACTGTGCCTTAATGGCAACAAAAAATACCTACAGGCACTAAAATAAGGACAAAATTACTCACGACACAATTTTATAGAAAAATGAAGGTTATAAAAATGCGATTTAAAAACGAATCATACCACATAACTGTTTCAAAATTAAAAAAAAATGAGGTCAGATATGTCTATTCATAACAAATAGAATAATAAGAAGCAAAGTCAATGTCCTATACCATGAAAAAAAGATAGCAACTTAGCATTAATGGGTAAAAAATATCAACAATAAAAATATAAGAAATCAGTGACAGAAATGAACATATCACATCATATGAAAGATAATTATAAGCAGCATAACATGCCATGTGATTCAAAACTTAATGGCATAAAAACCACCAAAATGAGTATTAAAAACAAGTACCCTCTACTCTAAACAATTAACATCCTTCTCGGTCTTGTTTGCCTGTAGTTTGATCGAGTGCAGCATTAACAGTAGGCTGTAAGTTCTTGGGATGGCAGGGGGCGTTGGTCTTCTCGCTTTCCCTTCAGTCAAAAATGAAGCACATATGCCATCAAGAATTTCCCCAGCTGTTGAATAAGCAATGGAATTTTAAACAATTGTTAAGTAAGAACACATTTCATTTTAAAAAAGTACTTCTATGTGGACCAGAATTACATAATTCTCTATCATATCTAATGGTAGAAAACATATAAGCCTCAATTGTTGAAAATTAATTGAAATTATACTTACATATTAGATTCCTAAAGGTAATCAATGGACAGTTCACTGCAGGTTCTGTACTGTGGGTACCAGCAGCCAAGTCACCACTTTCTGTGTTGTTATCCATCGTTACTTAAATATATAACATTGAAAGGAAAGAAATTATATTAAAATTGTTGTCACTACTACTACTATTACTGTAATTATAATTATAAATAAGCCTGTGACATATAATTTATTCAAATATACCCAAATAACTTAAAATTAATTGAATTTTAACTGATTATTTGTGAGAGTGATAGGATAAGGGCTCAAGAATGAGTGGATTGGGCGAGTCCAAGTCATGGTGGTCAACCGGTAAAATAATAAGCACAGTTCAGAACAATATAATAAAATATAACCAATTATTCCTTGATTTTTATTAGATCTTATGCTAAGTAAATTATTTAAAACACAACTATCAAAATAATTGCAATAATTGGTAAACAGTTATTTTGTTATTCACCGATGTTTAAATTACGTTTATACCTCTTCTCCCGATATTAATATGAGTCCGTCCACCTACTATAACCCAAGTACACAAGGCTCTCGGGCAGCCATTTTGAATTTGTCGATTCACGTTTTTGGGTAGAAAGCTCTGTTTAAAATTATTATAATGGCCTTATCTTATTTCCAATTTTATAAATTACTACAAATAATTATACATTATCCTTTCGGAAAGGTGTTGAACCATAATATGTATCGATGGACTGTCCTAAATTAAATACATCAACCGCTAATCACATCAATTGAATAAGCCTGTACATGTAGTGTTCACGGGCAGACCCACGAACTCAGTTTCGTTACAAAATACCCTAATATCTTTCATTAATTGAATAAAACTCAATCCAAAACAATAAATTCATGTGTTAATATGTATATGAAACTTAAATTATAATACTTACGGGTAGATTGAAGATGCTAGCTCGATTAATCCGTTGCGCAAAACCGGTAGACAGAAGCCACAAGCGCTCCGAGAGATTTTTTGAAAGGCGAATGTCGGGTGGGTTTTTCTAAACGGCACGGCTTCGCGCCTATCGTTACCACTCATTTGATTTTACAACACTAATTTGTTATTAAAATGAACTTTCCATCGGTGTGAAGAAAGTACTATAGGTCCATTATTTTCAACTATTTTTCTTCAATTAAAGTTTTCAAACTGCATTTTAAAAAGAAAATAACCGAGGTATATATACTTTCTATACATAGAATAAAAGGCCAGGATCTGCTCTTTCGCGTGGTGGTAGCATTAAGTCACTAACTTGAATAGGCGCGAAGCCGCGAGCGTTTGAAACACCATGGGGTAGATCGGCACTCGCGAAAGCGCCGTAAAATTTGTCAAAACTGATACTTTTCAAACACAAAAAAACCACTTTCAGACACAAGTTAAAGACACAGAAGTAACATATTTTGACAGATAAAGACTTAAACTTTACTGACATATAAATTTTATTGGTGTAACGCTGCCAGAAGTATTTTAATTTTTTTTTTTAAATTATGAAAAAATGACCCCAAAAAGCATTTTTTCTTCAGTTTGGACTACCTAGTTAAATGAAACTTATAATAACGTGATTACGCTTAAAGATGGCACCAATAAACTGATTATGCTATTCTAGTGTAAATTGAAGCAACTATATCATAATTCTCTGCCTTTGGGGTCATCTACAATTGATCACATTGGCAGATTTTTGGATCCCCCCCCCCCCCACCTTCCTCCAACATCATAAATTAGTCACACTCTCCCAGAATTTACAAACACTCATAATACATTGTCACAAATTTGTGTCATTTTATGGATGGTTCCTTGAGGGCCTACTAACATCAATTAAAATAAAACTTATAAGACCTAAATCTAAAACATTCTTTCTATACTTAGGCCTAACCAGTCTGCAAACACCTTACCGATAATAACTTGAACTTCATTTCATTAATTACATAAGCTGCTAATGGAGGGAACACTGCCTAGACCAGGGGTGGGTAACCTTTTAGATGGCAGCATGGCAATTATTGTATTTTTGGTGGTGGACATAATTTCTATGAATCTGAGAGTTCTAGATAATAAATTGAAAATAAATTTGAGCATGAGCAGTGAAATAATTTTTTAATTTTCTGTCATTATTACATATGACAATTTTACTGTTATTAATTTTCGTAGGCTTTTTACAGATCACAACAGTGTTACTACCTATTACTATTGCAAAAATATTAATCTAGATTTTGGAAGGTCATAGGGCCCCATGTATGTGCATGAAACAATGTTTTATAGAATAGATAGATTCTTTCTTTTTACAGAAATGTTTTTCATGTAGGCAGGTATCTAGGCTAAGTATTGTAAAATCTTTTTTTTTTCCCATTATTTTCAGGTTTTACATTAGAAGGATCTGTAATGCAAGCTGAACCATCAAATGGAAGGAAAAGGTGCATTTTGTTAAAAATTAGCATAATTTTTTCCATATTTTAAAATATTTTTTATTCTTATCCCAAAAAATATTTTCTTTGATCATGAAATAATTTAAATCCTTCTTGTTTGCTACTATACAGCTATGCATTGAATGCAGACATTTCACTATTCCTATTCTTCTTTGCTAGTAATAACTTTACAAATTTCAGTCGTAAAACAAACAAAATTCAAATTCGAAATTTACCACCACACTGCTCTAAAGAACAGATTGAGGAGCTTGTCAATGTAACATCTAGGAGCCAAAAAAAGTTTGAACAAGGTATGTTCACTTTTAAGCAAGTACTGCTTTTTGAGAAATTAACTATGTAAGCCAAGATAAATATATTATTTTCAATAGCCTGTTGATGGAAAAATGTGAAACATATAAGTAAAAAAAATTAAAAACTCTTCTTTTACATTTCAATAAAAATTTAAGAAAAAACAATTAAAGTAAAGCTACAAACAAAACATATCCTACTAGTTTTGTGAAATTTTTACTTAATAAAGTATATTGTAAATCTCATTTTTAGTTGGCTCAGAGGGCGTCATGTATGTGACATTTAATACTCCAGAAGAAGCTGAAGAGTAAGTTATTTTTAACATTATTTTTAAAGATTTTACACAAAAATCAGTTGATTATTATTAAAATAAAGTGTCCATTTTCCTTTTCCTAACATCATTATCCAAGTTGATTACAATAAATATAAGTACAATAGAGTGTTGATTTTCTTAGCACTAATTATCAGAAACTTCGCTTATCGGAATAGCCCCTTACTTCTTAAGATATTATTATCTTAGGCAATGTTCATGTCTTTGTTTTGCCATGGTCTATTGCACTCTTAACATTTTCCTATTTATGTAGCCTCCTAGTTTCACCACAAAGGGTCAAGGCTTCTTGGAAAATTGTATAATTTCATTGTTCATTACACAATTCTAAGCTACTTATTCACAACACACTTCTTCCTGGTCTGTTGTTTCTATGTCCATTGCATGTGAAGGTGGACAAGGATATAGGATACGATGCATATGCAGATGGCCTGCTAGTCCTATTTGTGCCTGGAAAGCTTTCCTGCACATTTGACACATTGTTTTGGGGTCCTAGTAAGATTTGAGTCGGTTCTGCTTTTTCTTGCAGTGCGCCTTCTTTGGGCGTAAGCGGTGAGCTTATTCTGGTAGTTGTTTTTCTGATAGCACTGCCATGTTGATTTTTTATCTTGCAAGCTCTTTTGCAACAAGTGCAATTTGCCACTCTGGTCTATGGGTATTTGATTTGGTATTATTAGTGCTGTGGCCGCTTCTGTGAAGTTTTTGCCAGAAAAACTTTGTTGTCTGGAGCACGTCCTCTATCTTCCTCCTCAATTTAGGTGAACAATGGTTATCTCAAATAGGGTAGCCTAGATACCTAAAGTTAATATCCCTGACATACACTTTATTTTGTTTAAAGTGAAGGAGAGTTGTGCAAATTGTCAGCCTCAATCTCTCGTCCTTGATATTGAATTTCCTTCCTCCTGGCTGCTGAACTCACTTGATCATCTCATGAATGGAGTACATTGCTCACTAATAAGATATCAGCTTTGCTAACTTTGGCTGTAAGATACAAGATCATATCAGAAAGAGTATTCAATTAAATAACCTATCAACATTACAACTAATTGTGCGAATATTAAAATCTGAAATCCATTTTTTTCCATTGTTAAATTAAATTTTTTAAAATCAAGGTCAGGTTCGATTGAAATGTCGTAATTAAGCATACTTTGCTTCGTTTTGAATTGATTTTCATTGATGAATATATAAATATCTAACAATAAATATTTTTCATTGCACTTCATTAATACATTTTTTCCCCCCTTTAGATGTGTAGAGCAATTGAATGATTACCGCTTTGAAGATGGAACACAATTAAAAGTAAAATATTTTAACAATGAATTCCATTTGTCATTTTGTAAAAATAATTTCATAATGATATAATTAAATATTTTGAAATTTTTTTTAAAACTAGTGTTTAATCAACAGTTTTTTTAAGTTCTTCTGTTATTTGTTGTAGCTTGTTGATGATTTAAATACAGCTCAATTTAATTAAATTTTCCATAATAGCTTTAAAATTCTAATTGGTTCTATGAAATGGTAGAATTATTTGGTTATTTTATGCATATTATAAAATATAAAATTTGTTCTATAGGTTAGTTAAGCATTTTTATATTCCTCCTGTAAATAATCTTTTAATTTTAGGTGGATTATTTTCGAAACCAGAAAAGGTCCAACAGAAGCAATTCCAACAGTAATTCTGGACTTGCGCGACAAGATCTTCCGTTAAGGTAATTTACTTTTTGTTTCCAGATACTGTTTAATTAACTGTTGAGCTAATTTTTATGAAATGCTTAGTCCTATAAATACATTGTTTCCTGGTTTATAATGTATTTTTTGTTGTATTCTGTATATATACTTGAAAAAATTGTCATGCATTCTATTCAGGATTGTTGTTGCCAGTGATTATGTGGGCGCTATTATTGGAAAGCAGGGTCAAACGATAAGGAAAATAACATCTGAAAGTCGAGCAAGGTAATATCGTTTTAGGAGTCTAATTTAATTTTAACTAGATTGCAAGGTTGTAGTGACTTACTGGTAAAAACTGTGGCCATCAACTAGTTAAAATCAATTGCAGATAAGAAACAAAGAACTTAAGTTATTCCTTCATTTATGTTTGGCTGAAATTTTCTGCCATGTCCCTGAACTAAATGTTACAAGAAATCTCACTCGACATTGTATAATCTTTAAAGTGGTGTATTTTATACTAAAAATAATTTTAGTTGGTGCAAATAATTTTAAGTGAATTATGGTATTAGTATTAGCTGTCTTTTACAATTGTTAGTTCGGGATCAATAACTTTGCAATAATTTTGCAAATTTTTTCATGGCCTGGTTATTTTTATACTTAAGCTATGTGACCCACTAAAGCTTAACATTGATTGATACTGGCCTCTAATGAAACACAAAACACATTTCAATGTCAATACAGTTTTCATATGGTATGATAAAGTAGCATTTACTTTTGCAAAAATTGTAGTTCAGTTAAAATAAAATCTGGTAAATTATTAAAAAGAGAAGTGTGATGCTTTTCTTTTTGTTAACTACAAATTTAGTTTATGAGAAAAGTTACATATTTTTTAAATTTTTTTTTAGATAACCTGTGTTGAAAGTCAGCTTGACACAGGTTGTGACAAAAGGCATTAGAAATTGTATCCCCCTTTCAAACAAAACAATTAAATATTCCTGACCATAACCTAAAAATTCATCAGTTGTATTCTGTCTAAGATATGGTTGACTTCTGTATCAAATGAAAGTATCATAGATTCAATGTTTTTTTATTTAGTGGACTATATTTTATAAAGTTAATTGTTGTGCACATTTTGAGTAAGTTGAAGTTAAAAGCAATGGAATTTTTTTTAAAGGCCAAAGCTTCTCTGTGACTGGTACGAATTGATCCATACACTGGTCATACCCAGTCTTCATCTACGTAAAAAAAGTCCTGTATGCCACTGCACAAGCCATATCCCTACACAGTCCCATACATTACTTCCAATCAATGTCATTTTGATTGATGTAATTAAATAAAATTAATAAATAGTCTTCAGCTGTTTTTTTTGTAAGAAGTATATGTAGGATAAATTCTTCCATGAGTTGTATTGCCAAAATTGTTACTGTCAGATCACATTTTGCATATTAAATTTAATCTCCTTTTTAATTTAGGAAGATATCTTTTGGATTATAACTGTATTCAGTGTGTCTTATTTTATTCATCAAGAGCCAAATTAGTTTAAAATCAGTAAACACAGAAGAAAAATTATGCTTTCCCTCTTGACTCATGAAAACCCAAAAACCCATGTTATTTTCTATTTTATTTAGCGACCTTGTATTTTGCTGCTGCCAGGTACACATTTGGGAAATGCTGCACTATTGGATGAATATATATCAGAGATAAATAATAATCCTGGGCATGTTAGATACAAATTTTAAATTTAAAAAAAAAATTGAAGGATTATTTCCAACATACGAGGAAATAAATTCTTTAGCAGCATCTTTTTGAATTTAGCATTTTAAAAAATCTCATGATAAACAAGTGAAAATTTGGCATGTGTGCTATTGAGAGAAGTATTGACTGTAGAAGTAATGAATGAAGTCTAGGCAGGGCCTGGTATCAGAAGTCTTAAAACAAGAAAGAGGGAAAAAAAATGAGTTTTTAAAATACTGCAAAAGTTGTATATCCTATAAAAAACCATAATAAATGAGCTTGTCCAGAAATAATTATTTGTGCTGGCTAGACTGCAAGTAGCATAATTATCTGCTTGTGGTTTGATGATTTTGGTGTAATTCAGACACTTGTCAAAGACAAAGAAGGCTATGTTTATTGTGTTTTTTTTTTTAAATATGGCTGTAATTATTTTTTAAATTTTCTTATATTCATTCATTATAGAGATCTTAAACTTATCCTTTTTTCATTTTGTATCTGGATAAAGAAAGAAGGATGAATATTTTGAAAGTGATTCGTATATGCTAGGCCATTCAAGAATTGATTTGTTGGGTTGATATTTAATGAATTTGAAAAAAGCCAATATTCAATTTTTTCCAAAGCACCAGCAGTAAAAGGTCAAATTGAAAATTTTTGTGTGGTTAGCCTTGAACATTAACTTATATCTAAATATTTTCATTAATAAAGTTTTTACTTGCAGAGTGGATATTCATAGGAGAGAAAGCCATGTACCAGATACAGTAAGTTACATTATTTCGCACAAGCCTTTTTGTCTCTTTTATTCTTTCTGATAATAATGTAGCCGTGTGGTGGCATGGCTTACAGTTTAAATATACAATCAAATTCAGGTCTGATAACTATAGTGGTACAAGCCATTGAACAGACAGTCAAATCACTCACATTTGAGCCGACTCGAAGTAGCCATTTTCACTCACAATATCAATTTACACACTCAGTATCAGTCACAGCTGACTACCAGATCACAGCTCAGAAAGGCCCGGGTTTAAATCCCACCAGCATGATGTAGGCACTAATGAGCTGTTCACCTGTCCCCAGTGGGACAGGCATGCCCAGCTCAGTGAATGTGAACACACCTGAGATAAACAATCATACCACAGGAGCATGCTTCTTTGCCCCATAGGTGGAACCCTACCACATATAAAATGTTACATAAATGCAGTTACAAAAAGTAGCACATTGCCACAATAATGACTGACAAATTATGTAATGTATCTAGTATGATAATTAGTACACTGATTTCACTATTATTAAAGAAGTATCAATGATTTTCAAAATATTTAAAGTAAGTTTTTATTTTGGTGAATATTCTTACGTGGCAATAAATCAGTTTTGTCTCGACATTAAGATCAAAGCAATTTCTCAATTCCATGATCACAAAATAATTTTTATTTATTTCTCCAGTAATATAGTATGAATATTTTAAACAAATGAATAATTGCTACTAAGAAAATATATCATATTTTAGTTTACTGATTCAACAATTGTTTTCTGAAATTGGAGTTACAAAATTAATTATTAACTGTGAATGCTTAGTTTGTTTTGCCATTAAATTTAATTTAAGCCAAGACAAAGTTTTTTAGTATGTACCTCCACCTTTGGAATGAATTACATGCTCAATTTCATTCTATAGAATGAATTACATGCTCAATTTCATTCTATAATACTTTTTTCAGCTTGTAACAATTAAAGGATCACCTGAAAGTTGTTCTAAGGCTTGCAAAGAAATAATGACTGTTGTACGACAAGAAGCGGATTCACTCAATAGAGGGTAGATACTGAAAACTAAAGTTAATTAAATCCGCCAGATACATTCCTAAATTTTATTTTTTGTTATCGTTGGTCGTGTCGTCTTAAAATGTTGCAATGAAAGGTAAAGCTTAAATTCAACTTTAAAGTTTGTATGTTTGATAATCAATTGAATTAAATTAAAAAAATTTGTTTTGACTTTATTTCAGTGATGTCGCTTTTAGAATCTTATGTCCCAATAGCATCTGTGGTCGAATAATAGGGAAACAAGGGAATGTTATCAAAGTATTCATGGAGAAAACTAACACCAATATAGTTGTATCTAGGTAAGTTAGAAAGTATATGATTTTTACAAATTCAAGGGATTTAATTAGGGTTTTACTTAATTTTAACCATTATGTCAGCCTTGACTATTAGTGCTCAAATATTTGTGACTGTTTGAAATTTAGTTAACCCTAAATTAGAAATTGCTGTACTAAAATTGCATTTGTTACATTTCCATACTGTGCTCAGCTGATTTTTTGCTGACTCTATATGTTACGGCCTACTCTCGTTGTCTAGGGTCTAGTTATTCTCTACGTCTGTGATTCCAATGATGTGATCTGACACCAATCACACAATTACACAATTAAGTCCACAAAAGTATCTGGAGTCTCATAACTCGATCCTTTATTCATTAAAATACAAATGTAGTCCCATCAATAATCACTAACACATAATCAAATCCTCGATAACACGTATGGAATAAAACTCCGACTAACACAGGTGTTCATCGCGGTCTTCTCTCGTCTTCTGTCACGATCTCTCTCCAATTCCTCTCGACTAACTAACACCCTGTCCTTTTATATCCACTCACTTATTTATTACTATTTCCCTGTCAGCCAATGACCATTCAGCCACAAAAATACAATTCATAACAACTCATAGACCAAAAAGTGTTTACACTAACAACAGTGGTTCTCATACAACTCTCACCATGCATGAACAACTTTTCATATCGAAACATCAAGCTCCTAAATCATGCATTATATAAACTGTATGTTTATTTATTTACTATTAAGATACAGTATTTTCTATCAGGTGTTTTACTTGAATGCAATATACCAGTAAATGTAATGTCTAATATTCCATTGTGGTTAGCACTTTTGAAATGTTTAGAAATGGGGACAAGGGCTTGTCTGTTAATATTCTACAGGTGTTCTCCAAAAGGTCTCATTAGACTTGGCACAGTGAACCCTCTACAAAGCTTTGACACACTTCTGTAACCTATATAGTAGCTAATTGTGTTTAATATGAAACATTGAACACCATTATCACAATTAATTACATATTATTGTAACTTTCTTTTTACAATGTATTTTAAAAAATGTTGCAAAATTGTTGATACTTTTTTTTTAGCTTCGATCCCTTTCCTGGAGGATTGATGGATTCCACTAATAATTATGTAGACAGAGTAATTACTATCACTGGCTCCACTGAAAGCTGCTCAGATGCTGAAGAAAAAATCAGTGAAAAAATGAGACAATGCTTTGAACAAGATGCTGGCTCATTTCAGGTTTGTCTTTGCTTTCAATTCTAACAGTACTTATTCTCCTTTACCTTGTATGAAAACATTTAATCCTAGTATTCTTTAAATTTTTTCTTAACCCTTCTGGTACTGACCTACTTTTTGCTACATATAGCCGCAGTACCAGCTATTATTTTGCTAACTATTGCCTGTGGCCCAGACATTATTTTGAAATGAGCCAAAATTTGATAGGTTTGTAAATTATTTTGTAACTTTTTTGTTTTAAACAATTGATAATAACGTGTGAGAATTATCTGTTCAGAAATGGATTAGGGTGTTAATAATACTAATGTGTTTTGTTCAAACTTTTCATTGGCAATAGCACACTAGGGGATTGTGTGGTCAGCACGGTGCCCAGCGGCTTCTACTTAAATCGATCTACTTTGACACTAGTCCAAAACCTGACGCGTAAATTTTGAGCTATAGCAGGCCATTTTCCTTCAACAATTTCTCCCCCTCTTCCTCATCGGCATGAGAATCATCTAATCCCAATTAAAGCTCTAATAGTTTCAGAACAAAAGGTTTCATCAAATGGGCATAAGTCGTCATCAACAATAGCGCTAGGTAGAGCCATGGAAACAACAAATACAGATCAGCACAAAAAACTCAGCAATTGGTCGATTTTCATAGTTTAAAAGGGAAAATAAAATTCAACTATTCGCCTAACTAATAAACAATCTGCCCGAGATTATGGTGAAAGGTTATATCCTCGTTTCTGTGTTTATATTAGAAACCCCTCTATGTGGCAAATAGATGCGCTTGGGCCACCGGGGAAACATAGATGATAGGCTGTTGGAAAAAGACGCGCTTGGGCCACAGGGAAAAAGTAGGTCACTGCAAAAAGATGCGCCGGGTTCTGTAAGGGTTAATATGCCTTGAATATTTCACTGCAGACTTACTGCTAATTATTTTATTTTAAATGTGAAATGCTATTATTCCCAGAAAATATAGAATTGGTTACAGTGATCTTTTAATAGGTTTGTTATACATAACACCCCATTGTTTGAATGTTCAGGGATATAAAAGTTTACTAATGAATACTCTTAATAGAACCTATATTTTTTAAACATTAATTGAAAACACAAGGCAACAAGTTTGATTATAAATTTATATTTTGCAGTATGGTGCACAGCAGCATATGATGTTCCCTGGAATGCCAGGTCTTCCCCTAATGCCTGGTATGGGACCTTACCAAGCCATGAGACCGCCCATGCCCTACATGGTAAGATTGAGGAAGGAGGTTGTTTTATGAGGGTTCCTTTATCTAAAAAACCTAGGATGAAAATAGGGTTGCACCGCATAATTGCCAGTTGTGCAGTGTGATTGGTAATCAGCTTATTGAAAATTTTAAAGATAACGGTTTCTCAAATTTACAAGCTTGATGGACAAGTTTCAAAATTGCTCCATGGACCAGTGGCAAATTTATTAATATTTTATTTTTATTTGACCATAAATATTCATGTTGTGGGTACTGTAAAACTCTTGGACCACCACCATTTGGCTCTAGATAATAAATTTTAACTGCCTTAACAAATTTAACATTTTTATGGGATTTTATCAATTTTTTTATGTCCAAGCTTCTAAATGTGTTATAAATTTTAAGATAAAATAAGAATGTATGTAATATGCTAAAAATAATACATGCAGTGCATTCGGATCAATGAAAGTAACTTACCTTGTTAATGAATTGAAATAATGACCAAAAAAAAATCATCTGACAGTTTTAAGGTAGCCTTTTCGGAACTTATTTGGCAATAACATTTATGTAAATAGCACTATTTTCCTAAATTATTTAATATAATTTTGTCTGAAAAAAACTGTATACATTTTTTAAAGTTTATAATGTACAAGTCAGAAATTTTTTTTAGGGTGCTGCTTACTACCCTGGAGCTTTCAGTGGTCCACCTCAAGTTCAACAGCAGCCTGAGGTTGTGCAACTTTATATTCCAGAAAAATCTGTTGGTGCAGTAATTGGAAGTAAAGGACAGAATATTAAAAATATTATGCGTTTGTCTGGTGCTCGCATCAAGGTATATTTTTATTTTCAAATTAAAGGATATTGATATCTTTCACCCTTCATTTTCATAGTTTGCATTTTACTCTTTTAGAGTTATGTAAAAAAAAAAAAAATTAATTGTGGCAAATGTATATGACATCCATCTGTCTTTGCGAGACGATGGAGTAGCTATTTACACTTCGAGTGGCTCACTGGGCCAATCCTGGAATAGCAATCACGACTGCATTTCTCACAGGAGAATATTGACTCCTGGTTAGATTTGGCCTTCTGTATTGTTCTTTTTGTTGCAAGAGCTTCGTTTCACACATCTTCTGCCTATTTTAACTCCTTTCATACACTGGGCCAATCCTGGAATAGCAATCACGACTGCATTTCTCACAGGAGAATATTGACTCCTGGTTAGATTTGGCCTTCTGTATTGTTCTTTTTGTTGCAAGAGCTTCATTTCACACATCTTCTGCCTATTTTAACTCCTTTCATACACAGCTGTTCGCGAGCTGGAATGTTGTTCGGCAATGATCTCCCATTTGTTTATTTCAATGTTGGCTTCCATCATGCTCCTTTTGCAAACATCCATAAATCTCAGGCGTGGATGTCCAATAAGTCTTGTCCCTTCTGCCAACTCTCCATACAGCAGCTTCTTTGGAATAGGGCCTTCCTCCATTCTCCTTACATTGCCTAACCAGCGAAGGCGCCTCTTGCTAAGAGCTGAGAATATGCTAAACATTTTTTTGCACGTTCCAAGACCTCTGTGTTAGGCACCTTGTCCTGCAATCGAATGCGTAAAATGTAACGCAGAATACTTTGATGGAAGATGTTTCCGCTCATGACTGGTGTATGTGGTCCACACTTCACTGCCATATAGGAGCGTACTAAGCACACATGCCTGTTAGACACTTAGTTTTAGCAGTTAGATTGAGATTATTCCACACTCGTTTATTCAGCTTAGCCATAGTGGCTGCTGCTTTTGCATCCTGATGTTTACCTCTTTGTCAACGGGGAGAGAACTGGAAATATTTGATTGGAGGTGACACTGCTTCTTGCACCAGGACATGTGTTTTCTGTAGTCTAATTGACAGTCCAAACTCTTTACAAGCGTGTGACAGACGATTAACTAGTCGCTGAAGACCTTCTTCTTAGTGCAATTTTAAGGTGGCATCGTCAGCGAACAGCATTTCACAAATTAGTATCTATTTTACCTCAGTCTTTGCAGGAAGGCAAATAATGTGCTCACTTAAAAAGAATTATTTTTTTATTTTTGTCTTTCACTGTTTAATTTTAATACACTGGTTCTCAACCTTCCTAATGCCGCGACCCTTTAATACAGTTCCTCATATGTTGGCGACCCCCAACCACAATATCATTTTCGTTGCTACTTCATAACGGTAGAGTATATGTGTTTTCCGATGGTCTTAGGCGACCCCTGTGAAAGGGGTTGCGACCTACAGGTTGAGAACCGCTGTTTTAATAGAAGCTTTAAATACTATCTGCAATGTTTAATATTCTTGGTTTTAAGTATATTACACTGATATTGTTAGTGCATTGTAGAAACTAACTTGGCCTGTTCGAATGATGCATTAAATTTGTATATTTTTGCACTTAACCCTTTCGGGACGGAGAATATTTGAAGTGTCTGTGCCAAGAAAGATGGAGCACTTTTTACAAGCTTGGAACTCATGTTGCAAACAAAATAAATATTTAGACAAACTATTTCCTTTACAAGTTTAAAACTATAAATTCTTGTTGGAAATTGAATGAACTAATTTAATCTTTATGAATTAAATTGAAATCTCAACATTTATTCAAATGAGCTATCCTGATTTGTTGTTAAGTTTCTATCATTGGTGTGAACTTTCAGATACCCCTGGAACAGGGTTCTACTACTTTTCCTGTCCCCGACTATTTTTCGGTTGCTACAGACAGAGCAGTACTTTTCACCATTGTTGAGCACCGTTGACCTAGGGACATTCTCTTGAGCTGGGTGTTATTGAGAAATTTTTGGTCTCTCTCACAAACATTTGAAGGATATTTAGTGTAAAAATACCGGTAGCCTAAAGTACTTGACTGGGGTGCTTATGTCTTAAGGCCAAGTTATAGGTCCTATATTTTCTAAAAATTCTTAGGGTAATCTCTATCTAGTTCAAGCCTCCTAATCCTAAACCAAGGATTCACAAACTTATCAACATCATTTTGATCATCTTCTTTGCTTTCATGGTTGTTTTCATCAGCTTCATTGTCTGATTCACTGCTAAACATTGAGGAATCGGAATCACTAAGGGCAGTGTCACTATCAAGCATTTTTTAATTTTACGATATTAATAAAAATTAATTGCAATACACAAATTCCTGAACACAACAAAAGCTAGTGAACAATCAATGGAGGTTGCCATTAAAATACAGGATGTGCAGGAAATTTAAGAAGAAATCTGATTAGCTGGTACAAAGACCAGCCAGCCAATCTCAAGGCTTGAATTATCTGGCCTATGGCTCTGCTATTCGACCCTGGCCAATAGATAAGCCCAGCCATCCAGAAAAGGTTCAGATGAATTAAAATTATGTACATTTCTTTAAAATAAAAATGGATTTCAAAGTATGTGTGTTATATAGATTAAATTAGAACTATTTATCTTAATTATTTCAAAATTTAATTTTTTAACAGATTTTAGGGGCCAATGATAAAAATGGATCTGGTGAAAATAACCCATTCAGTCATTCAGGTGATGAGCGCAAAGCTGTGATTTCAGGATCTCCAGAAGCGCAGTGGAAGGTAATAATGTTATTTTATTTTTTCCATGAACTGTCATGTGCAATAGAACTGCCAAATGCAGTCATGTAGTGATATCTTTTTAAAGTATGTTTTAGTAACTTTGATATGTATCACTAAAGTACAAACAACTAAATGGAAAATGAATCCTGAGGCCCATATAAGTAGAATACACGTCCTGTTTATCTGCCTTCAGCTCACACCCACACTGACTGTTGGGTCCTTTTATCTATCAGGGTTGCCATCATGGTCTTTGAAGTTTTGGGGAATATGTTTTTTGTGTGCGCTAATTTTCCTGGACATTTACGAGACATAATATAGGAGCCTTACAAGATTGTGTTCTTTGTGTGTGATATTTTTATTTTTTGAGGATTATTCTTTTTCACTTCTGTTTGTTAGTTAATATAGTTTTTAGTTCTGTCTATTTGATTTTGTATTGTTTTAATAAATTTAATAGTATAATAGTTTAATTGAATATTGTAATATCACTAGCTTTGGTAAAGAAAATTTGTGTATGCTGGTTTTCAGTCCTTTGTTACATATTGTTCAACAAACGAGCAAAATTTTAAAACTGATTAAATTTGCAAAACCATATAACAGTATGTTACACTGCCATTATTGGCTGCAGACCTGGGAGGCTTGATTCAGTCTCTTATGTCAAGGTTTATCAAACCAGAGTTAATATCTGCGGCCAAATTTGGATACCAGGAAATAAATGTTGCATTTTCTGCCCCCATGCCTTTGCTGAACAAAGACCTGCCAAACAAAATTTAATTTTTAGATATAATACAAGGCATTGCCACTTTAATGATCATTTACCTACTAGTGAGAAATGTGTCCTGGCTGGACCCAAGGCACATGTCTGAAAAAGACCAGGTGAATGGAAAAGCTTAGAGCCATATGAGAAATAAAAAGAGTTGAGGTGTGACACCATTTTTGGCTCAGTATGAAAAATGTATTAGGTCCATCATCACAGACATTTTTTTTCTACTCAGCTTTCCACAATAAAAAGTAGTTTTCTGAGCTGTGGGTAATTGTTCATAACTCTTTATCACATGGCCATTGGACAGTAGAAAGACAATTCTCTGTGAATAAAGAGGTCAGTGTCGAAAATTTACAGTGAGAGTCTCTGCTCAAATACTGCAATTTATTTATTTTTCTTCATATAGGCCCAGTTCTACATTTTTGAAAAGGTAAAGAATGAATTAAGACTTGCAGCCCATGATGAGGTTCATCTAAGAACTGAGATTATGGTACCTAAGCAAAGCATTGGTAGAATCATAGGCAAAGGTGGCCAAAATGTAAGTTATATTTTTTTTATAGTTTTGAACCATACCCATGCAAATGTATAAGTTTATCCTTTATGTACATTCATCACAATGTCTATCATGTTATAAATTGTAATCATTTATCAACTAAGTGCATTACCCTTAAATAGGGAAACATGTCCATATATTTTCTCTATTTAGAAAAGTTGTTTTTTTTAATTTACCAGCTTTGATCTACATGAATATATTTTTATTATGAAAATCATTCTGAAGTATTTTCAAAATCTTAATTTACAAAATTTCCTTTATAAATTGGCTGACATTTAAAACAGCATTTGCTGAAAATAGTGGTTGGTGATATCAGGTGAACAACTGCAAATCATTTTGTTCTTTCAATAATTTTTTTCCAAACTTATTCTTTTCATTTTAAAATCTTCATAGCTAACCCCATCTTTTAACAATCTTTTTAAAAACATAGATGAAAATTTGAAAATCTTGCAAACAAAAACTGTTTACTGACAATATTATGTAACTTTAATGAATATAATTCATAAATAGAGCCAGATTTCAAGACCTACTGTTGTACTAATGTAATACTAATTATTGAATTATAGGTTAAAGAAATGCAACGTGTAAGTGGTGCCATAGTACAGCTTCCTATGGAAGAGCAAGGAGATGTTGATGAGGTTCCAGTTACTATTATTGGGCATTTTTATGCCACTCAATCGGCACAGAGACGTGTGCGTTCTTTAATGAACACTTTCTCACGTGCTCAACCAGCTCCCAGGAGAACAAGGCCAGGTGCTCCTCAGCAACTTCTATAGATCATTGGTGCTTGGGCAATAAGTCACTATAATCAAAGCTGTGCCGTTGTTCTTATATGGCTTCTCATCAAGAAACTGTGTTGAAATTAAATTTGACTACTTAAGATCTTTATTATTTTCAGTTTGCAACTAAAAATTCCTGCTGTCATTTTCTCGCTATGCTAGGCTGGCATTGCCCAAGCCACAATTGTTGGTTGGTTTGTTAAAAGAATACTTAATATGTTTAGACTGTGCTACATTTATTGTGATTTTTTTCCTAAAATCATATTTTGGATTTTGGAGTGAGAGACTGAGTCTAATATATATACAACTTGTTATACAATTTGTTCTAAACACTGTTGGTTTGAGATCAAAATTGATGATTAATGTGAAAATGAGAAGACTATTTTTTAATGAATGTTTGACTTTATTTTCTATATGTTGATATATTATATATTTATGTATTTTATAGTGAGAATACGCTTTTGTACTCACTGAAAGTTTGATAAAATATGCAAAACATTGAACAAGATACAGCAAAGACCGTCTTGCTAGATCTGTAATGCAAACTAGGTTTAACATGCACTATAAAAACTTTCAGTACTATATTCAACTTGCCAACATTCACTATTTGGTACCGAGTCAACAATAGCCTTTCTCATTTAATATCTGTTCTTTAGCCTCTTATTTCAGTTTGATTTATAATATTTTTATATTTGTGCCCAGGGTACAAGTAACAAAATGCATGTTTTTGTGTGTCTCTAATTATACCATTCAAACAGTTGTGATTTTGGACAGTAACTTCACACATAGTTTTTTTTTTTTGCTTTTTTTTTGTGGGTTGATAATAAGCCTTTCATAATCAGTGAGCATTCAGCTACTTTTTAGAAATCAAATACACTGCTTTTTTCTTAGGTGTATTTTTCTGTAGCTCATTGTGTTGTATTTTGAAACAATCAAAATGCTGTGTCAGATAAGCCCAGCTTAGCTCACTGAGAAAATAACCTCAGGAAATCTTTAATTTTTTTGTTTTTCATAGTCTCTACGAAGTATAAAAATCAAATAACCTTTTTTTAACCTTATCAAAAAATTGTACAACTTTTCAAATAAGTTAAATTATTTCTCAACTAGTATTTTTCATGTGGGTTTGCAAAAATATCCTTACTTCACCTGTCTTCCATATTGGTTGGGGATAGGTTTCAATTGATTAAAATTTAGACATTCTAGTTTGGCGTTTTATTTTAAAGGTGTTTCCCTTAGACATTCCAGTTTTCTTTGAATAAAATTATGATCCTAATTTTATTTTACCCACAAGTCACTTATATTTTTGGGGGGAATAAAAATATTTCTTTTGCTTACAGAGAGGAATCTAAACCTTTTTTGGCTAGTTGTACTTAACCTTAAGCATGGTTAAGATTTTCTTAATTTATCAGATACGTTTTATATGGTTCTATTTTCTCCTGGAGATCCAGTGTTGAAAACATGTTTTGAGCTTAAAAGTCTAATTTAATAACCACATGAACATTATATTTCTAAGTATTTGAACAGTTTGGTGATGGGTTCTTGTTTCTTACACTAATAATTTGAGTGCATGTTGGTTTACCCACTGCCCATATTTAATATGTTCTACAGTTTGAGAATGACGATTCTTACATTTTTTCCTCTTTAAATAAAATAATTTCTTTGTTGTTGATTATTTATACTCATAAATGACCTAATTTTCTCTAAAGCTTTCAGTACTTGTTGTTCTGTTTAAAGATAAAAATTGGTGGAGACAATAGTTGCATGAAACATTAATTTCATATACTTAAATTAAATTGTGCATTTGTTATTGTTACTACATGGTGACAATTTGAATTCTTTTACCAAATTCTGTGGGATCTGCAGAATTTCTTACACTCAGACTGTAAGTAGTAATAATCCTTGGACTTGCACTTGAGAAATGTTACATTAACTATCTGTCCAGCTGCCTCTTAAAAAAAATACATTATCTTGTTCAACGTTAAACTGTCTTCTGTTTTATTTAATCCAAATGGTATTTCCGTGGTTTGATGATTTTTTTCCCCACCCACCACCTCTGAAATGAACAAAATAAGACTGGATCATCAAGACCAGGGGTGGGAAAACTTTTGTAGCTGCAAGCCAAATTCAAGAGGTAACAAGGCATGGGCGCCATAAACAAGGGAAGGAGATGCCTTCCTCTTCGCCAGCGGTTCTCAACCCGTGGGTCGCGACCCTTTCCCAGGGGTCTTCTAAGACCATCTTAAAACAAATATACTCTACAACAGTTATGAAGTAGAAACAAAAAGAATTTTTTGGCGGGGGGTCGCCACAACGTGAGGGACTGTATTAAAGGGTCGCGGGATTAATAAGGTTGAGAACCACTGCTCTACGCGAATCATTTGGAATGTATATTTTAGTAGTGACATCCAGCAATTTAAAATGCGTGGCGTACACATTCATTTGTTCTTTTCCGTTTTCTATATTAATTTTATTTTAATATAGTCATAGTTTGCCCATCCCGGATCAAGGCACTGATTTTGAGGGGGAATATTTTTAAAACTATAAATTATTTATCTAGTTATTACTCTAGTTGGATCTAAAATAAAAAAACCCGCAACCAAATCCAATTTATCAAAGGGAATGTACTCCAATATTTAAATAACCTGCATTACTTGCCAGGCTGGCATTATATATTGGAATTGATTAAAGGGTTATTGCTGATAAATAGAATGTATGGTCTTTTTTTTTGAAAAGTTATCAAATGATATATGAGAATATGAAAGTAAATCTTTCAATTAATTTATTTATCTCACGAGTTAATAGAAATTCAACATAATTGTAAATAAATGCCAAACAATTTTACTCTTTTTGGCCGATGAAATGGATCGATGTAAAAATCATGGCGCTCATACTTAAGTGCTGTGTTGTGATAATACAACGTCAGTCGGCATAGTATGAGTACCAAGGCACAAAATCGCCGTTACCAATGTAAATTATAGAATTTTCAACGTTGTGTGCAAACTAATTCGAAATGGATTTAAGCACTGAAGAAATGAAAAAGAGTGGATCGCGCTTTCAGGTTGCTAGGGTTGATTCTAAAGATGAAGATGCTAGAGATAATTTAGAAGCAGAAACGGAGTCTCGTAAAAAATCACCAGATCATCAGAAGAAGTCTGTTAACCTTCCTAAAATTGACACATCGGCTCCAAATACGAGCAGCGATGGAAGGGTTGATTTTAATAACTGTCCAGAATCTCCCTGTGCTACATTTTCACTTAGTGGAGATTCAATGCGTAGCCGGGGATCTATAGAGTATACAAAAACAAATTGTGTTATGAATACTATAGAAGCTCTACCATGTGTTGATCACTATAGAAATATTTTCTCGTCCACTGGAGGTAACATGAAAGCTAGGCCAACTTTAGCAGAGTTACATGAAGAATTGGTAAGTATTAAATTAAGAAAAAGTTAGTAACAATTTCAATTAATCAAAATAATTAAATGGTTAATAAATTATTATTACTATTATATATAGTAATAGTAAACATTGCCCACCTAACCTAAAGCTAGTGATGGGACGATGCCAAAATTTTCAACGATTCTGATACGATTCCAATTCTACCCAATTATCCTGATTCCCCATACGATTCCGATTCCTGGCCATTATTAAATATATGTATTACTGTGCCCAGACCTTAAGACTAAGACTTTCAACAAGTGGACTTATTTTTTAAAATTAGTCATCTGTGACATTTGGTAAGCCTAACTAAAAGCTAAATATTATTTATATTCAATTATAATCAACAATAAAATAACCTTATCATCTGTTAAATCAATATAATTGAGGAGACTAATAGAAATACAAGAATATATTTTGTTACAAGATACAATCACATTTAGGGATTAGTAAGAAAGACAGGTGTGTGTGTGTACCAAAGTAAAACATATAATCAATAATGTCTGTTGTAATAAATATTTATTGTTATTAATGTTATTCAGCTCAACAAAATAATTGTATTGAAATAATAAAAATATTAATTAAAAATTTTGTTTTGATTAGCAAAAATTTAAGAAAATCATTTTAATTCCTTAAATTTAATAGAGATTATTCTATAATTGTAAGGTAATGCAAACAAAGCCTACTTTACAAAAATGTTGTAATTAATTAGGCCTTATGGAATGGTCAGTATTGATTCTATTAGACAGATATTATTTTGACACTATTTTCACATAAATAATCCAATTTTAAATTGTTAATCTATGAACTATTCAAACATTTAAGAAGTAGATAATGTCACCAATTTAAAGTGATCCTCTTCATTTGCCGAACACCCCCCCCCCCCCCCCCCCCCCGATATAAGTATAAAACGTAAATTAGTTGAATAATTTTTAAAAAATTATTATGGGTGCTTTTTAAATTTTAATTTTCAGCAGCATCTTTATTGGTGCTTTATTTTATATTTTTTGAAACATAAATTTTGTAGTTGATATTGTTTTCTTTCATCGCCACTCTGAGAATGCTCTAACATGATCACAGAGATTTATACTAATTATACTTCATAGAAAAACTCAGATGTTTCACTAACTCTTTGTGGTCTTTGCTGATCTTTAAAAAAAGAGCATTCTCTTGCTCACTACCAGTAGCTTAGTCTCTGATGATCTTTGCCAACCCTACCTCTTAACCAACCCAGTATTAAAGTTTTGGTAATAAAAAAGTTGTTTTCACAAGTTGTTTCAGGTGCACAGTTAATTCCATGTAATTTAAAAAATAAATAAATAGTGATCAACATAGATTGGACTAATGTGGAATAGTAATTTCTAATAAATGATCTATAATTAAATCAGCTTGGCTCTATTTTACTAAAGACTTAAATTACAAGATTACATTGAATACCAATAGTTAACATGGGTGATGAGTGTCATGAAAATAATTTGCGTATGCTATTTCCTTGTTTGTTGTTTTATTACATTTAACAGGAGAATTTCTAAATCTAAATGAACAATACAAAACCGCCCCTCACCCCCCCCCCCCTTTTTTTTTTTTCCTCTGCCAAGAGTCACTTTGCAGTTGCTGGGGTTTTCTACTCTAAATATGATATCTCGCGTTGCAGCTATCCTCATGGGCTTTGGAATTAATGGAATCACATTCAATTCTTGGCTGTTCACGCAGATATTGTTAGTGGAAATCTATCATGTTTTAGAAGTTAAGTGGATCGATAAAAGCAATGAATCCATCTTCACCCCTGCTCAGCATGTTCATATGAGGGATGTAGTAGGCCCTCGTGTCCTTGCCATTGGCTTATAGGGGAAATAACAACAAAAAAATAAATAAGGGCCAGGATATACAAACATATGGAGAAACATACGCCTTCAAAAAAATAGGGTTACATTAGCTTACATTCGGATTGTCGAATTTTTGTTTTACCCTAGGGTCTGTCTGTTTGCAGTTTATACATTTATTCAATAATTAACGAGATTCAGAAATAGCAAGCAATTTCCTCAAGACATTCGGTGCATGCAATGCAATTAAAAAAGAAAAAATGTCTCACTGGACCTTACATTTAAAAACAATAGCGGGTTCGTTTGTTTATTTATTTGTTTTTTAAACAGGGTGGAGTGTTTAAACAAAACGTGTGTGTTCGCGAGGGTCTGCAGCAAAACGTGAGTGTCATCAGGCTGTGGTTAGTTGGATTCACTGACGACAGTCAACAGATTTTAGTCGGATAAATTAAGGCTAAGGTTTTAGAAAAGTACTCTCCAACCCCTTTGACACCGCGGACCACCGATGTTGCACACTGTCAAACATTTAACATTATCGGATCGACTTCAGTTGCCTCTGAATCTGGCTAACGAAGTTAGTCGTTTGAACTACAGTTATGGTTCTTATGACCTCAGCGGGCTCTTTACAACTTCAACTTGTTCCTTTGACTTTGAGCGTTTGTTTCTAGAATTTAGTCCCCCACCCACCTCACCCTCAGCTTATATTACTAATATTAGTATTAGTTATAATTATGCATTTATCATTAATAATCTAACAAGGAAGCAAAGTTTGCAATTTCATGACATCAAAATCAGCGAGCAGTATTACACGAAAAACACTGTAACTGTAACACACACACACCTCCATGCGCACCACAACCCAGCTTGTGACCCCCACCCCTTTCTTTGTTTTATTTTCCCCCATGAAGTTCCTCCCGTTCATCTGATTTCTAGTCGTGTTTGAAGTGTGATGGCCAGAGATCCTGTAGACATGTGTCCGTGGTCGTATGTTAACCCTATGGATTATTGAACGGGATGCCGGAGCTTCATTTACTCTCACCCTCCATTGTGTGGGCAAGTGCTGTTGTTTGAGTCGTTACGGGTTTGCCATAGGTCGTAATTAAAACAGTTGCCTTAGCCCGAGTCTGACAACCTGTCACGCATTAGGCGGAAACAAACCCTTGCAATAACCCAGGGGTGGGCAAACTACGGCCCGCGGGCCGCATGCGGCCCGGCAACTGATATTATGTGGCCCTCGAAGGCCTTTAGAAACTTTAAAAAATTGCTACGTTTTTAAGTTATTTTGTTGAATATTACAGAATTTCATGCACCGTTATGATTTTTAAAAAGTTTTTGATCAAATTTCTTTCTAATTTTCTATTTTTTAAAACAGTCCTTGACCTTTGTCATATAATGCTAAAATGCGAAACTACCGATTTTAATATAGGGAAATGTTTATCGATATTTAAAAATTGGACATAATATACATGCTGCCCCCCAATAGCTTTAACTTTGTCAATGTGGCCCTCCGCACAAAAAGTTTGCCCACCCCTGCAATAACCGCATTCTTAACATCAACAACCACATGCGTCCACTGATTTTAGCACTGAGTGAAATGTCTTCACGTGTATCTGCGCCTATATCATGTGGACCTATATGATTTACGCCCATTTTTAACCCATTTTGTGCGGTGGGATTTCCTTTTTTAATTTTTAAAAATAGAAACCCAAATAAGATGCGGTTTTTCTTTCCACACATCCGACCAACTAAATAATAACACACAATTGGGTGAAATTCTCTTATGCGTGTATTGCCTAAAACTTCTGCCCAGATCAAGCCACCTTTACTACATGTGTAACAGTAACATATCATCATATTTCCAGACTTCCCATTCAGTGTTGTTCCAATACCTTAATGTATTTTAAACAATTGGGGTCGCATCTTTCCGTTATCGCTATTTGATCTGATAGTCACTTAAGAGCAAAACTATATGTACTTTATTAGTAAATATTCTGTTGAGGCTCGAACAGTTAAATTTGTCCCCTGTAAAATTATAAGTTTGATTTATTTTAAAATTGATTTCTCTGTTTTCCGTCCTATGGCGGACGCTATCGAGTGTCTGTTTAGTGGGCCTTAGCACCAGTGATGCTCGTGCATTGCTAACGTAACGGTGGTATCACATGCATTGCGTCACCACGTAGTCAAACACGGCGTGTTTGCACTGCACGGTGCTGGGAAACGGACATTTTCAACATTTCCACAGGTACTCAGCTATTGCTGGATTTCAAATCCTTATTTATTATACAGTATGGACATCTTATACACTCTTTATCGATAAATATACATTCAGTTCTATTATAATTGGCTAGGGTCGGGCAAGCAAAAGATACCCGGGCCCCAATACAGAGCCTGAATTTAGATCCCCAATAATTATATATTAATAAATGACGATTTCGGCACCTCTGAAAATGGCGCCCTGTGCGAGTGCCCCCTGCTCCCACCCCACGACCCTTTATTTAGAGGTAGGTACATACATAATGACTAAGTTACAACGTATTATAATGGGACATCGGTATGAACGGATGTCGGGGGGGGGGGGTGTAATGAATACACCTCAGCTCAAGATTGACTAACCTGACTGAAGTGAAGATGTGGCTTTGATACCATTGGACATCAGTAGTCCCACTCAAGATTGACTAACCTGACTGAAGTGAAGAGGTGGCTTTGATACCATTGGACATCAGTAGTCCCAGCAAACTAGGGGAAATTTCTTTTGAATTAATTCAAAAGAATTGTCTTGGGTCTTGTGATTGATCTATACTGACGTTTCAATATAGCTATATTATGACTTAAATACTTAAACCTAAAGTTAATATCTGTACTATAGTTTTAAAAATGCGATTTAACGCCAAAGATATGTTTATTCACGTACATATATACAACTATTAACTCAATACCGGTACGAAAAATGATGCCATTTGCTCTTTGAAAACTCATCTAAACGTTTTTTTTTTTTAATTAAAGATAAAAATAAATTGCCCAGCAGTCCTCCCCTTTAAATACCATCCCGGTTGATCATGGTTTTTTCCTTGTCATATGTGTTCTTGTCTTTTTTCCCCCTCACTGTGTATCTTAACCAATTCCTTGTAATTGCAGTACATTTGTTCTGCCAATGAGGCATCAAAAGTTCCAATAAAATAACAAAATAATAAGATTTAAATAAAAAGAATAGAAACGGAAGAGCTTTGTAGCAGATTATCTAAATTTGGTATATTTATAATTGTTACCCTTGTGTTTAACCTGGCAGGCGATGTTTATGCTATAGGCATAGGATGTCTGCTCTGATTGACCCAGGCCAGGTAGATAAGTGCGAGATGGTTCACGTGACCATTAACTCTCATTGCACGTTAGATTGCACCTTCACCCTGATCAATCTGGTTTAACGAGAGTACATATAGGCCTGGCTTTCTTCATAAGAGCTATAACTGCTGGCATGGATTTGTAACATCTATAACCTTTTGTTTTTGACCATACTTATGGCCATCGATCAAGTGGCCAACTTTTAAAAAGTAAAAGATTCAAAACTCTACAATGAAGGGGACATATAATGTATTATAGTGATAATTTGAACACGGTTACATCAAGTAATAACAAGACAAACCATTTTTGTTTATGCATGTCAAGTAATGACCATCTTAGGCTTGTTGATATAATGGTATAGCTCGACGATTCACATTAAAAATCTACTAAATAATTCCGTCAAAATGAAATGTTCAAAATGACCAAACCTTTTGTCCAATGACCACCTGTGGCCACTTGCTAACGTATTACCCATCACGGATCTAGAAGATTCCAGCATGAGATATGTTACTTTTAAGCCCACCTGCACGTGGAGAAAGGGGGGAGTTCGCGAGGGCCAACACTTCCTAGCAGGTGATAACTTATTAAGGAACGGGGAAAGGGGGTAGAAACAAATGTCCCTGTTCATAAGAAAGAAGTTAAGGCAAGCATTAGCAAAGTTGAAAACAAATGTTGATATTATTGTCTAACGGTGAGAACAGAGTTTCATTACACAACAAAAGGGAATTTAAGGAGTGAATTTATTTTGAATATATTGCTACATAACGTTAAATGGTTTTACAAATTTGATATATTTTAAGATTTTACTCGTTAAATGAGCAATACGTAACAAAGATCTGAAAACCGGTACACAAAGAAAAACGATACCAAAGCTATTAACATTAACATTAATGAATTTAATTATACTATTAAGTTAATATAAAAACACAAAATTATATATACACTTTATACAGAAATAAAAACTCGGTACTTCAATTTTAATTTACCTCAACAAATATTATTATTATTCACACTTCCAATAAAACACATGTTTTTTTAAATTAAAACTTTTAATTCAACGCAAAAATTATTATGACATTATTTCACATTTCCATTTAAACCAGTTAATGTGGTGGCATCTCCAACGATCCTGTCGGTTATTCCAGGATAAAATCATGTTATGGTTGTTAGCACATCGTCTGACAGCACCGTGTTGTTGTAGAAACAAGATACTACTGGCTTTATCGTGAACTAATGCAGAAATTGTCGAAAAATTCATGGCGTCTACAGAAGCAGTTCTTTTTATTAAACCGGATATAGCTGCATAGATCAGAATCACAGTAATGATAATTTTGCGGTGAATTGAAGTACCAAAAACTCTTTTAACTTACCGTACAGCACAGCAAGTAAAAAAGTAAAATGATAGACAGGTGCAAATATTGCACAGTGAAAAATCTAGTACCTCTAGGGCTCCTGAAGGTCTTCTAAGTGATTGCCGGTCACAGTCGACCGTCTTAATAGTGAAGGAGTCAGAACCTACCAGGAAAGAAAGTTTAGAAATTCAATACCCAGAGAGTATTTCTCCCTCTGCGTAGACCCTACTGGAAACGGAAAACAAACTTTCCCAATCAAGGGCGGTGGGGGAAAGGAGTGGCAGAGTTAATTGGTGACGTCAGTAACAAAAACAAAGTGGTCAGTAAGGTTGTATGCCACGACTCAACACTACGCAAAGTGAACAAAAAACTAGGTCAGCACACAGGCTATAACAAAATGAAAGGGTACTTCCTTATATATTTTAATTTAGATCCCAGTTAATATTTCTCTAATGCTTTAGCTCAGTGATTGCATAACTTGTATCCATTAGTTTGTATTTAACGGGGATATAACCACCAGAATCTCTAATGACTGTGGATCTACCCACCACATCCTTTATTTTACATGGATATCACAATGCTTGTATTGACAGTATATATCCAACGTAGCTTGTATATTTAATGAATGAAATTTTGGCCATACGAATGTATCCGAATGCATTGGCAATGCCTAATTTTATGTTTTTACACTCCATTGTGGCACGCTTTGTTGCTATCTATAATAAGAAGCAATCCATGGACATCTTGTCATCTTATTTTGATCAGACAGTAGACCAGTGGTTCTCAACCTTTCTACTACCGCGACCCTTTAATACAGTTCCTCAGCGTGGTAGCGACCCCCAGCCACAAAATTATTTTTGTTGCTGCTTCATATAACTGTAGAGGATATGTGTTTTCCGATGGTCTTAGGCGACCCCTGGGAAAGGGTCGTTCGACCCTCAGAGGGGTCGTGACACACAGGTTGAGAACCGCTGCAGTAGACCATTTCCCAGCTGCCCCTTTACTTTATAGAGAAACTGTTAGTTTGATTTCCATTCGGTCCCAGGGGCCAGTGTCTCGCGCCGTCCCCACACTTTGATCACCGGAAACTGTAAGTGCTCGTTGAGTATGGGTTCTGTGTGTCCAATGGTCATTGACATTTGAAGAAAACAAACAACGTGAGCTGTCCGGTTGTAACCTCGGGCCCATGTCAGTTGGGTTGGTAAGGCACGGTTGTGGCCTGTTAGGCGTGTTTCAAAATGACAGGGACGCAAAACCATCGATTTGATCGCACTTCAAGTTGAAGTTGCGTGTAACCCCCGCCTTACAATGAAAAACTAAATCATGCCCTGGTGCTGGGAGTTAATAGCATGCTGTGAACAAGCTGGCTGAAATACTGAACCTTTATGGAATTTGACATGGCTGATAATAGTCCTTACCACCCATCAGCTCTATTTTGAACACACATACACACAAAACACGTGGAAAACATATATATGGAAAACGTGTTCCATAATATTAGAGCATTATTTAAAAATTGCCGTTAACTTAAGTCAAAATAGTTCTGCCGTCTCCGGTTATTTCTAAATAAAATTAAAATGTCAGCGTCCACCTAAAAAAATAATAAACAGTTTAATGAAACGTCACATTTTCTACTTCAGAAAACCCCCATAGATTCCCCTTGTGATGGATACATTCTGTCAACAGTTGGCTTTTTTTTTTTTTAATATAAAAAATAACATTTCGTAAGGCCCGCATTAAAACGCGCCGGCTCAACATAAACATAGCATTTAGATTACATTGAGTATACAATAGTTGGATGACGTAGAGTAGGATAGTCGCATGTCTCATGTTAACGCATAGTAGAACACAGCCCAGCCCAGCATTTGTTGACCTTGTAGTAGCCGGACTGTCTGGTATCGCACCGCCGTGTGACGTTATCAAAACACGTGGCCGGCTCCAGTGACGTGGATACCATGATAAGGATGTCCTTGCGGGTGGTCCCATTATTTTAAAGACAGTTTTGATGCCACTGATGTGTGTCATCCTCATATTGACAGAGGCGTATCTCAGGGCGGCAGAGGGGGGCAGATGTCCCGGCCGCCTGATTAGTGGGAAGGTCAAATTGGATTTTTATGCTACTTTATTGATGACAATAATGAATTTAAGAGTTGAGATGCAGGGTGGGGGCGTAAAACTAATCTTGTCCCCGGGCGCCAAACACTCTAATCTACGCCTCTGCTTATTGATCGGGGGAAATAACTTTAAGATTTAGTGACAGAGTTCCGTAACCTTTTTTTCTGGCGTGGCACACCTAGACCCTTTCCAGAATGTCGCGGCGCGCACACGTCAAAATGAATTAATACATTTAAAAAAAAAACATATTGTAGAAATAAATATTTAATCTTAACTTATTTGATATTTTAGTTTGTCTTGCTAAACAATTCCATTTTTATATTTGGTTCAAAATTTAAAAAATCAACTCGAAGTTCAATATATATCGCTCTGTTTCTTGCACGACCGTTTATAGTTTCCCTTTTTTAATGAAGACAAGACTCGATCAACTTTGTGTCTCTGATGAAGTGGTGGAAAGTTTTAGCAGAACTGCAAGACTCGATCAACTTTGTGTCTCTGATGAAGTGGTGGAAAGTTTTAGCAGAACTGCAAGACTCGATCAACTTTGTGTCTCTGATGAAGTGGTGGAAAGTTTTAGCAGAACTGCAAGACTCGATCAACTTTGTGTCTCTGATGAAGTGGTGGAAAGTTTTAGCAGAACTGCAAGACTCGATCAACTTTGTGTCTCTGATGAAGTGGTGGAAAGTTTTAGCAGAACTGCAATGTTTCGTTGAAATTTCGAGATTCATCTTTTTGTCTGAACTTTAATTCAACTTTAAAGAAAATATCGAATTTTGGTGAACTTAAATTACAGCGTCTGGTCATTTCTGTATTCAAGCTCAAGAGCTTTCTTTTGAAAATGGTGGCATTTTTTTTTATTTTTACAAGAATTGTTGGCGTGTAATTATAAAAATTGTAGCTGCTTCCATTGCATTGTTGCATTGCACCGTAACGTTATTAAATGTGTACATCTATAGGTGAAATTTTCTCTTGATTCAATGCTAGAAAAGGATAAGAAAAGCTAACAATAAGCCTGCTCTTAGTGACAATACCAGGATGTTACTTTAGCAAAATTTATGTCATACAAAACGCCGAGCTTCTGTTTGAACATGTTTAATTTATCGGAGCATGGTAGAAATGTTCATTGACTTATCATTTTATAAAAATTAGTTCACAAAGGTGTTCATACATTGTGTCATCGGAAGTTTGCCAGCCACAGTCAGCCTATTGAAGTAGTAAAAATGAATACTGCACCGTGAAGAAATCCTACGTTGCCCTTAAAGTATTCCGTGGTGGGAGTTCATTGCAAAATAATTTTCTTTGATAGCCCTAATCAACAAAAAGTATAAATAATATATGTATAATTTGTGATCGCTTTAAGAGCGAGATGATACTTTCGCTACTTCTTTTTCCTATGGAAATGAGCGAAGCAACGTATGGGAAAACCTGGTAAAAAGAACGCAACGAAACAACGAACGTGTCGACCATAACATCAGCGAACAAACAACAGTAAAAGCAGAATTAGATTTTAAAAAATAACGCTTATTTGAAATACTTGAAACATAGTATCCGAGAGGACAGCTAGAGGAATGTGACAGAACATAAGTGGGGGAGAGATTAAATACAGTATTTAAAAGTCTACGTCAGTGTTTGACGTTCGGTAGTAGGCTGACCAATGTCCCTTTTGTGGAAAGACGGGTTTTATCATATCTCCGTGCACACATCTGTTCTATTCTCTTCATGCTCCTGGGGGCATTTTGCGCGGCACACTGGTTGCGGAGCTCTTTTCTACACCACGTGTCTACATTTTATATATCTTACATTTAACTTTTTTTTTCTCTAATTCTACCTTTATTGAAAGGAAACAAATCGTTTCCTAGTTCCCTGGGGAAAAGAGGTGAGTGATATGTGTGTGTGTCTGTCTGAGGGGTGGGGGATGGGTCTTTAATATGGACCTTTGAAATAACCCTGGCACTAATAGAATTTATCGGCATATCAATGTCCGTGAAGTAAATTAATTCTTTGAAAAATGGCGGTGGTTAGAGACAGTTTGCCGTAAATTGCTTTTTGTACCGTAATTTCAGAGGTCTCCGCGTCCCGCAATACATTGAAACCCTTTTAGTTGACATTTAAAACTAACCTGGCATGTCCGATTTGAACGCTGACTGCTGTTCTCATACCGCATGCCCTTGAGTTCCATGGCTCCGTGCTTTCCCTCTATCGTGTACCCACTGACTGATCCGTTTGTTATGTCTCATTTAATTATAATCATTTGTCTAGTTTTTATGTGTTAAGTATCAGCATATATCAAAGCTTCTGTTTTAGGGGGTGGGATGAAAAAAGGCTGTGGTCGGTAATCCGAAGGAATAGATGCGGCTCTTTTTTCTTACTTTCTTTTTAAAAAAAAATATTTGTTTTTATCTATAATGACATGCAGCTTCCCAAATATTTTCTTGGAAAGAAAAATATTCTTAGTAATTAAACAATCCCTAAAAGCAAAGTTTTTGGTATAAATCCTTTATAAAAATATAGTATCGAGCCATGGGGGGAGGGTGTAAGGCAAAAACTTTGACAAAGCATGCATACAATTCACGCAATTTATAAGAATTCCAATTAGTGTCCCCCCCCCCCCCCCAAACCTACAAGGCTCGCAACCGCACATTTTTTTCACAACCCTTAACTATATTAATATTCTAATTCACACCCGCTTTTACACAGCAGATTTATTTCACCAACAATTTTAGAAAAAGATATGAAAATATTACACACCAGACACACTTGAGATATTTTTTTAAAAGAATATCATTTAGCGCAGTTATCGGAATTTCATTTTATCTTCCCTTAGGAAAAACAGGAAAAAGATTTTTGAGGGTTGGGGCTGAAAATTCGATAAAATGTGTTGTCATCGGCAACGAGTCTAAGGGCCAAGTTTCAGCTCGATAGGTTGACGGGAAGTAGGTCAATTAGCCGTCCGAAGATTTTACCACACAGCCAGCCAAAAACGAAAGCTAAGTTAATGTAAATGATTTAAAAAATGGCTCCTTTCACAAAAAGGTTTCTTGCTCTTGAGTTTCACTTTTAATATGGATTAGTTCTCGTTGCTAGTAAGAAATGACACACTCGTAGTCTTAAGACAAGACCATTAGTATCATAATCTAAGTCTTCTTTATCGACTTAGGCCTCGTGTTAGATGTACTAAAAACAAATTTCTCATCTTTAGTTATTGTACGGTCATGCTACCGGGTAAGGCTTTCTATGCATGGCTACCGTCATAAGGGATGAGAACCTGTGATCATTTAAGCCATGCGTGAGAAGTGTCAACTTAGGCGTGTGTGTCACATCGATCCACTGTCCGTCAATCCAACTGTCAAGATATCGATGGTGGGGGGGGGGGGGGGGCTATTACATGCTTTGTCCGCCCATAAAAAACGCTTTCCATTTGTCGTTCCCCCATCCCCGTTCTATCCTCCGAAAAATCTATCGATGAAGCTGTCCATATGCCCCCTGACCTGATATGATGTCTTTAATAAAGATGTTTAAAGGCCTCACGACCTGATAGGTTATCTATAATGAAGATGTCTATATGCCCCATTAAATGACATGTCAATAATGAAGCCCTGACCTAATATGATGTGCCTTTGCCCCTTCCCCCCCCCGACCTGATATTATGACGTCTATAATGAAGCTGCCCCATGACCTGATAGGATGTCAAGAACATATCTGGCTCACACATGGCACACCGACTTGACGCAGCACGTGGCACCTAGACCGTGGCCTCCATTTGACATCCTATACAGCATAAAATCCATGAAGAGTATGAAAGCAGTCGTGATGTCTGCACAGTTGACATTTCCCCCGAGCAGCCTGGCCAACCACGGATAGAGCGTTGTTGGTAAAGATGTCTAACATCGACCCCCTTTGCATAATCGCATGTTTATGGCAGCGCCAAATGGGGGAAGGAATTGATTCAGCAAGTCTTAAAGCATTGACTCGTTCAATGCTTCTCGGCAAAACCTTGTAGTTATACCATTTGAGACGACATTGGGTCATTTTGACCTGCTTTTCATTAGCTGGGTTCTTAATACGTTCATCAAGTTATAGCTTATGGCATGTACACATTGTTGGACATGGGTGGGGTGGGTGGGGTGTCATGTAGCGCAGTGAAGGCCTAACGTCCCTTCACGCATCAGCCTTTGGAGAAAAATAACTGTTGTACTTCAATTGTTGAGTTTGAGAATCCAAATATTTTTTTTCTGGATCTTTCACCTTACGACTATATTGAACCGATGGCTAGAATAAGAGTTCCTGCCTGGCCTCTCCTCGGCGATCATGACTAACACGTTGATTGGCTATTCAACTGTCAGGCACGTTGACTATAGTAATTTACTTTGAGGGTAGTCGTACCGTGTTGAGTCTGGGCCGGTGGCCGTGATAATATAACTGCATTGACTAAACTTGAGAATGTCGTAGAATTGAATAACGTGAGACGTTCGTGTCACACGTGCTTAAAAGTACTTGACAGGTCGCCAAGTGCAAGTCATCAGAAGAATTGTCTCTTGCGGTTACATGAGCGGTGATCTCACAGAGAGACAGTTTCATGCATAACTCTGTACGGCACCGCTGGAATATCTATGTCCCACGTATGAAACGAAGCACTCACTGCGTCTCGAGAAACACGAAATATAATGCGTTGTGGCATTCGTGTCATCTTTAGAATAAAACAACATGGCCGTGGAACACATGCTTTAACTAAGTGGGGGATGTGAGGCGTTTCCATATCTTAACTGGTGTATGTATTTATTTTAACAGATTTGTAGTTTTTTTAAAAAATCTCATAATTTTGAATTTGTATATGCTTTTTAAAAATTTTATTTTAAAAACTATTTTATTTGGGGTTAAGAAGTGAGTTGATTAATTGTTTTGGCAGCGGAAACATGAGATTTGCGTGTACATTGGGAAATAAAAGAAAGTGCAAATATGAGAACTTATATGGTAAATATTGATTACTGGTGAAGATATATGTCATATGTATAATTTAAAGACAAATATCAGAAGGATAGCGGGTAGATTAAAATATAAGGGAAATGGTGCTTAGTATGTTGGACACGTGAATGTAGGAAGAAACGGGGTTGTAGTAATAGAGAAGCAGTGAGAACAAAACGAACACTTCATAAAGTAGAGTTACAAGGGTCCTGTTAGGGTCCTGTTTCACACGAGCACCACAGTAAGGTGGGAGTGAGCTCGGGGTGTACAAGTAAGGGAAGAGAGTAAATGGAGTGCATTTGTATCAGAGTATCTAATGGGCCCGGGACGCCCGACATGTTTACATAAGACTGACCTCTGCCTGGGGCCGTGACGTAATGTCTAAACTGTCATCACTACCAGTGGTGTATACGGCCTTCGTTGTGCACCGTCCTATCAGCTGAAGCTGGCATTCACCGTATGAACACTAAGAAAACCAGCGCTTGTTTCCCGTTATCTTTGACACAAGAGAGTCAAGCTCATTCGTGGTCGGCGGCCCAGGGTAACATTTCAATAATCCTTGGATAAAGTTTGCATTGAGGGCCGGCATATAGGCTTTAATAATTCGCTTTTCATTTGTCATTCAACATTGAGTCACTCTAACACATGATGTCATCAAAACATTGGGAGAAGTTGGGGGGGGGGGGGGGGGGCTGCTGCTCTCTGTTGGCCCTTTATCGCCCTTGGAAATTTCGAGTAATTCATTTTATACTTAAACACCTCTAGCCCTATACGTTTAATTAAGGGAGATTTATTTCACACACCTAGACCTAGTGTGAATGGATGGAGATTTAATTAACACCCCTAGTTCAAAAGGTATAAGGAAAGGAGATTTATTTAACACCCCTAATCCTAAAAGTGTGAATGAAGGGAGATTTAATTAAAAACCCTAGTTCAAAAGGTATAAGGAAAGGAGATTTATTTAACACCCCTAATCCTAAAAGTGTGAATGAAGGGAGATTTAATTAACACCCCTAGCTCTAAAAGGGGGATATTTCACCTGTGTTCAATTCAGTCGCAGCAGAGAGATGATCTTGATACTTGATATCATCTGTCGGGGAGTGGTATCATGCAATTTTAATTTAACTAAATATGAGTGCCAAAATGCGATACCTAGAAATTACAGTTTAATCTAACTCCAAGGACGAAACAATTTTGCACAATAATTGGCATTGGCAAGCTACTTTATTTATTACACCCGCTGTTTCTTTACATTTTTGTTAACTCAAGAATTTCTTTATGATATGATTTTTATAATAAAATTGTTTAGTGTTTTTAAATCTGTTTGTTTTCAATGACATCACCCTCCCGCCCCTCCCACTTTACCTGTTTTGTAAGGTATATGAGGGTAACTCTGATATAATTAATGTACCAAGTAAATATTGACCTTCAGCAAACCCTAATTTGTGCTTTCTTAATGTCGAGTAACCTTAGCATAAATTTAAGTTTAAGCAGGTCAAATTTCAGTCGGGGATATTTTAAATAAGTTGCTGCTGTCTACTTGCCGGTGTCACGGAGTTTGTCTGGTGTCGAGTCAAATTATTCCAGCACCAGAATACGCTGGCCTGACATTTGAACATCACTCACGGCAGCACCACGGGTCACCTAATACAGTCACGGGAGGGGTACTGTGGGTGGGGGGGACCAAGTCTTGTCAGACATAATGGCAAATCTGTAAATCCCGTTGTATATGGCTCAGGGCAATTTATGAGGATCCCTGGAGGCCCATATTCATTAGAGGGCAATATATTTTTTTTGTGACCGGGTTTTCTTCAATTATTTGTTGCCGAAGCATGAACGGCCCCGCCTTTCGACCTTTTCGGGTGATTTAACATCACAGCACTGCAAAGAATGGTGCGCCTAGTGCGGGTGTACCCTGCTCTATACATAACCATTGCTAACCCAGTGAAATACTGTTCCAAAAACATGATCATTTTGACATGCAGAAGATGTGCTGTTTCAGATTAATACTCACTCTTTACAGATGACAGAGTTTTGTTATAATTTTGTATAAAGTGTTTTCATTTTTATTGTGTGAATTTTATCGAATGATATTAAATATAATAGATTTTCTGGTTTAACTTCTGAGGGATGGCATTGCATCGAATCCCCAAGTTTCACCTGCACTATTCTTAGGTATACGTAGAAGTGATGGCGAAATGGGACAAATCGTTAGTGTGTAATCCCCTCTATAATTATTGGATTTAGAGAAATACCCAAAGATGAATGAGAATAACAATAATTCCTGTACATTGATAAACCTGGCCCGGGCTACACAAAGTATCATTATTTCCCGTTGGTTATTCGAGTTGTGCACGTGATCGGTGGTGCCAGCGACACCCGACTGTCATCTGTAGAAACCCGTTTCTCTTTGTCAATACATTGACTGATTTAATGTTATGTGTTTCCGTTGTCGGTGTGTGTGCTTTTAGGGGCTAGAACAGTGGTCGCCAAATCGTGGCTCACGAGCCGCATGCGGCGCTTTAGCGACTTGAGTTTGGCTCGGCCAGTCGGCCACAAATGGGTTTTGACTCCGAAAAACATGGTTCTTAATCAGGTTCTTGAAAAGAAATTTGGCTGTCAAATTTTTTTTTATTCCCTTGCTGCTGATTTTTGGCTCTTTTGACTAATGAGTTTGCCGACCACTGGGCTAGACGATCTTTTTTATGTACGCAAAGGTTTATAACGCAATTAACCTTCATATACACCGGTTGTTGACTCCATATGCGTCTTAGTTTTATACATTTTCCATTCTTTATTGATTTTTTAATTTTTTTATTTAAGTAGCCATTTATACTTCTTTTAGTGTTAAGACAACTGGTCATTCATTATATTATGAGCTGTTTAATTAATTTACACGTGTTTGCTGAGTTCTCATTGAACCTGAGGGTGTCCTCTCACTGGGTTGTAAGTACTTGCAAGCTCATCTCAAGCTCCCACAAACGCCGTTATCTCTGATCCCGGAAGTTTAAGCTTGCCCAAGCGTCGTATATAACGAATCCGCTCGCGCCAGAAATTACCACCAAGAACACAACAACAACAAAAAAAAAAAACAACACATACTATAAACTATAAAATACACACAAAAGTCACACACAAAAACACACACACTCAGCAAACAACAGCAATGAAACTATTTTTAGTTATTCGTATTTAATAGACGTAGTCGAGATTTTTTTATACTGGGCTGAGGATTTCGGGTCTGTATAAACTTAGCCATTCACGTCACTTGTGTTTCTAAGCAAATATCTGTCAATGTCGTTAAGTAGGGAAATACTTCCTATCTATTTGGGTTCAGTAGGCTTGCGTACCCTCGGAAATGTTAACACATTTTTGTTAAAACCATGAGTGATATTGCCCTTGGTATCATATTCCAAACATGCCCCCTCACAGCTCTAATATTGAGACAGCGTTCTTTTTTTTTTTCTTTCTTATTATCAGGACGATGATGAACTCCGCAGCAACAGGAAAGATGGCGGCCCCGGGTTCGAAGGCTCCACTCAAGACATCCTGGCATTGGGCGAGAAGGTAGTGGTGACCAACCATCCTGTTCGTTTTGGCTGGATCCAAGGAGTCTTGGTATGATTCATAGTTCCCAATTAAATGTTGGAATGTTACTTTTCTAGACTTCTCCGCGCCTTATTTGTTCACGTAGACAAGCATTATTAGCATACACATAGGAACACTACCAGAAACAACAAAAGCTTTTCATGTAAGGTGATACTGTGTGCCAGCCTATATAATAATATACTTACCATTTATCTCACTAACACCCCCTTCCCCAATCTTTCTCTTAAAAATAAATAGTAAGCAACTATCCCCCCACACCCCTTTTTTCCATTCGATTACGTTATTTGAATTTACAAACTACCAACTGTTCTACATCACGTGACTCCTTCAGTTGACTAAACTGCTCATGTAAAGTTTAAGAATCTTCTTGTCGTATCTTAATGCTGACTGCAGGAGGGCAAAATCAATGTAAGCTGATACACCTGACATTTATCAAATCATTGACTGGGAGTCAAATACTAGTTGTGCACACCACGGCGGTAGTGGTCCACGGCAAACGTGAGCCATGTTTACCAGGGGTTTGTGTCAGGATCATTGCCCTCATCAAAGGAACTTTGAAAAAAATAATCTCTCTTTATAATTGCAATTAATTGAGATGGATGCGGTGAAAAGGATTAAGGCTCCATCGTGGAATATTTGTGTTGCTAGGGTCATGTTGTGATCTGTGCGTTGTGGTAGCACGTTATATTGACACGCGGAGAAAACAACTTTTGTGGGGTTTTGTTGTTGTAAGGGTTGATGACAATCGCTTTAATAGGAAAGTTGTTATTTACGACCGGTGCTGCGCGTCTGTCTACCTGGTAATGAAATGTAACCTGCCGCTGTGAGAGCGAAAATGTACCTTCTCTGCGATTAAGTTTATAATAGGATCAATCCCTTTCATTGCCATGCATGCAGCGCGTGTGTGAGCCGGTGATGGTTGCGATATAATGGTAAGTTGGTGCTGCATACTTATGTGTTCAAGGGGATATGGAAAAATGTCCACCTGATGAACTGATACTTTGAAAAGTGCCAGTGACTTGGAAAGCAGTAGATTAAGAACTCCAGGATGATGCGAAGGACACGCCTACAAGGAAGAAACCGTTGGCTCAGACGGTGTCTAACATCACTACAAGTGGTGGCTGGAACTTTTACATAGGATGCGCTATAAAACGCATGTCCTGTCTGGTGGGTTTTATCGGCCAGTTTGTACAAAGACTTGGCAAAATTACGTGGTGCGCTGTGAGCCAGACCGAATTTGTACAACCGAAATTGTGCAAAGAATAGCGGCCGCAAAATTATCTATGCGGGTTGGCCTCCGGTCCGGCACCCCCCCCCCCCCCCCCCCCCCCCACTAACGGCTACGAATGTTGGGCTCCGGCCCGGGAACATGATTCTTCGTGAGTCGCCGTTCAAGAGATGTCGCTGAGTAACATTTCATCAATTCTATGCTCTTGTGTAACCACCACAGTAACCAGTGTAATTATTTGCTGGTCATTGTTATAGCAATGCGTTTCTGATAAAATCAAAAAAGTAACCAGTGTAGCGATTGGCTGGTCATTGTTATTGCAATGGTATAATCACTATAGTAACCAGTCAACATGTCTCCTGTAATGAACCTAATCTCTCGTGCAAAAAAGACTAAAAGTGGCGGTGATTTAAACCTTTGTGTTACAGTGCTCATTGCACCTTCCATGTTGAGGACTTCCACACACAGAGCAATATTTGGTGTACGATGCAGTACACTTCTCCTGCTTAACCGCATCCTTCCAACTAGTTCAATTTTGTTCGCCGCACATTCCCGGTGCTCCATCTGTTGTAAGTCCAACAAGTTTGTCCCATGTCAGGTTCATGTTGGTACTCCATCTGTTGTAAGTCAAACAAGTTTGTCCCATGTCAGGTTCATGTTGGTTAAACTTTGACATACGTTGTCAAAAATGTCTTTCCTGTCGTTGTCCCATGCATGGATTTCATGTCCAATATTTCTTCTGTAACATTCAAACTGGAGTCCACTCCACGGATGAAGATGGTGAGTTGTGCAGTGCCAGTTGTGTCACCGACAGCAAGTGAGAATGCAACAAAGTCCTGGCCTTTTTCGATCAGCTGTGTTTTCACATGAGTGGCCATCTCACAACCCCCATCAGCAACCGTATTTCTGCTAAGGCTTACATTTGCAACCATGTGCTTTTTGTCTGAACATAAGAAGTCACACACTTTCATCATGCAGCGTTTCAGAAACTCTCCTGTAAATTTATCGGCCTGATTTTGCGATCTCCTTCGTCACAATATAACTTGATTTCACGTCAGTTTCCGTTTTGTGATTTTGCGTTGTTGAAAAACGCCTGCAGCGATGTAAGATTCCTCTTCGATTCTTCTACCTTCTGTGGTTTCTTTCTAGTCTGCATTCAGGTTTTTTTAAAATGTGTCTTGATTTGTTTTCGTAGTGCCGTCTCAGATTATATTCCTTGATTACAGCCACATTATCTCTACAAATTAGACACACATGTTTAACGCCAATATCAGTAAACAAGTATTCAGCCTCCCAGCGGCTTTGAAAGGCTCTGTTTTCAGAATCAACTTTTCTCGTGGCCATTTTAAGGCTAGAGCTTGATTGTTTTTTTAACACGATTGTGCATCTACCGGCAGACGCTTGATTGACAACACGTTAGCCGTAGCGGGAAAAGGTGATGTCATATCCGGGCACTACACCACTTTCATTTCTTATGCGCCAATCCACAACCAGCAACTGAACGTTACTGTAACGACGAACATCCATTCACTACACAACGTTTATTTTCGCTTGCTCTGATCGAAGCGAGAACGCTCTCGGGTAGCTTATCTTTCGCGAAGGCTGCTAATTAGGGAATTTGATTTGCACTTTATATCACAGGGCCATTAAAAATATTTTTGCCTAAAATTCTCTCTCGGGGGCCGGATACAATTGTACGCCGGTCAAGACATCTCGGGTCTGATATAATTGTACGCCGGGCCTGATGTGGCCTGAGCGTCGATTTTCCGAACGCCGATTATCCGAATCGTCGGTTCTTGGAACTGCCTTGACTTTAAATATATATATATATATATATTCGCGTATGGCAAGGAGCATTGGCATACAAACAAACCGGTAAAAAAATCTGATTCCTTTCGCACTATCCAGTAAACTCGAGATGCGTACTGTAGATGCATTGACCAGTAATAAATATATATCGCAGAATACATGCCCGCTAAGACAAAGTGGCCACGTATTTTATTCTAAGTGCCAGACATCTATTTTTGGAAATTACATTTGCAGGTGGAAGAAATCTAGCCCTCACCGACATTCGACATGAATTAGCTGTCCCCGATATACCGTGCGGCAGGTTTGATACACTGTACTGTAAACCACCATACGTTAATAAGATATGCATACAATGTATTCTATGCACTACCTTCATCAGCAAAACCTTTCCATGGAAGTGTTCCGGTTTCCAAAAAATTTTTCATCCGAATGACTTCTAATCCTAATTAGTATACATAGAGAGAATTGCCAGTAATTACTTGCACCCCTACCTACATTTCTCCATGTCTTATCATCTTATGTTTGGGGACCATAAAGCTATTTGAGATAGAGTGAAACAAAAGTGAGGCATCCTCCTAGTCTCTTTACAGAATGATGGCTTTAGAGCAGGCCTACACAACTCAAACTGTGAGGCGGCCCGTATACTTCATGAAAAACTTGTGCGGGCCAAAAGAAAATAGGACAGGACTTGTGCGGGCGAAAGGAAAAAGGACAGGGGGTGAATGCTATTAAGAAAATACTAAATAAAAAATATTTTGTTACTTCGCGGGCCGCAAAGTGGGTGCTGGCGGGCCGCATGCGGCCCGCGGGCCGTATATTGTGCAGTCTGCATTAGAGAGTTCAGTTTTAGATTTACCACCGTACCGTATGTGTTTATTAGTTGGTAAAAATAATATTTGTTTGAATCAGAGATAAACTGGTGTATTACACTGATATCATGTATGAGATATTTGGGAATCTGCTGGGGAAATAAACAACAAGCGTAGCGAATCAGTCCATTGTTTTCGAATTTTGAACATAAAAATTTAATATACAAATTGAAGACAACGCTAATTGCTGGTTAGCTTATTTTCGTGACGTGTAAGTTAACAAACAACACATAGATCTCGTAAATTGTGATCCATTTTTAACAAATAGCTATGTATATGCCCACTATAAAAGTTACCTTAGAAGTCTCATAAACTTTACTTCACGACCAGTGCTTAACAATGGTGTACAATGGAGCTGGTAGAAGACACGACTATTGACAGTTGTCATTCGGTGATCGTGCTCTCACAGCTGTGATGGTTTCTTGTGCCGTTTCGTGACCTGACCTCTTTACTTAAGGTTCCCATCATTAGGCGGTAACGTCCTTAAGCCTTAAGTGAAGCTCCACTCAGAAACTCCCTTTGAAGTTGTTGGTTGCTTTAGTGATGTTCCCAACTTGATGCGATTCTCACTGTGGGCAGTGTTTACTTAGATAGAGAATTGACTGGGGAAAATTGAGATAGTCTTAAAACTACTAAGGAATACGTGTCCACGGGTACCGGAACTGTCATGTGTAAAGGGTAATCTGGGAATCACCACTATTTTTTTTATACCTGAAACTGGTCGCCATGTTAAGGGTAATATTGGAATGACCACCAATTATTATTGTTTTATACCTTGAACTGGCCGCCATGTTAAGGGTATTATTAGAATGACCACTAATTATTTTATACCTTTAATTGACTGCCATGTAAAAGGTAACATTGGAATGACCACTAATTGTTTTATACCTTTAACTGGCCGCCATGTGAAGGGTAACATTGGAATCACCACTAATGGTCTTACCTTTAACTGGCCGCCAATAATAGATGATCGCACCGTAGACCTGGCATTGACCCAACTCACCCCCCCCCCCCCCCCCCCCCAACCTCTTTCTCTAACCGCGAGAAGCTGAAATTGCTTGCTGTTTATTGTTGACTTTAGCCACAGCGACCCGACTGCTAAAACCGTAGGTTGTAGAATGGCTATTTCTGTCGCGCGAGATTTGTACATGTACGCAGAGCTCGAATGTTGCCACGATCATCTCCCTTTGTGCTGTTGCGGTAGCGGTGAACCAGAGTCAGTTCAATCACCTTTACAAACCACCACCACCACCACCCCCCCCCCCCCACCCCCCGGGCCACAACCTTGGGCAACGTACTACTCGTACACTTGTTTCTTTGTTTCTTCTATTCTTTCTATATCTATAATTACACAACTTTGTAAAAACAAAATCAACATTCTATGACAAGACACGTGCGCCAACTGTTTTCCATTATTGGAGATGGTATTGGAAAGTTTAACCTTTTAGGCCGAAAATGTTTGAATGATAAATTAATCATTTCACGGCATGCCTCTTTCAGTAGCTGCTTAAATTAGTGAAATCTGACAAACTAGATAATATTTGAGGGTGCAGATGTAATTAATGTATTTTCAACAGTTGCATTACAGATCTTTCCAGGGTTGTTGTTTTTTTTTTTTTTAAATACGACAACCACTGGCCTTTCAACTACCCCCATCACCAAAAATATCTATCTTAAAGTGCTAAAATGCGCGAGCAGCCCACGGTCCAGCGTGAAGCTAGCAGCTCTACACAATTCCACGAGGCTGGCATTTGATGCGTCGTATCGATAGTAGATGTGCTGGCTACACCGGTCGGTACCAGCCGATCAGCACGGTGTTGATGCCGGTGTCTTAGTGCGCTCAATAAACGATTAGATTGATTCACACAGGCGCCAGAAATAAATACACAACTGGCAAAGAAATACACCCGCCTTACTCTATCAAGCATACGAACATGGCAAACTCGTTTGTCTGGCTCTAGATTCCTAGAAAAATAAGAACGCGCATATTGATACATTAAGACAAGTAGTATTTCTGCAACAGGTGGTGTATTAAAAAACCAAGATGGCGTTGCCGTTATGAAAATGTTCAAGGTTATTCCACAATGTCATCATGGATGGACCTACTGCGGTTGCTATAGTGACGCCATCCACACAACCCCGGTATAATAAATTATATTCCTGTCCTCGGCAAATGGTATAACACACCCTCTAAACACATTGATTCGTACTTCGGTGGCGACTCTGCGGGGCACACTGGAGTCACAGGAGTGTCGCGAGAGGATGCTTGGTGTGGCGCGACCAAATGTCTCCAATGGGACGAAAAGCGTTGATTTTACGGTGGGCGCGTAAATATAATAAAAGGGCGCCGGGTAAACATAATTCTCAGCAAATTTTATTTCAAAAATCTTCAGCAGATGTAAGAATGAGATCGTCTATGATGGTCTTCGTAAGCTCAGTTGCAAGGCTAACTGCATATGACGTAACTCCTTTGTGAAAACTTTCCCCTTTATTCATTTTGATGTTTTTCTGAATTAACTCACATAGAAGACAAATCTCGAATTTTCAACGAGGCTGTTGCAGTCCAGCAATAATTTTCCCACCATTGTCTTATAAACTTTGGTCTTCATAAAAACTGCAAGGGGTTAATGAACTTCGAGTTGAATTCTTTAATACTTGAACCAAATGATAAACAGCTATGTTTCAACCAAACAAGTTTAAGTATATATCCTGAGTTAAAATGAAACATGTTGGGCGCCCCTGAAATACAATGATGTCCCATGACTTGACAAATACAATGTTGGTTTGCATTGTAGGCTCCTCTTGGTTGTTATCTTTCACTTATACCGCTGCATGCATGTCCGTGCTTTTCTGGTGCATGCATGTCTGTGCTTTTCTAAGAAATGGGCGCCCCACCACTTATACCACTGGATGCATGTCTGTGCTTTTCTACGAAATGGGCGCCTTAGGCTTTTTTTATTCCTTTACCTGTAACAACTCTGACGTTTGGGGATGTTTATTTATATTATCAATGTCATTTTTTAGTATAAATGCTCCATTGGCTGACTCAATGTAATAGAACCAAGGGGACAGTGCGACCCATAAATGCTTCATTGACTGACTCAATGTAATAGAACCAAGGGGACAGTGCGACCCATAAATGCTTCATTGACTGACTCAATGTAATAGAACCAAGAGGACAGTGCAACCCATAAATGCTTCATTGGCTGACTCAATGTAATAGAACCAAGGGGACTGCGTGACCCATAAATGCTTCATTGGCTGACTCAATGTAATAGAACCAAGGGGACTGCGCGACCCATAAATGCTTCATTGACTGACTCAATGTAATAGAACCAAGGGGACAGTGCGACCCATAAATGCTTCATTGACTGACTCAATGTAATAGAACCAAGGGGACTGCGCGACCCATAAATGCTTCATTGACTGACTCATTGTAATAGAACCAAGGGGACAGTGCGACCCATAAATGCTTCATTGACTGACTCAATGTAATAGAACCAAGGGGACTGCGCGACCCTTATGGAAGCTTTTTAACTCTATGTTAGGTAAAAGAAAAGACATTAAAGACAGTCATTATATTTTCAACTAATTTTTGTTACTCACATTTGAAGACACAGATTTATCGATGCATTTATTGTTTTAATTTCATTGTCTTTAGTTAACTCTTTCAGTAGGCGCCACACGGAAATCCCTACGACCACACGGAAAACCCTAGACTACTCAGAAAACCCTAAGACCACACAGAAAACCTACGACCACACAAAACTCTACAACTCCACAGAAAAACCCTAAAACCACACAGAAAACCCTAAAACCACATAGATTACCCTACCACCTCACAGAAAACTGTATGCTGCACCTTTTGGGGTCTTTCTTTATATTTGGAAGTGTTCCTATTATAATCCTAGACAGCTAAAATTACTACTGTAATAGAAAGAAGGATGTATCATTTTTATTTCTCAATTGGATTAAAAAATTCCCTTAGAACACAAATAAGTATAACATTTCAGATCCCTCAACTTCAATGTTACATTTTTTTCAGGATATATTTTGTATTTCTAACTGATAAAAGAATAATTTTTTAAAATCTCTATCCATTTTCTAATGTTATGTTTCAATCAATAATTTAATCTAGTCAATAGATTATGTGAGATTTCACAGTTTTTCAAGTGTGAATTAGCTGGTCTTATCAAGTTCTTTCAACTATCATATTCTATCACTAGAAGACTCAAGTTTGATTCTACTCTGTTCCTTTGTAAACCCAAAAGAAAATACTTTCTTGTATTTTCAGAATTAAAGAAATATTGTCTGATTTATTTTGTCCTTATTCTAATCTTTTCACAAAGGCATTCTATACAAAAAAATATTACATTAATTTTTTTTTCAGATAAGATGCATCTTGAACATATTTGGTGTCATGCTCTTCATTCGTTTGCCATGGGTGGTTGGCAATGCTGGCATAATTCAAGCTTCTCTGATTGTACTCTTGTCTGGCTTGGTGACAACCCTCACAGCCATATCTATGACAGCCATTTGTACCAATGGGGAGGTCAAGGGTGGTAGGTCATCTTTTACTCACTTCCAAATATACTCTAGTTCAGTTATGCTGTATGGGGCCCCAGTTCATGTGATGTTACACCTTTAATGTACCTGTTACAATCCCCTTTTCCCCAAGTTATTTCTTTTCAATACATACACAAATGAAGAATTGGGATCTGCATTCACAGATTAAATGTACCTCAGTTTTATTCATTCAATTTTGATTCTACCAAAATAAGACAAGCAGTTTATAGGGTAATTCAGTTCTGAAAGCTGACAATAGCATCGTCATCAAATGCTATGTTCGTTTCACACATAGCTCTATCTCTTAAGTCAAGATCTGAGCACCCATACCCAAACTTGACTTCAGGAAGCTGCCCAATGCAAAAGTGAAGAACACATGACTGCTATATGTCATCACTCTCCATACACTACCATTAGTGACAATCACAAAATATCTGTTTACTGTGTAAGGAATATTGCTTTGGGTTTTTTATTCTCAGCATAAGTACAAAGTCTCCATAAACCTCAAGGCCTTGTAAATATTGCTTTTTTTACTCTTTTTTTTTTTTTTTAAAGTTTTCACTTTTATTTCTTTATTCCAAGTCTTACCATTATACATTGCCCAGGTAACTCATATTTATGAATATGACCTAGTTTCTTCCTTATATACAGAGCATAAGTTAATTAACTTTTTTAAAACAGCAATTTTTAAATAGTTTAATTTTTTTTTTTTTTTTTTTAAAGTTAATAATAAAATTTCAATGTCCAATCATTATAATTTGTCAATAATCTTGCACATCAAACAAGATGAATGGACCTTTTAACATGACGTAATTCTCTCTACCAAAGATAAAGATCAGATTTAACACATTGCAAAAATACCTGTTTAAATGCATAACATGTTTCCACTTCCATTGACAAAATTAATGTGCATCAACCATACTACAGAAATACATACAAAAAACTTTTTAGAAAGCTACAGCTAGTGCACAGTTGTAAAGGTTTTTTTTATTGTGATTCCACTTCGTATGTTTAAAACCTGCATATAGGCCTTAGTTAGGTTGGGATCTTATTTAATTCTCCCTATCATAAACTTTAATAAACGCACCCAGTGTACCACATTGTTTTAAGTGCTTGAATACAATAAAGTGCTACAATGCCAAGCATAAAACACTGGCTGCTAAGAAGACTGGAACCCATATCTCTAGTTGATATTTATTTAAAGCTCCAACACTGCTGATCAGCTTTGTCTTCAGCCCTGAGGTCGAAGCTACAGGAAATAAGCTTATAAATTAATGGTTGTAAATCCATTTATAATGTTTTAGAGATGGGGGAAAATGTCTTCATATGGGAATAATTATGCAGACACATAACATACCAGGGTAAGGAGGTCACAGCAACTGACTATGCAGGATAGGATATGCTACATAGAGCTTCGTCACTAGGGTTAAGAGATCACAGGGTCTGTCTAGGCAGGATATGCTACATAGAACTTTACTGGATTTGTATTGGCACTGCAATAGTCAAGGGGTTCTCACTCTGCCTTGATGTGACTCTATATGTTGTTAGATTAACACATGTGGATTAGAAAACAAAAATATTGTCCTTTTTAGAATTATTAACAAATTACTATAAATAGCAAACCCTCTTTTTGATACTATAGTTTTACTTTTACAGTGATTTACTCATTAATGAAACAAACACCAGCAATTCGTTTTAATTTAAATATTTAGAATTATGAATAATAATTTTATGTTGAAGAAAAATAATACTGCTTCTGTAAGGTGCCATCCACAAATGACATCATGCATATAGGAAGATTTGGGGTGGGGAGGGTAAAGTATGTGTGACAATGCTTTAGGGGAGGGGGGTATCATGATTTTTATGAAAAAGGGGGTAGGGGGGAGGTACAAAAATCAAGGACATCAAATATGGATGTACATAAGACCATCAACTATCACTAATTTGGACCAGAAAACCAGCCATCTCTAACATTTGATTGTTTTTACATATTGTATTTAAACTCCTTTAGAAAGGTGTGTAGAATAGATTCATATAATGCTTTGAGACCCACTTTTTCTGTAGACATAACAGATTCTTTGTTGCCTTCTTTTTTCAACAATGCATGATATGGTAAAAAATGGTTTTGTGTCCTGTATTTGAATAGGCAGATCCCCATTTTCCCAGTGACTGCCAATTTCATTGTTTATGTGTAGCTTAGTTTCAGGGACAATGTCATTCTACAACAATAAATCAGTGCCAACTAACCATTGTTACTGAAATAACAAAACCAAAAATTGACTGCTGTTGAAAATACTTTACAGGCTCAACTAAAATGATAGCCTCTTTAAAAAACACAATTTTTTTACATTTAAAAATAAGAAATATTTGTTAAAAGTATTTATACTCTAATATTTTTAATAAAATTACAGGATAATACATGTACACATACATCTGTGCATTATTTTCCCAAAAAGGAGATAGATTATGGCCATGTATGGTCATATTGGGAATGAACATTTAGTCTAAATAATCTGTACAAATAAAAATTGATAAATTATCTATGTATAATTACCAGCGAACAAGATATTTGGTGTCCACACTCAATTATTAATTTTATTGTGGTTTCACTTTGCATGTTGTATCATTTTAAACCATAAAGTCCATCATACAAGGTTTAATTTCTGAGTTAACTGATTACTTGCGAGTAAGCTACTCACTCGTCACACTTTTTAGACCTGGTATATTGGTAAAATACTCATCACACTTTTAAGAATCACTTTGATTTGAGAACCACTTTGATTTGAGAATCACTTTGATTTGAGAATCACTTTGATTTGAGACCCGACTTGATTCCCTCTTAATACAATTTTTCATCACCGTTTAATTTTTTAAATAACTATTTATTTAATTCTTGTAAATTACTAAACAAAATGAGTAACAAAATGTATGTCACACCTCCCATTAATTTTTTTTAATGTATATATAATGGCGTATACTGTAAGAAATGTTTTCTATTCCTGTGATGTGGGTCATCTATTACAAAAGTCATGGCTTGTATTTCTTTGTTTAGAAATAGTAAAATTTAGATTTACTCTTTTACATAAAGTAATCTCAAAACATTCATGATCAGCCAGATCAAGGATCTGAAATAGTTCCAACCCTAGTATTCAATCTTTAAAAAATGTCCTACTGTGGCATCATTTGCTTCATGAACACATTCCTTGAGATTGTCACCATTTCCCAATGGGAATCATGCTGGTGACAGACCAACCGCAGTCGTTGTTAGCAAGGACTTTCTGGTATAATCACTTTAGCAACCAGTATAACGATTGGCTGGTCATTGTTATATTATAGCAATGAGTTTCAGGTCTAATCACTATAGTAACCAGTGTAACGATTGGCTGGTCATTGTTAAATTATAGCAATGAGTTTCTGGTATAATCACTATAGTAACCAGTGTAACGATTGGCTGGTCATTGTTATATTATAGCACTGAGTCTGTTAGCATGCTTGGGAATCCATTTTCTTGGCTTTATGGTGATTCAAAATGTTAGCCTTAGTGTTACACTATCAGTCTTGTGGCAGATCCATCCATTTAATCAGTGTTTTGGACTTTCTCTTATCTGCTGCCCTTGCTGTTATAGGATTTCCATTTGAGATCCTATGTCTGTTAACCCACTTATGAGGCTGAGAACCTCTTCAACACTACAATGGCATTTCAACACTACAATGGCATTTCAACACTACAATGGCATTTCAACACTACAATGGCATTTCAAAACTACAATGGCATTTCAACTCTACAAAAATGGCATTTCAACACTAAAAAAATGGCATTTCAACACTACAATGGCATTTCAACACTACAATGGCATTTGAACACTACAATGGCATTTCAACACTACAATGGCATTTCAACACTACAATGGCATTTTAAAAAAATATCTAGAAACATTGATGTCAATGTTTTGAACTGTATCAGGAAATCTAATCGAAAGAAATTTCGTCAACTGAAAATTGATCTACGGAAATTTTATTAGAATGGAAATTTGGTTGAATCTTTTTTCAGTCCACACGTTAAAATTTTGCTTCAAATTTCTTTTGGACGAAAATTTTAACGTGTGAACTGAAAAAAAGATTTGACCAAATTTCCATTCGATCAATTTTCCGGTAACCGATTTGAACACATTTAAAGCCCATTTTCATTGGATCTTATTTGTTTTTTTTTTAAATTATGTGTGTCTAGCAATAGCAACATGTAAATAATTGTATGAATGTATTTAATAGCCTTAAACATAATACACATTCAGAAGGGGACACACACACATACACACAAATTTAAATTTATTGAAATAAAGTTCAACAAAGATTCACTCTCATGCATGAATCATTGCTCAAAGTAATGTTTGGTTTCTCTGGCTGCTAGTTCATTGTTTTGAGACAGGGGAAACACTGTTTTTAAATATTACCACATTACATAATGTCTGGACCTGGCACTTGGCACATAATATCAGGTGATAAAAGGTAAGCTGTCAAGCCATTGCTGGTGCCACTGTGCAGGTGCAGTGTTGTGATAGTTGAAATTGGTTTAAGTCTAAATTGATTGATTTTATTGGGGCTTCACATTTCTCAGGGCTTTGCTGGCACCTGACATGTTTTAGCAGCTCGATGACCATAAAACAGCCGGTGAAAGCACACAAATTATTTATTCACAACTGGTGCCATCTCCCCTTACCTTTCAAAAAGCTACCTAGTTACATTGGTGGTCTTTTAACCTGCATTAGAGAGTTGATTTAGAATGGAATTTCCTAAAATTATAAAGATTGATCATGTCCCAGCAAAGTGATAATGGTTTTAACATGTTGTTTGAAGATAGCCGTCACTTAACAGTTGGGTTATTTTTGTGTGTTAGAAAGGTAATGGCTCAAATGGCTCCATTATCACAGGAAACATGGACCAATCTAAATTGTAGTGTGATTCACTGTCATTACAAGATTACAGAATAATTCACCACAAACATGTCAGAGTGCCATTAGCATAGAAGGTCAACATGACATTGCTGAGATCCAAATCTTGTCGGGGAAAACATAATTCATAGACTTGTGGTCATTATCTGTGGACCTCGTGCAGAAAATAATTTCTCACAGATAAAAAGTAACTTTTGACCAGTTAATTTCACTGCCATGCTCCAACTACTGACTGGCAAAACTGGTCAGAAGTGGTACACTATCCCGTTCAAACATTTGAGAAGATTTGGGCCCTTTACAGGTTTAAAAATTGTATAGAAAAACCTGGATGGGGGGACCCTTGTAAAATTGGTTTTGTTCCAACTTTGCTAAATGTACAAGAGATGCTACCACTGCAAGCTTTTTTTATATCAACATGAAATCCATTTCATTGGCAGACCTGTTGGTTCCTTCAGAACACTAACGCATCATAATAAAAATAAAAATCAGTCCTACTCTATGGAGCCAAAACTTGGGCACAAAACATCACACAGAGTATAAACACTTTCCTTATATCCTGAACATAAAATTGCCAATCATCATCATCAACAAAGACTTACTGTAAAGGACATACCAGGTCTTAAGGAAAAGATGGAGGAAGAAAGGGCACACTCTTTGTAATGAAGAGAGTAAGGACAAAGAATACATGGATACGGGAGCTAGAGGCAGACACACAAAGTAAGGGACACACCTGGAAGCAACTGGAGAGGAAAGCGCAGGACTGAGATGAGCTGAACATTCTTGTAGACGGCCTATGGCCCAGGCGGGGTAAAATGCATCAGAGCAAAACCTAAATGCTAAACTCTGAAATTTCCATTCCCTAATGAACAAATTATGTAAACTATCAAATAGCTTACGGCAAATCTAAGTTACAAGGCAACATTTTTGTTCCAACAGACATTTATGAATGGTCAAGTTCTTAGTGTTCTTACAGTCTTTCTAGAAGTTTGGCACTAAATACGAATGCTTTCAATGACATTCGTAAACACTGAATACTCTCTGCATCAAACTTGTAGTGGATGTAGTTTTATACTGTCTCTTTATTTTTTTCTAAACTAATAACTTTGATATGCTTGGAAAGTTTATTGACTAGCAACAGCCTTCTGTTTACTGACTAGCAACAGACTTCTGTTTACTGACTAGCAACAGCCTTCTGTTTACTGACTAGCAACAGCCTTCTGTTTACTGACTAGCAGCAGCCTTCTGTTTACTGACTAGCAACAGACTTCTGTTTATTGACTAGCAACAGCCTTCTGTTTACTGACTAGCAACAGCCTTCTGTTTACTGACTAGCAGCAGCCTTCTGTTTATTGACTAGCAACAGCCTTCTGTTTACTGACTAGCAACAGACTTCTGTTTACTGACTAGCAACAGCCTTCTGTTTACTGACTAGCAGCAGCCTTCTGTTTACTGACTAGCAACAGACTTCTGTTTACTGACTAGCAACAGCCTTCTGTTTACTGACTAGCAACAGCCTTCTGTTTACTGACTAGCAACAGCCTTCTGTTTACTGATGAGAGAGGAGCACTTGATTGAGTGAGTTTCAATTAAAAATATCTCATTTGGAGAGACAGATTACATTAGATGGGCTTTGATCTGGAGACTTGTACTACACATTTTTTTAAAACTTTGAAACACAATAACTTATTTTGAAATTATCTTCTTTAATTATCAAAGTAAGAAGTTTTAAGCTGATGAAAAGAAACTGTGTACACCGGGAATGAAGAACCCGCTGGCCACTTGCGACCAGCTGAAACATGCAGAGAACTGAATTAATGTTTTCTAAAAATGTACAAATTTTAAATGATTTAATCCCTAAAAATTCTTCAAAAATTAATAGTCACAGTGTAAATTTTCAAATTAATAATATGAAACTAATAATATGAAACTAATAATATGAAACTAATAATATTCAACTAATAATATTCAACTAATAATATTTAACTAATAATATTCAACTAATAATATTCAACTAATAATATTAAACTCATAATATTAAACTCATAATATTAAACACAGCAAATTAATAAATTATTATACTTCTTATTTGCGAAATGAAATTTGGAACCAAGGCAACCTTTAATGGCGTATATCACCTAAATTAAAAATTAGCATGCAGCCCAACAAAGCAAAAATAATTGTTGTACCATCTGCACGTAAAGTGTACACTTTTAAACTATTCTTAACATTAAAGATTGTTAAATCAACATGACAAAATAAATGATTCATTGTGGCAGCTGCTTGAGCCCTAGTGAAAAATTTCAGGAAACAATCGGTTATATAAACTTTATTTTTAATGCAATGCAACATTTTTAATTTCATTTCGCCTCAGTTTTGGGCCCTTGCAATTTTTCTCCCTGTCCATCCAGGTGTCATTTCCCTTCCATCATCCTTAGTGCGGGTTGAGAAGAGCCACAAAGCTATTTCCCCACCAGACCCAGCTTAGTGTTGCTAAAATTAACACCAGAGTTTATGAGTCTTAGCATGAGGTGTGGTAGTCAGTGTCAACATGCAGCACACAAAGCAACCATTCTAGTAGTCTGGCAAGCTGACTCTTTCTTAGCACTTGCATACATTGGGGCTTCCGGTTCAAAGCTGGGATGTTAAAAAAATAAAACCCTAGTGGAAGAGCGGTGTTGGTGCTCATAGATTATAACAGCCCTGCTTAAACTGGCCAAAGTCAGAAGTAAATAGAAGTAAATTCAGTCTATTTACTTCTGTCTTTGGCCATTGGACATGACTAAACAGTCCAGACCTAGTTTTATCCATGAGCTACCCTTGCCCAGACAGGTTGGCTCTGCTGCATCAAAATGGTTCTCTTAGCAGTTGTAGGAATCACTCAGTTCAATAGAAGGTCTCTTGAAATGCACCCTTCAATAGTTCATTTTGATCAAATCGGCTAACAATGTTCCTCAATGTAGGGCATCAATTGTCATATTTGGGGGGCAGGATGGGGAATTCAAGTAGAGTGGAAGACTATTTCAAGCTGTGATTTAATGTGGACTTTATATTTCCTAAAACAAATACTTACAAATATCACCTTGACGACGAATTGCGTGGCACTTAAGGAAAATTCATTTAGTTGAAAAATTATTTAACTTCACTATTAGCAAACAAATTTTGCAAACAAAACAAGTGTTTAGGTCATCAAGTGTGAGGCACTGTGCCTTCAACATTTTGATACAGATAAGTTAACTTTTAACTTATTTGAAAACATTATCAGAAGAAAAATTTCCCTTTCCATGAAAGCAATATTTTTGTTAGTGAGTACCCAAGCTAGGGTATTTTTGATATGTCTTTTTTTTTTTTAAATCTCTGAGCTCATAGTTACAGCAGTTTTATTGATCATTTATTTAATGGAATTTTAACCCAAACGAGAGCAGACATTGATTTCTTTCAACTTTCACTGTTTATGCCACCTTCTTTCAACTTTTGTATTTACATTTAATTTAATTAAACTTCAAATGCTCTTGCTGTTTATTTACATTCAATGATTCATGGACTCTGTACCTTTTTTTTTTTTGCTGTCCTTTTTAAGACATTAAATTTGGTTTATATGAGAACTATGTTCTTGCACCATTGTGCTATCTCATTATTCTACAAGTTTCTCAGTGCTTGTTTATCAACACCCTTGAGTATTTCATGCATAAAATGCTTTTGACTTTTATCCAAATCACTTAACGTCCTATGTAGCCCCTGCATTAAATAATGTCCTATGTAGCCCCTACATTAAATAACGTCCTCTGTAGCCCCTGCATTAAATAACGTCCTATGTAGCCCCTGCATTAAATAATGTCCTATGTAGCCCCTACATTAAATAATGTCCTATGTAGCCCCTACATTAAATAACGTCCTATGTAGCCCCTACATTAAATAACGTCCTATGTAGCCCCTACATTAAATGTAAAATGGGGGTCCCCGTTTAATAATTTGAGTGGCATCAAAAGAAAGCAACAATATTGGCTCAAGTTTGATGAATCTAAGAACAGCATAAAGTTTCTATTTAAACAATAGAATAAAACATTAGCGGTTGCTTGGTTTTAAACAAAACAATTGTGAATCCTCGCTGATGGAATAGGTGACACCTGTTTGTCTTGACTGCTTTCTCTTCATATTTTTTATGGAAGCCATTTCTAATGCACATGTCATAATGACATGGTAAGCCAGGTGTGAAAGAGAATGTTCATGGCGGTGACATCTAAACCAAAACCCCTCCCTACTTGGGGGGGGGGGGGGGGGGGCGCATTTCTCAAAACTTTTTGCCTGTTATATAAAAAAAAAACATGGTTTTACTGTTCATTCCCATGTTCACAATTCTTTATATGTTATTTAAAGTTACATTTTAAATTTATACTTATTTAAGGTATATTTTTTTATTGTCCTATCTTTTTGAAAAATATTCATTGCATTAAAACAAGGTTTCCCCCCAGGGGTTGTGAAGAAAGGCAATTAAAGAACAGAGAAGATGTTATGATGTAAGCTAGCTGTAGCCTGACAAAAAAGGCCTATCTACTAAGGCTACTTGATCAAACATGTATTCAAATAAAGCACTTTATAAGATTTTCAATTAGTGCTACCCAACCACTCCCATCCCCCACCCACCCAGTAAGCCACCACCCCTGAACTGTATTAATATTCTAATCTCCCACCCCCTTTTACACCACAGATTTATTACACCAACTACTTCCGTAAAACAAAGGTAATTATTATGTACCAAAAGCACTTGCAGCATTTTTAAGAAACTCATTTAGCACAGTTAACTGGTATGTATTTAGTGAAATCAGCCCATCTGGTAGTGTTAGTGACTTTGTTACATAAAGAAAAATATATATTTTGATGTTAATATATTTTTAAACATTTCTTTATTGACATTTTCCAATATGAAATAAGTCACAAGTTGAACAGTTCTCTTTGCAATTCAAGAAGTTTGAAGTACATTTTAAGATGCACTGTTACTTTTGTAGAAAGGGTGGGAAACAACCATCCATCCATCCCTGTGGCGCTACAGCCCATGTAGGGCTTGGGCCTGCCTCACTACTTCCTTCCACTTAGACCATCCATCCATCCCTGTGGCGCTACAGCCCATGTAGGGCTTGGGCCTGCCTCACTACTTCCCTCCACTCAGACCTAACTAATGCTTTTCTTTTCCATGCTAGGATTCCCAGTTGTAGAACTTTCTCCACATCATCCATCCATCTAAGCCTAGGTCTGCCTTTGAGCCATTTTTCTCTGGGGTTTTGTTGATGCACCCTCTTCACTCCTCTGTCATTTGACATTCTCTCTTAGCGTCCTGCCCAGCGTAGCCTACCCTTTTTTCATTTCTGCTACTATCGTGGGATCCTGATATAGGCTGTACATTTCATGGTTGGTTTGTATTCTCCATCCATATTCATCCTTTGTTGTTCCATATATTTTCCTGAGAACGTTTCTCTCCCATGTATTTAATAGGTTTTGTGCCGTTTTTTGTTAGGGTCCAAGTTTCACTTGAATATGTCACAACTTGTCTGATTACAGTTTTATAAATAGTAAAAAGGATGGGGAACACTGAATTAAAAATTGCTTGTAGGCTTGAAGAAATGGCTTGACTTTAAAGTTAGCATAAATGAAATATTTTAAGTTCATCTTAAAAAATAATGTAATAAATAATGTTTAGTTGATGTATGATCAGGACTTCTATGATTCAGATAACCCATGCCTGGCTGCTTGGTTCATTTTTAACACCTGTAGGAGGCCGTCATCACCTTTTGTTTTCTGGACTGGCACACTTGAATTTCACCATTGGCACCCCACTTCTCCTTATCACAACATCTCACCTCATTCTCCCTCACAGCTGAGACTTTCTAAACGCTGGATCATTTATCAAACTGCTTTTTATAAAAAAAAAAATTAAACACTTTTACTACTTTATGAGAACCCGATGATAGAAGAAATACCTGACAGAAGAAATACCCGACGGAAGAAATACCTGACTCAGAAGAAATACCTGACTTTAAAAATTTTTTATAGGTGGATGTCATCAACTGTAATGGCAATAATAATATTTATTTAGTTTCTGTATGATGGATTAATTGTTTCATGTTTATTTGCATTGTGTCTGTGTGGTAGCGCTGGCTTGATTCTCATTGGGATGTGTCTGTGTGGTAGCGCTGGCTTGATTCTCATTGGGATGTGTCTGTGTGGTAGTGATGGCTTGATTCTCATTGGGATGTGTCTGTGTGGTAGTGATGGCTTGATTCTCATTGGGATGTGTCTGTGTGGTAGTGATGGCTTGATTCTCATTGGGATGTGTCTGTGTGGTAGTGATGGCTTGATTCTCATTGGGATGTGTCTGTGTGGTAGTGATGGCTTGATTCTCATTGGGATGTGTCTGTGTGGTAGCGCTGGCTTGATTCTCATTGGGATGTGTCTGTGTGGTAGTGATGGCTTGATTCTCATTGGGATGTGTCTGTGTGGTAGTGATGGCTTGATTCTCATTGGGATGTGTCTGTGTGGTAGCGCTGGCTTGATTCTCATTGGGATGTGTCTGTGTGGTAGTGATGGCTTGATTCTCATTGGGATGTGTCTGTGTGGTAGTGATGGCTTGATTCTCATTGGGATGTGTCTGTGTGGTAGTGATGGCTTGATTCTCATTGGGATGTGTCTGTGTGGTAGTGATGGCTTGATTCTCATTGGGATGTGTCTGTGTGGTAGTGATGGCTTGATTCTCATTGGGATGTGTCTGTGTGGTAGCGCTGGCTTGATTCTCATTGGGATGTGTCTGTGTGGTAGTGATGGCTTGATTCTCATTGGGATGTGTCTGTGTGGTAGCGATGGCTTGATTCTCATTGGGGTGTGTCTGTGTGGTAGTGATGGCTTGATTCTCATTGGGATGTGTCTGTGTGGTAGTGATGGCTTGATTCTCATTGGGGTGTGTCTGTGTGGTAGCGATGGCTTGATTCTCATTGGGGTGTGTCTGTGTGGTAGCGCTGGCTTGATTCTCATTGGGATGTGTCTGTGTGGTAGCGATGGCTTGATTCTCATTGGGGTGTGTCTGTGTGGTAGTGATGGCTTGATTCTCATTGGGGTGTGTCTGTGTGGTAGCGCTGGCTTGATTCTCATTGGGATGTGTCTGTGTGGTAGCGATGGCTTGATTCTCATTGGGATGTGTCTGTGTGGTAGTGATGGCTTGATTCTCATTGGGATGTGTCTGTGTGGTAGTGATGGCTTGATTCTCATTGGGATGTGTCTGTGTGGTAGCGCTGGCTTGATTCTCATTGGGATGTGTCTGTGTGGTAGTGATGGCTTGATTCTCATTGGGATGTGTCTGTGTGGTAGCGCTGGCTTGATTCTCATTGGGATGTGTCTGTGTGGTAGCGCTGGCTTGATTCTCATTGGGATGTGTCTGTGTGGTAGTGATGGCTTGATTCTCATTGGGATGTGTCTGTGTGGTAGTGTTGGCTTGATTCTCATTGGGGTGTGTCTGTGTGGTAGTGATGGCTTGATTCTCATTGGGGTGTGTCTGTGTGGTAGTGTTGGCTTGATTCTCATTGGGGTGTGTCTGTGTGGTAGTGTTGGCTTGATTCTCATTGGGGTGTGTCTGTGTGGTAGTGTTGGCTTGATTCTCATTGGGGTGTGTCTGTGTGGTAGTGTTGGCTTGATTCTCATTGGGGTGTGTCTGTGTGGTAGTGTTGGCTTGATTCTCATTGGGGTGTGTCTGTGTGGTAGCGCTGGCTTGATTCTCATTGGGGTGTGTCTGTGTGGTAGTGTTGGCTTGATTCTCATTGGGGTGTGTCTGTGTGGTAGTGTTGGCTTGATTCTCATTGGGGTGTGTCTGTGTGGTAGTGTTGGCTTGATTCTCATTGGGGTGTGTCTGTGTGGTAGTGTTGGCTTGATTCTCATTGGGGTGTGTCTGTGTGGTAGCGCTGGCTTGATTCTCATTGGGGTGTGTCTGTGTGGTAGTGTTGGCTTGATTCTCATTGGGGTGTGTCTGTGTGGTAGTGTTGGCTTGATTCTCATTGGGGTGTGTCTGTGTGGTAGTGTTGGCTTGATTCTCATTGGGGTGTGTCTGTGTGGTAGTGTTGGCTTGATTCTCATTGGGGTGTGTCTGTGTGGTAGTGTTGGCTTGATTCTCATTGGGGTGTGTCTGTGTGGTAGCGCTGGCTTGATTCTCATTGGGGTGTGTCTGTGTGGTAGTGTTGGCTTGATTCTCATTGGGGTGTGTCTGTGTGGTAGTGTTGGCTTGATTCTCATTGGGATGTGTCTGTGTGGTAGTGTTGGCTTGATTCTCATTGGGGTGTGTCTGTGTGGTAGCGCTGGCTTGATTCTCATTGGGGTGTGTCTGTGTGGTAGTGTTGGCTTGATTCTCATTGTGGTGTGTCTGTGTGGTAGTGTTGGCTTGATTCTCATTGGGATGTGTCTGTGTGGTAGCGCTGGCTTGATTCTCATTGGGTGTGTCTGTGTGGTAGCGCTGGCTTGATTCTCATTGGGGTGTGTCTGTGTGGTAGTGTTGGCTTGATTCTCATTGGGATGTGTCTGTGTGGTAGTGTTGGCTTGATTCTCATTGGGATGTGTCTGTGTGGTAGTGTTGGCTTGATTCTCATTGGGGTGTGTCTGTGTGGTAGCGCTGGCTTGATTCTCATTGGGGTGTGTCTGTGTGGTAGCGCTGGCTTGATTCTCATTGGGATGTGTCTGTGTGGTAGCGCTGGCTTGATTCTCATTGGGGTGTGTCTGTGTGGTAGTGTTGGCTTGATTCTCATTGGGGTGTGTCTGTGTGGTAGTGCTGGCTTGATTCTCATTGGGGTGTGTCTGTGTGGTAGTGTTGGCTTGATTCTCATTGGGATGTGTCTGTGTGGTAGCGATGGCTTGATTCTCATTGGGGTGTGTCTGTGTGGTAGTGTTGGCTTGATTCTCATTGGGGTGTGTCTGTGTGGTAGTGTTGGCTTGATTCTCATTGGGGTGTGTCTGTGTGGTAGTGTTGGCTTGATTCTCATTGGGGTGTGTCTGTGTGGTAGTGTTGGCTTGATTCTCATTGGGGTGTGTCTGTGTGGTAGTGTTGGCTTGATTCTCATTGGGGTGTGTCTGTGTGGTAGCGCTGGCTTGATTCTCATTGGGGTGTGTCTGTGTGGTAGTGTTGGCTTGATTCTCATTGGGGTGTGTCTGTGTGGTAGTGTTGGCTTGATTCTCATTGGGATGTGTCTGTGTGGTAGTGTTGGCTTGATTCTCATTGGGGTGTGTCTGTGTGGTAGCGCTGGCTTGATTCTCATTGGGGTGTGTCTGTGTGGTAGTGTTGGCTTGATTCTCATTGGGGTGTGTCTGTGTGGTAGTGTTGGCTTGATTCTCATTGGGATGTGTCTGTGTGGTAGCGCTGGCTTGATTCTCATTGGGGTGTGTCTGTGTGGTAGCGCTGGCTTGATTCTCATTGGGGTGTGTCTGTGTGGTAGTGTTGGCTTGATTCTCATTGGGATGTGTCTGTGTGGTAGTGTTGGCTTGATTCTCATTGGGATGTGTCTGTGTGGTAGTGTTGGCTTGATTCTCATTGGGGTGTGTCTGTGTGGTAGCGCTGGCTTGATTCTCATTGGGGTGTGTCTGTGTGGTAGCGCTGGCTTGATTCTCATTGGGATGTGTCTGTGTGGTAGCGCTGGCTTGATTCTCATTGGGGTGTGTCTGTGTGGTAGTGTTGGCTTGATTCTCATTGGGGTGTGTCTGTGTGGTAGTGCTGGCTTGATTCTCATTGGGGTGTGTCTGTGTGGTAGTGTTGGCTTGATTCTCATTGGGATGTGTCTGTGTGGTAGCGATGGCGTGATTCTCATTGGGGTGTGTCTGTGTGGTAGTGTTGGCTTGATTCTCATTGGGGTGTGTCTGTGTGGTAGCGATGGCTTGATTCTCATTGGGGTGTGTCTGTGTGGTAGTGTTGGCTTGATTCTCATTGGGATGTGTCTGTGTGGTAGTGATGGCTTGATTCTCATTGGGGTGTGTCTGTGTGGTAGTGATGGCTTGATTCGGATTGAGTGCTTCAGAAAAGAAAATCTATTAGTTAATTGTCTGATAAAGCATAAAGTGTAAGATTTATTGTTGCTATACTGAGGTAACAATTAGTAGATATATTATTGTACCAATAAAGAGGAATCTTATATAAAACGATGAAGAACACTCATTTGAGTCAGGCTCATGTTAACTGCATTTAGTGTTACAGGGGAGAAAATGTTTATATCAAGCCAAAAAAATCTTGCCATCATTCCCTGAGACTTTATAATTTATGATGATTGTTTCATGTAGCATAACCTACTTTCAATAAGGGTTTGTTTTGTTGTTGTTTTTTTGGGGGGTTGGGTGGGGGTATAGGGGGTGGGGTGGTCTATGCTATTAAGGGCTGTTGCCATCTAGCTATATGTTAGGCCATCTAACTGATTCCTTCAGTTTTGTGGCTGGTTATCTGTGGTCATGAGGACATGTGACCAGCTTTAAATGCCCGAAGCTTGATTTAGAATTTTAAAATAAGATACAACAAACAAATGGAATTTTATGTTGATTACATTGTAGTAATAACTAGACTTAATCTTAAACGAAAACATTTTCATATAATTTCAAATATTAAAACTGGGCATCTCTGGTGTCAGCAACCAAATACATTATGAAAATTATTTCTTTGGTATTTTGATCACAATGAGACCTGTGTAAACAGATTCTTTCAAAGTTCTTTGTTTAACAAACTGAGATAACACATTGCTTGCAATAAACATTGTCCTGTCACATTACTCTGGCCAACATTGCTTGCAATAAACATTGTCCTGTCACATTACTCTGGCCAACATTGCTTGCAATAAACATTGTCCTGTCACATTACTCTGGCCAACATTGCTTGCAATAAACATTGTCCTGTCACATTACTCTGGCCAAACATTGCTTGCAATAAACATTGTCCTGTCACATTACTCTTGCCAACATTGCTTGCAATAAACATTGTCCTGTCACATTACTCTGGCCAACATTGCTTGCAATAAACATTGTCCTGTCACATTACTCTGGCCAAACATTGCTTGCAATAAACATTGTCCTGTCACATTACTCTGGCCAACATTGCTTGCAATAAACATTGTCCTGACACATTACTCTGGCCAACATTGCTTGCAATAAACATTGTCCTGTCACATTACTCTGGCCAACATTGCTTGCAATAAACATTGTCCTGTCACATTACTCTGGCCAACATTGCTTGCAATAAACATTGTCCTGTCACATTACTCTGGCCAACATTGCTTGCAATAAACATTGTCCTGTCACATTACTCTTGCCAACATTGCTTGCAATAAACATTGTCCTGTCACATTACTCTGGCCAAACATTGCTTGAAATAAACATTGTCCTGTCACATTACTCTGGCCAAACATTGCTTGCAATAAACATTGTCCTGTCACATTACTCTGGACAAACATTGCTTGCAATAAACATTGTCCTGTCACATTACTCTTGCCGTCTTCTACTACAGATACTACAATGCAGCAGAGTGAATTCTATATTGTTTATACTGTAGTTTGTTGTGTCCTTTTTTTTTTCTTTCAGGCTTTTCCAAACTTTGTTTTGCTCATTTCCTTTTGCCTAACATTATTGCTGTCTCTCCCCCTTGTGACCATTTTGCGTGAAAGTTATCATGTTGAGTCATTGCACAGCTTCACCGGGCCTTGGCCAAAGACTACCCCTAGTATAAATGGGAAATTCTATATGTTAAGAATATCAAACCAAATTGAAATGTAAAACAGAGTTAGTTTTCAAGACAAATGTATTCCCTGATCTCCCTCACGGTCAAAGACATTATGGTAATTATTGTTAGTCTGTGCCAGCTGGTAATGATGTAGGTTTGAGCGACACTTAATTGTGTGTCGAGGGATCAAGAGTTTTATGTGTTTCCCTGTATTGATGATTGCCATCAGACTCATTTCATTCTTGTGTTCATTAACCTAAATGTACCCCATGATTTATTCATCTACTTCATAGGAGGAGCTTATTACATGATTTCCCGCAGTCTGGGTCCTGAGTTTGGCGGAGCGATCGGCATCATATTTTCTGTGGCCAACGCTGTTGCGGTGGCCATGTATGTGGTGGGATTCTCAGAGACAGTCAGGGACATTCTAGTGGTAAGAGCATTTAGGGATGAGTTTAGACCATGGTTTTAAACAAGCCTGTCAATATTTGATCACCTCTCTGTTTCTAATGGGCCTCAAATTAGTTGTAATGTTAAAAGGTTCAATGTTATTTTTTTATATGTTCACTGACCCTTCTTAACCATTTGCCACTCCCTTAGTACCACGACGTTGCCATTATGCAAGTGACCTTGAATGGCAGCCCATGACAACGTTTTGCACACGGCAAATTATGATCATTTATAATATGGACTCGACCGGGTTTTTAAAGCTCGAAATAAAACATATTTTTTAAAATTACTTCTAGGTTCATTCTAAAATTATTTTTAATTATGAAAAACTTGTTTCAAAAACCGTCGATTGGTCATGGCGATCGAGATAACCGAAGTTAGGAGGGCAAATTTGGCCACCCTTTGTCCTCGAGATATCAGGGCTCGGCGACATAAAAGAATCGACATAACCGAGGAGAAGATGCTGAGACAAAGAGAATTTGGTGGTTCCATTTAAAAAATGTTGACATAACGGGGTTGGTGAGTTAACCGAGGTTGAGATAAGCGGGTTCGACTGTAATATAAAAGTAACTGTTGTTAATTGTGTACATAGATGTTTCATTGTTCATATGGTAGAAATTATTGAAAATGAAGCATATTTATTGTTAGTAATTTTAATTTTTACAAGCCAACTTATATCAAGCAAATAAACTCAAATTTTATTTCCTAGTAACATATTTTATGAGTACTTAGATATTTTTAATATACAAAAATTCATGCAATGAATATATCCTAATAATAATGCCCCAGAAATTTTGATTTTTCTTAAAATAATGGAGCAAACATCATTTGCTGCATAATGGAGATTTTAAAACAAACAAACTTTTTTTGTGTCTTTATGACAGAGATATGACTGCTTGATGACAGATGAGATGAATGACATTCGCATCATTGGCAGTGTAACCATCACAATCCTCTTGGCTATAGCACTCATTGGAATGAACTGGGAAGCTAGGGTAAGCTTTTTATCTACTGCCCATAACTTAATTATTTGATGTTAAGCTACAACTGGAAATTATATTCTTAGTTTTGAAACTGGTTATCTGTTCTTGGTGGTTGGTTTTTTCCTTTCGAAAAGAACACCAGATGTATCAATTTTAACATTTTTGCAAAAATTCCAGATTTTTTAAAAATTATTATTTTATTATAAGTAAAACATTTTTGAAACATACTGTATAAATTAGTGTTCCTTTACTGGCTAGTACGGCCCATGAACAAGTCTGTTCCAAAAATTGGATGAACTTTATAAACTTTCTTGAATGACTGGCCCTTGCAAGCATACAACAACTTGAATTATAAGAATTTAATTCTGTCAAGGAAAAAAAGAAAAACTCCATAATTGATTTAAAGTTGGATTTTTACAACTGTTAAAAGCTTTCCTGAAAAATCTGATTATTTCCATATTTGTAACAAGCTCAGTTCTCTAAATAATGGTTTTTCCTTTTAACTTTAGGAACTAAAACTAACAAATTAGCTTTAAGAAAAGATGGAATTAACCTCTGCTCTAGGGCTGTGTGAAACAAAAACTGCCCTGGGGGGGGGGGGGGGGGGGGGGGACTAGAATGCTTCTTTCAAATAAAGGGATGTCACTACTTAATTAATAATTATCTCCCCCTTGTGAATCCCACCAACACATCATGCTTAGTAATTATAGGGTTGGGTTAAGTGTTTTACATGATGGAGTTACAGTCTCACACTTTGCCTGACCACAAGTTTTTTCTTTAACTTGAGTGAGAATCTTAGACAATGATCAGAGCCTTGTTTCATCACAATCAAGATCTTATAATTGGTTTTTGGTTTCTAAAGATGCAATTGTTATTGTTGTTCAAAGTTTAGTTATTACAATTACTAGTCTGCAGTAAGTAATACAAGCCTGTATAAACATGTAGATCTATTATTAGGGGCTAGACCAGAGGTTCCCAAACTTATTCGACCTACCACCCCCTTTTCAGAAAAAAAATTATTGAGGGCCCCCTGTAATATTCATTCTTTAAGCGAACAGAAAGATATATGTATCTATATTTCTACCTACATCCTAAAATATAGTAAAGAAAAATGCTGTAAATAAGGAAGACACTTAAAAGTTTGAAAGTATAAAATTATTTATTACAAATACAGAAAATTAAAATAATGAAGGATAATATACAAATAAAATTTACGAATAACATTAAAAATAATCCTAATGAGAAGGATGAACCTGGCGCACTCGAGGCTTATATCGTTTCAGCACCCCCTAAGGGGCAGTATCACCCCCTTTGGGAACCACTGGGCTCGACTTTTTGTGTTAGTGTAGCACACAAAACATAAGAAACAAACATAATCTAATTTCTTGATTGTGATGCTTAACATATTATTATATTCTGAAATGTGGGACACACTTGTTCCCTGAGACACACATGCACAATGATCATCTGTTGCTATTTTCACATGTATTTCCATTTTTATTTGTTAAATGGATCAGGCTGTCAGAAAAACCCTAAATCTGAAGAGTGAAATCTGACAAGGGGGAAAATCTCCTTTAAATCTGGGATAACAAATGATATTGTTCCCACAATTTTGACTGCTTTTGTTACAAACAGTGCATGCATTCATCATGCTTACCTGTAATATGCAAAATAGAGAAATGCATTGTACAGTGCAAAAAGTAGTCAAACATGTCTTGGAAGTAACAGGACCTAGACAAATTTGTTTACACGTTTGGAGATAGGGTTTATGGTGGAGCTCTTGTCACTATAGCTTATTTATTATGTTAATCCTCCCCAGGCCCAGGTGGTGCTGCTTGTCATTCTGACGCTGGCTATCCTCAATTTTTTTGTGGGACTCTGCATCCCGCCCGCGCCAGAACAGATGTCCAGAGGCTTCCTGGGATTAAATGGTACCTGTACAGTACTTGGCTCACACTGCATGCTTGTCTCACTAACTTTTCATCATCATTTTCACATTAGACTTTTATTATCATTTTCTTCGGCATATCTTGAGTCAATTTTACCATCTGAATAAAAACAATTCTTTGACTGAGGACATGAATTCATCTCAACCTCAGTGAATGTTGAAGAGCATGGCTGTAGATGTTCCAGTTAGTTTGACAACATGAACTTTTTTTTTTCCTTGCTATGCCTGATAGTCAACTTAAAAGTTACAGAACTTTTTTTTCCTTGCTATGCCTGATAGTCAACTTAAAAGTTACAGAACTTTTTTTTCCTTGCTATGCCTGATAGTCAACTTAAAAGTTACAGAACTTTTTTTTCCTTGCTATGTCTGATAGTCAACTTAAAAGTTACAGAACTTTTTTTTCCTTGCTATGCCTGATAGTCAACTTAAAAGTTACACAACAAATGTGATGGGTCAGAATTATTAGTTGTTGGATATGTTGAGAAAATTCAGCCTTAGGGGTGGCAGCAATAACACACTCAAGTAAGGGCCTGCTTTATAAATGTACCTGTCACTGGTAAAAATATCTTAAAATGAAGAATACTATTTCTTTGACTTATTCTATTTGAAACAACTCATTTAAGACAAAGCAGTTCACTCACTAATCAAATTATGTTTTGCATCAGCTGTGAATGGTTATAAAATGTTTTATATTTATATGGAATTTATTTTCACCCTCTTGAGACGGCTGGGCCTGTCTGTTGGCCCAGAGTTTTAGGGCGAAATGGACAAAAGGCAGATCTGTCGGTCCAGTAATGAAAGCGTCAAGATTGGCTAACTAGTCTTCGAACCAGCTAATCAGATTGCTTCTCACATTTCTTGCTCATCTCACCATTTTAATGGCGGCTACCCTTGATATTTTATGATGTTTTGTCATTTCATATCAATTTTTTTTACCTCGTGACCCTTATAAATTCATTATAAAATACGTGACCTCGAAATATACCAAAAGGCGTAACAGCCCCAGGGGAATATTTTATGCAGTTTTTTTACATTGAATCTCATTCAAATATTGGTAAGGACTAATTTAGGCTTCAACAATCATAAAATTAACAAAACCTGGCAAGTATGACAATTTTATTCTAAGTGTTAAAAAAAATGTGTGTGCATACATCATACAAATCAGGATATTTCATTTGCATAAATGTTGAGATTTCAGTTTGATTCACAAAGATCCTATTAGTTTATTCAATTCACTACAAGAATATATTTAGTTTTGTGCTTGTAAAGTAATCAGTTTCATTTTTATAAAAAGCTTTTCAAATTAAGTGTAGGGCTTGTGAAAAGGGCTCTGTCTCCTTGGCACAGACAGTCCACAAAGGTCTCTGTCTTCTTGGCACAGACAGTCCACAAAGGACTCTGTCTTCTTGGCACAGACAGTCCACAAAGGGCTCTGTCTTTTTGGCACAGACAGTCCACAAAGGGCTTCCGTCTTCTTGGCAGACAGTCCAAAAAGTTTCTGTCTCAAGAGGGTTAATAAGAATTTCTGTCATTAATTAGTCATTAATTAATACTATATTATTATGCCATACAAACAAATTATTTGATGCAGGACATACCATCATGTGTTACAGTGGCTTTTAAACTGTCTACACTAAGAGATCAGACCGGTGACAGTGGAATGAGTAGAAATGGTTTTTTTTTTTTGTTTTTTTTTTTGGGGGGGGGAGACCATCTATAACCAAACTATTTTTTTAAAATATAGTTTATTGGGAAATAGTTTTAATTTAATCAAATCTTACACACACAAAAACGGCAGGTAATCCTACATCTTTAGACAATCAGCAAGAGACAACTGGGTTATTCTAAATACTTCAGACTCATCTATTATCCTCTGCATCCTGCTACTGTCCTGGATACTACAGTTACCCTTTAATATTTGTTTGCTAATAGGTATAGAAATTGTGTGGTGGTCTGGGGAGGGGGGTTGTTGAAGAAAAAAACAATTGATCTATAACACTTCACTGAATTTTGTCTATGGACTTACTGGGAGAAAAGTGGTCAAGTAAATATTAATGTTGTGTGTAAACTTTCTGTCTTCATTATGTTACCAAGAAAGACTAACCATGGGTACTATGTAGTTATTGTGTCCTTAACACTGTGAATTGTAGTTCTCAACATCTTATGTCTTTGCCCCCTCCCATTTATTTTTTGTTCACCTTTTTCTTGAAGATTCACTACTTTCCAAAAAAGTCAAACTCAAACATATTTGGAATAAAAATAAAAATCCAGCTTGTTCAAGAGTGATTTTTTAAAAACTGGTCCCAATGACTAAGGTTGAGAACCGCTGCAACTATAAGTAGTGAGTAGAAGTACTGACTTGTGTTCAGTGTTGTTTCTTCAATGTTGGCTGAGATCAAAGGCAAGATCAGTGTTGAAATGATACCTTAGTTGTGCTGTTGTTGGCTAGTAGCCATTATATGACACCTCAGATGTGCTGTACAGTTGTTGCTACAACCATTGTCTTGGTTTTTATACCAGATTAAGAAAGGGTTTACTAATTCAACACATACTGTTGATACTGGTTGCATCTAGACACAGGAGCCCCTACTATCCCAAGCTCCACACATATTAACAGTTTTATAGGGTAATTAAAAAATAATTGAATTGGCAATGGTGGCCCAATAAAAACTAATCTACTTTATTAGTATTCAGCTGTGTTAGTTCACATTGTTTTTAAAATAATCATTCCAATTAGAAGAAGAAAAAAAAACAGGTTAAGGAGGGAATATATGTCCTTTTCTCTCCCCTTCCCCCCCCCCCCATCCTCTGATCCACACACCCCCCCCCCACACACACACACACAACAGTTGTAGTAAAGCACAGAGGTTAAGTCTTGCTTTTGATCTCATGAACTCTCAACAGTTCATTGCTTTCAAGAACAAAAAAAAACAATTAACTGAAAAAAAGTTTTTTGCTTTCTAACTCCATCCATCCACCCCCTCCCATTTCTTGCCTTAAAGCTAAACACAAAATGTGATGGGAAAATAAAGCTGGAAACAAATTCTCTGAACAAGTCCAAAATAAAATGATCTAAGCAATGAACTGTGGAGGGTTCATTGCCTTAGCTTCAAGAAGTCTAGCTTATTTTTTCTATTTTAAAGTAGAGGTGTTTGTTACAAACATCTTTGCGGATTATGAGGATGACCAGACGTTCTTTAGTGTGTTCTCAGTGTTCTTCCCGGCTGCTACTGGCATCCTGGCTGGTGCCAACATCTCAGGGGATCTCAGGGTGAGTTTTACTGGAGATAATCTTGGGTCAGTATGATACCCTGATAGGGATAAACTAGGCACAATATGAGCCATATGATAGGCATAAACCAAGCATAATATGAGCCATATGATAGGCATAAACCAAGCATAATATGAGCCATATGATAGGCATAAACCAAGCATAATATGAGCCATATGATAGGCATAAACCAAGTATAATATGAGCCATATGATAGGGGTAAACTAGGCACAATAGGAGGCCTATGACAGGCATAAACCAAGCATAATATGAGCCATATGATAGGGATAAACTAGGCACAATAGGAGGCCTATGACAGGCATAAACCAAGCATAATATGAGCCATATGATAGGGATAAACTAGGCACAATAGGAGGCCTATGATAGGCATAAACCAAGCATAATATGAGCCATATGATAGGGATAAACTAGGCACAATAGGAGGCATATGATAGGCATAAACCAAGCATAATATGAGCCATATGATAGGCATAAACCAAGCATAATATGAGCCATATGATAGGCATAAACCAAGCATAATATGAGCCATATGATAGGCATAAACCAAGCATAATATGAGCCATATGATAGGGATAAACTAGGCACAATAGGAGGCCTATGATAGGCATAAACCAAGCATAATATGAGCCATATGATAGGCATAAACCAAGCATAATATGAGCCATATGATAGGCATAAACCAAGCATAATATGAGCCATATGATAGGCATAAACCAAGCATAATATGAGCCATATGATAGGGATAAACTAGGCACAATAGGAGGCCTATGACAGGCATAAACCAAGCATAATATGAGCCATATGATAGAGATAAACTAGGCACAATAGGAGGCCTATGACAGGCATAAACCAAGCATAATATGAGCCATATGATAGGGATAAACCAAGCATAATATGAGCCATATGATAGGCATAAACCAAGCATAATATGAGCCATATGATATGGATAAACTAGGCACAATAGGAGGCCTATGACAGGCATAAACCAAGCATAATATGAGCCATATGATAGGCATAAACCAAGCATAATATGAGCCATATGATAGGCATAAACCAAGCATAATATGAGCCATATGATAGGCATAAACCAAGCATAATATGAGCCATATGATAGGGATAAACTAGGCACAATAGGAGGCCTATGACAGGCATAAACCAAGCATAATATGAGCCATATGATAGAGATAAACTAGGCACAATAGGAGGCCTATGACAGGCATAAACCAAGCATAATATGAGCCATATGATAGGGATAAACCAAGCATAATATGAGCCATATGATAGGCATAAACCAAGCATAATATGAGCCATATGATATGGATAAACTAGGCACAATAGGAGGCCTATGACAGGCATAAACCAAGCATAATATGAGCCATATGATAGGGATAAACTAGGCACAATAGGAGGCCTATGACAGGCATAAACCAAGCATAATATGAGCCATATGATAGGGATAAACTAGGCACAATAGGAGGCCTATGATAGGCATAAACCAAGCATAATATGAGCCATATGATAGGGATAAACTAGGCACAATAGGAGGCCTATGATAGCTATTAACTTTCTTCAATAGGAATCTTAGTTTAGTTATAAACATGGGTCTACATGAGTCCTATTAATCTGATGTCCCTTGTTAACATCAGAAAATTATTTGTTAATGAACAATGAATCCCATCTGAGCAAATAACACAACCATCTAATTTCTTATATCCCATCAACACAAGGGCCACATACTTTTAAACACATTTAATGCTGTTCCTTTTGAACAACTTGGTGTGACCTGCTGAAGTATTTTTTCTTATAAAGGTAAAACTATTATTATTTAAACTTTGACCTGGATTAGAGAAGTCTACAATAATGGCAATGTCATGCATGCTCTGGGCTTAATGTGGATACAGATGTCAGCTGCTTATCATAACAATGAATCAAAAGCTAACACCATGTTATGGACTAATCAATTCAATAGGAAAGGTTTTCACAGCTTATTTAGTTTGGGTTTAAAATTACTAATGCTGGTTTAATTTAATAGTTAGTTTATTTTTTGTTTAGGGGTGTGTGTGTGGGGGGGGGGGGGAGGGGGGTTGCGCCAAAGTATTAGCATGGATTGTGACATTTCAGTGAGTGTGCAGAGCTGCCACATGTAACAGCTGACATTAATAAGATATGTGTTGCTGAAATCAAGACATCATTTTCTTCTCTCTATTAGTTTTACTGATATGCCAGGTAATTTTTGTTTGTCTCAGTCAAGATGGGCTCCCATGCAGGATATGTCATTGCTTGAATTTTTAGATTAATTAAACACGAACAATCTGTGTCAAAGTAACAATATTATGTATAATGTAAAATTATTATTAAAGCTCAACATATATTGTTATATTGACACAGATTGTTCGTGTCTAATTATCTATTTTAAAGCTTCATCACAGGCCAACACTTTTATAATTTCTTGAATTTTTAGCTTTGAATAAAGTTTCTTGTACCAATTAATGATTATGTTGTGATCAGCATGTCTGTCTCAGATGTTGGTCCACAGCTGTTGCTGGGTGTCATGAGTCATGTGCACAATGACATTGTCCAGTATATATTTTTTTAAATACTTGGATTTAATTGTTACAAGCTGTTGTCGATTTTAAAAGTCTATATCGGGGAAATATTTGAATTAACTGACTCGGTTGTGTATAATCAGGTTCCCTCTGACTAGTTTGTTGTTTGATGCATTTAAGCAAATTAACATGACAGATGATCTATGGACACAGTAAAGGGGACTTGATTAAATCAAAGCAAGTCTGACTTGGGACCCTACTTCTCAGATTTTATAATTAAAAAAACAGCAAGTGTATACTGGAATTCGTTCCAGTAGCAGCTGCCAACATTTCATGACTGATGTTTTATTTTTTTTCACTTAGGATGCTTCAAAGTCCATTCCTAAAGGAACGTTTTTAGCCATCTTCATCACAACTGCTATTTACCTGTTGATAGCTGTGTTTTCTGGTGCCAGTGTTTTGCGCGAAGCCAACGGCATCCTTCTAGTTGGGGCAGCTGTTGCCAATGTCTCTGGTGTCCTCAACGGCTCGGCCAGTACAGTTCTGTCTTCTGTGCTCACCACTACCACAGCAGCCGCCAGTGTGGCTGGAGCCAGTGTCAACAATGCATCTTACTCTGTTCAGCCAACGTCCCCAGGTAATGGCACAAAAAATATTCATTTTAACACATATAACAGCAGCTTACTCATGTCTTAATGTACCATTTCTATTACATTTTTTTTTCAATTACTTTTTGAGATATAAGAAAAAGAATTTAAGAAAGGAATATTATATTCACCATACTTTGAGAATAATAAAAAGTACTAAACATTAATTTGTTTGAAAACAGCAGGATTATGTCCCTTTAGCTATCCTGTAACAAGCCTAGCTGTTAATAAAGTGTTAGAAAAAAATTGGTCATTACTGTCTAGATATACTGGAATATTTCTGAAATAACACAGAATCTATGCGAGAAAACATTGGACATTACTGTCTAGATATACTGGAATATTTCCAAAAAAACACAGAATCTCTGCGAGAAAACATTGGACATTACTGTCTAGATATACTGGAATATTTCTGAAATAACACAGAATCTCTGCAAGAAAACATTGGACATTACTGTCTAGATATACTGGAATATTTCCGAAATAACACAGAATCTATGCGAGAAAACATTGGACATTACTGTCTAGATATACTGGAATATTTCCAAAATAACACAGAATCTATGCGAGAAAACATTGGACATTACTGTCTAGATATACTGGAATATTTGCGAAATAACACAGAATCTATGCGAACCAATCAAATCTGTTTTCGTGAAGATGCATGCCTGTTACAAAGAAAAAAAAACATTAAAATTTATTTGTTAAGAAAAATAATCAATTGTTGCTGTTAGTTTATCCAATTTTACTAGATTATGTATTGATTGGCTGAGAAATCAATACATTATTTCAGCAGTGCTCCCTCAGTTTGGTATTCATTGTTTTCAGCACCCCGTGTTTTCACCTATGGAGAATACAGCTACACCAGAAACTTTGTTGGCAACTGCTCTCTTGTCCCTGACGGATGCCACTTTGGATTGTTACATTCCTATCAGGTGAGAAATCATTCATGGGTGGCAGATCAATAGATTTTATCTTGTGTTTGTACAACATGGCCACCCAGCTTTCTTTGTTATTGCAGACGGATCATAAGTATTCAGATGATTACTTTAGTGTATGTTAATAAATGACCGTTTAGTAAAATATGGTATTTTTAAATTGAATAAATTTGATGTTAAGAAAAAATTATTCCTGTTTTGTGTTTTTAATTATTTTTATAAGCTTAAAACAATAATCAAAATATCTTAAACAGGTGATTGAGATGGCGTCTGCCTGGGGTCCTCTCATCCTTGCTGGTATTTTCTCAGCTACTTTATCATCAGCTCTGGCAAGTCTTATGTCTGCACCTAAAGTTTTCCAGGTAAACCTTTCAGCGGAACGCTTAATGCAATGAAAATGGTGCTGTGATAGGCTGGCTGTAGTTTTATCTAAACAATGCTGCCTAGAATTCTGATGATAAAAGTCAAACTGGGGCAAGGACATCAATTTGGTGGTTCACACCATTATAAATGCCCTTACCTCCTTAGTGCACATCATTGCACCAAACTGAAGGTGTTATTGTTAGAAAGTTTATTGAAAATGTATTAGATGATGATGTAAGCAGAACTCTTTACTCTTACGATGTCTTTTACTTACGATTGTACACCAAGACCTGTCAGAACTATGATTTTACAAGACCGGGTTAAAAAGGTATATTCCAGAGGTTTTTACTATTATAACATACACAAGGGGGGGGGGGGGGGAAGGTTGTGGTGCTGACTTACGGGTGTGCATGGGAGGAGTAGGGGAGGTGTCTAAAAAATTTAAAGGCTATAAAATAACACCACAACATTTGGTAATAATTGTCATAGTGTTGCTTTGTGTTTTCACAATAAACTCACTAGATACAGCAACAGTAATATTTTTCGTCTTCACCTTAATGACAATTTTAGTAAACATCAGCTTTTGTTTGCTTCAATGCTGGATAACATAATTTTGTGACATAAATATTTCATTCTTTGAATGAACGGCGGCGATTGGGTAAATGGATGAAATACGGATACTTTTTTTAAATGCATTCTCAACTGCACCGCACAGCAGCTTTAGATTTTGACATATTTTTTAAGATCTAGTAAGTGATATTTGTAATCTATCTAAAAGTCAATAACCGCTGTACAATATGCCAGCACTTCTCTTCCCTTCTCATTATACAGCTTGCTGTAATTATTAGATTACTGGTACAATATGTTAATGGAAAATAAAATCAGGCTTTATACAGGTGTGGGCTATTAAATATTGTGTGCTTCCCCCCCCTCCTGATGTATTACAAATATATTTATGTCTTCATTCAAATTGGGATTATCTTCATTTTTTGTCATAAACGCACATTTGAAATAGATACCCCTAAAAATCTTTTGTGACAGTACACGCCCTTTTTAAAAAAATATTGAAATAAGCAATATATTCTAAAACCACTTAACTATTTAGTATCTACTAAAATACATTTTGTGGTAATTTTACACAACCAATACGAGTACATTTAGAATGATGCAAAAATTTATTCAGGTGTAATCAAAAATGCATCACTATGCTTTGAAGTTATAAGAAGAAATTCTAGGAAGGGGGCTCAGCCTCCTCCTTAACCCCACGCCCACATGTCTTCTGTGATTTCATCTTTTTATTTGCAATAATGCACTGTATATAAATATATAAACAGTCATCTACTTGAGAAGTGACTTTAATTTGACATGCAATGCACATAGTTATTGTATAAAATATACTGTATGTTTGTTTATTTACTATTACAATACGGTATTGTGCGATCTTGAGATGATAAAGTAAAGTACTATTCTGAGACTGTCTTGTACTATTTTGGGATTTCCAGTGTAACCAATTCTGTGAAAAGATCATTTTGAGTTTGGTTTAATGCCACTTTTTGGGTTAGCCAATGGGAATGATGACTTTAAATATAAGTGGCATCGTCTCCAGTAGACTTCTTGTTTCGTTATGCATAAATTCTTTTAACATTTTTATTAATTTTTATGTTTATTTAACTTTCATTTTACTTTCTCTTTATCACATCTGCGACAGGCCTTATGCAAAGACAAGATATTTCCATTCCTGGAATACTTTGGTGTTGGTTATGGGGCAAATGAGAATCCAAGAAGAGCATTTCTTTTGTGCTTTGCTATTGGATTTGCATTTCAAATGATAGGTTTGTTGTATTTAATGTATGTTTTGGAAGTAGCAAAATTATTAAATTTATTTTGTTGACTCCAGAATTTCCTAACTTTTTTTTTAACTTCTATGTCTAGTTTTTCTTAAATAAACTATTAATGTCTAAATTATCCAGGATGCCTGATAAACTTTATTTATTAATTGAAATAAAGTTCTCATAAGAAGAAACAATTTTAAAAGTTAAAAAGTGAATATCTTGTCTTCTCAACTTAGCTTTGTTCTACATGTGGTCTTATGTAAGAATTCAGCTTTGTTCTACATGTGGTCTTATGTAAGAATTCATCTTTGTTCTACATGTGGTCTTATGTAAGAATTCATCTTTGTTCTACATGTGGTCTTATGTAAGAATTCATCTTTGTTCTACATGTGGTCTTATGTAAGAATTCATCTTTCTTCTACATGTGGTCTTATGAAAGAATTCATCTTTGTTCTACATGTGGTCTTATGAAAGAATTCATCTTTGTTCTACATGTGGTCTTATGAAAGAATTCATCTAATTGTCCCTGCATTAAATAATATGTAATCATAATAATATAGCACTGTTGTAAACATTTTGATCCCAGATGTTGTAACATTATCTACAATCTGCAGATGATAGATCACTAAATAATGTATTTAAAAAAGCTGTAGACGACATGTTCTGTTTATGTTTTCTGATATTCTTATCAATTTTTATTTTATTTTAAATTTTCAGCTGATTTGAATGCCATAGCACCTCTGATTTCCAACTTTTTCCTCATGTCCTATGCCCTAATCAACTTTTCATGTTTTGATGCCTCCATTGCTAATTCTCCAGGTAATTGTTAAATAATGTTCTTTTTTTTTAATGCTTATGTTGTAATTCCACTACACATCAGAAATATATCAACCATCACAGTCTTCAAAACTGCACTCAAAACACATCTCTTTAAACTCTACTATCCTGACTGATTCCCCCTCTGACCGTTAACGATGCTGCTGAGTGCCGGCCATGGCTTCACATGTAAATTGTTATGGAATGGTTGGGCGAATACACATTTTTTTTGTTTTTTTAATCAATGTAAGTTACATTTTAAGTTCATGATTATGTTTGTTAAATTGTATGTACATTGTGGTGAGCCCAGCCCTAGGCTGGGGTACCACACTATAGAAAACTACCAGTAATAATAAATTTAGCCAGCTGCCTTTAAATTTGAATTCTTGATTTTCAATGGAGATTTAAAAATCCTATTCTTACAGTTATACATTAAAACTAAAATTTAATGTTAGAATTTGTTCGGGGAGAAAAAAGTAAGATGAGAATACTATCTTTGATAATTTATTTTAGTGTAAAAATAATAACTAATGACATATAACACAAATAGTGTAAATTTATTCTAGATTCTCCATACATGTGAGTTGTGATATCTGAGATTAGCCTAACTAAACAAACTATCCTTCTGCAATTAACTCAATTTCTTTTAACATTTCAAAACTACTTGAATTATTGATTTCTGCAGGCTGGCGTCCATCATTCCGTTTTTACAGCAAGTGGCTAAGTCTTGGAGGAGCTATGCTGTGTGTTGTTGTTATGTTCATAATCAACTGGATAACTGCTCTGATAACCTTTGGCTGTGTGGGATCTCTCTTCCTCTATGTTCACCATCGCAAGCCAGGTACAGTTGCAACTTATCAAAGACAAAGCTCAATGCCCCATATCCCATCTACAAATTAAATTTTTTAGCAATAAAACTAATTTGAGAAATTTAGAAATATTTTATTGAAGATAGCAACATTTTAAAAAATATTGCATGATTTATGGCATTTTAGTATTGATAAGAAAAACCTGAGACATGATTTCATTGCTTTAGACTTTCAGATTAGTTTTTCTTAATGTGCTCCCTTCTAGATTTTTACATATGAGTAGCCCAAGCTGTTCCTCAATACTTCCTTGTTTATTTTACATTGTCAAGACACATTTCCTTGTTTCTGTCAAAACTAGAAAACTGCCATTGTACTTTAGTTGACATGTATATAACTGTATTAATTTGACATCCAAACGTGACATCCAGATGTCAACTGGGGATCATCCACCCAAGCACATGTGTACAGAAGTGTGCTGCAGTCGGCTCTCAAGCTTGTCCGTATTGGAACTCATGTCAAGAACTTCAGGTAGTTTGTGAGCAATTTATGCCAGTACTTCAGCAGACCTCTAGTATTACTTATGGCAGAGTGTTAAACATTTAACTTGGTCCATTATGATGTCGGCAAACTGTAAATAATGTTTTGTAAACATAACATATTGACCAACTGTTTCATGAAATTCTCTTGTGTAACCTCTCCAGACCCCAGGTACTAGTATTGTCAGGTGAACCGGATACGAGGCCAGCTCTGGTCGATTTTTGTACTCACATCACTAAGAAGATGGGGCTGATGGTGTGTGGAAATGTTATCATAGTAAGTCATTTTAAGCACTCTATAATTCTTTTTAATAACATTCTCATTTAAAAATTCACTGAATTTTAAAAAATATAAATTTTATAAATGAATTGACCTTATTGCATATGAGTAAACTTTCTCATAAATGACATTTTCTACCATTATTTTTTAGCTGTTTTGCATCTCATAAATAAGTAAAATGTACGAGACTGGATTTCTTCATTACTGTTGATTTATTTGAATCCAATTTGTGTTACATTTATGTTTTCACCTACATATTATAAACATTTTATTTCTGTACCAGGGCAAACAAGCTGATCATCTCCGTAAGATTCACTCTGACGCCCCATACAACTATTTTTTCCGTCGTCATATTAAGTCCTTCTACTCAGTGACAACCGCCTCCACATTCCAGCTAGGAGCACAAGCCCTCATGCAGGTCCAAGACAAAAACTTTTAAACTAATTTTTTTTTTTAATGAGCTCAGACAACTAGTTGCATTAAGTCATTCTATGAGCATACAACTAGTTGCATGAAGTCATTCTATGAGCTCAGACAACTAGTTGTATGAAGTCATTCTATGAGCTCAGACAACTAGTTGCATGAAGTCATTCTATGAGCTCAGACAACTAGTTGCATGAAGTCATTCTATGAGCTCAGACAACTAGTTGCATGAAGTCATTCTATGAGCTCAGACAACTAGTTGCATGAAGTCATTCTATGAGCTCAGACAACTAGTTGCATGAAGTCATTCTATGAGCTCAGACAACTAGTTGCATGAACTCATTCTATGAGCTCAGACAACTAGTGGCATAAAGTCATTCTATGAGCTCAGACAACTAGTTGCATGAAGTCACGCTATGAGCTCAGACAACTAGTGGCATGAAGTCACGCTATGAGCTCAGACAAATAGTTGCATGAAGTCATTCTATGAGCTCAGACAACTAGTGGCATGAAGTCATTCTAAGTTGTATTCATTTTACATCTTTTATCTTTTTCTTTTATCCCAGACAACTAGTGGCATGAAGTCACTCTATGAGCTCAGACAACTAGTTGCATGAAGTCATTCTAAGTTGTATTCATTTTACATCTTTTATCTTTTTCTTTTATCCCAGACAACTAGTGGCATGAAGTCACTCTATGAGCTCAGACAACTAGTTGCATGAAGTCATTCTATGAGCTCAGACAACTAGTGGCATGAAGTCATTCTATGAGCTCAGACAACTAGTTGCATGAAGTCACTCTATGAGCTCAGACAACTAGTGGCATGAAGTCACTCTATGAGCTCAGACAAATAGTTGCATGAAGTCATTCTATGAGCTCAGACAACTAGTGGCATGACGTCATTCTAAGTTGTATTCATTTTACATCTTTTATCTTTTTCTTTTATCCCAGTATTTTATAAAACCTTTTTCAGAATGTCGGCATTGGTAAATTCCGTCCAAATCTGGTGATACTTGGTTTCAAGTCCAACTGGCAGACAGACAACCCAGAGTTTGTACAGCAGTACCTTGAAGTCATACAGTCAGTGGCTACAGTTATTTATAGACACTTACAGTTATTCATTACTTATTCAGTTTACCATGTACAGATCAAGTTCTGTAGTTACCACTAGCCATTTGTATTGGAAAATATATTTTTTCAAAATATGTTGTGGGGTGGGGGCAGGAATAATTATTCAGCTCTAAAATTTATGGTGGTTTATATTAAAGCAATTTTTTTTACTTCAAAAAAATTAAATTAGTTTTTCTGAGCAAAGAAAAGTTATGGCCTTATTAATAAAGAAAATTTTCAACAATAAATGGCATAGATTATAAAATTAAATATGTTGGCTTGACGTATAAGGTCATAAGAAACAATAAAAAATTCCTTATTTTTAAATCGCCAGTGATGCCTTTGACATGAAGCTAGGTGTTGGTATCCTGCGTGTTAAAGAAGGTTTTGGACTGGACATTGAGACCAACACTTCTGTTTTTCATCAGGAAGAAGGTAACATTGAGGATATCATCCTGATTTTTAGTTGAATTATAAATACTTCAAAACTATTTAAAATTGAATGTGTTGATATGTTACTATAACTTTCGGGGCGCCGCTCTGCAGGTGACTCGATTTCATCTGTCCACTTTTTTTCAGCTTTTGTAATAGTTAAGAGGTTTTTACAAAGTTTTCTATGGAATCAAGGCGTGTTGAATGTGTTTGATCTGCTTTGATTGAAAATCTTGTGGTTTTTATCGCAAGGAACAGCTGTTACATGGATTTTGTGGACATCGTTGCCATATACCAAGACAAATCCATAGCCGTCATATTGGAAATAATTAAGACGCCATCTTGTAAACAAATGGCAAGATCAAAACAACCACTCAAAGACAAATTGGCTGCAGACAAAATGAGTGGCCCTGATCTCTGTTCAAACAAAAATCCAAGACTCTGTTCTCTCTCAAGAACTCAACAGTTATTCTTCCCACACAATTACACTCGGAATGTCTTGCTACAGACTAATATTAAAGAACGGAAAACTCAATCAAACAAGCATTTTCAGGACTGAAAAAAATATGTACGATGAATGAAAAAAAACTTATTTCCATTTCTTTGGATCAATAAAAAAATCTTATGTTATCTTATATTTCTTGACAAGGTTTATCTGATTTTCTCCCCAGATATCAGTGATGATGAGAGTCCTGAGGGAACACCTGGAGCTCAGAATTCTCATGTTGGGGAAGGAAAGGGAGAGGCTGACTTAGAGGCTGGACAGAGGAATGGCAAGACAGTGGAGAGGAAAGAGAAAGTTGCATCTGAGCCAGAAGAGGAGGAAGGGAGGGGTGATGGACCTGAGCAGCTGGTTAATCCACTAAATCCTCTTTTGTTGACCAAACTAAACACTCAGGTACCTAAAGAGATGAGCAAACTAGGGGCCTGACTTTGTAGTTCTAAGAGAGAGAGAGAGAGAGAGAGGGAGGGTGGGGGGGAGGGGTTGTTTGTTTGTTAGAAATGTTTTGAAATTGAGAGGGGGCTGCAAAAAAGGTCAAACTTTGGTAGCATTAGGTTTCCAAACTTTTTGACTCACTGAGCCCCTTAGGGCTACCATATATCTTATAAGTAAATAGTGTTTCCTGTAAATGCCGTGGAGCCCCTGAGCCCTTAGGGCTCTGCTGGGCACAGGTTGGGGACCACTGCTATAGAATAGATGATTGAACTGGGCAGGGTTAGGTATTTCTGTCTACTATTAAACTAGGGCAGAGCTAGTCTATTTTAAGAACTGGGCAGAGTTAGGTATTTCTGTCTATTATTAAACTAGGGCAGAGCTAGTTTATTTTAAGAACTAAACACAATATTATTACGAAGCAATTCAGAGGGGAAAAGCCCTAGCATAGAGGTAACTCTTGGTCAAACATTCTCATGTTATTCAGGATTTATTTCACTACATGTATTTAGTTAAATCATTTATAAAATGACAGCTTCCTTACTTCATTGGACTTGTCATTTGAAGTTTAAATACTTATATGTATCACAAATGTCAGTGTACAGTCGATGTATTTAATTTATGTTCCAGGTCTTGAAGACTATGAATAAATTTCGTCATAAAGAGAAAGGAACGATTGATGTATGGTGGCTTTTTGATGATGGCGGTTAGTGGATTTATACATTTATAGAATAAATCATAGGCTTTCTTTGCTATTTGAAATCCCCTTTTTTGGTGGTTGTCACCAACTCGTCATTTCTGGTCCCTGATAGGTCTGACTTTACTATTGCCTTAAATTCTAATAGGTCTGACGTTACTACTGCCTTATATTCTGACAACCAAACCTTACTGGGGTGGCTGTAGACTCCGTGTATTTGCTGCTGGCACTAAAAGAGGCGACCTGGGATATGAGCAGCGACAGTAAGTTTCTTTTTAAAAATGAACAATGGATTTAATTTTGTAAAACAATTTTATCAAGCAAAAAAATGAACATATAAGAAAACAGGTCATCATATATTAAATAATGTCATAAGTTTTTAAATACTTAAATACATCAGGAGCATAATCTTTGATCAAATCTTACACATAACAATGCTGATTTTATTTTCATTTAAAAATTGAGTTTCATATTTACTTTGTACAAGCAGCAATGACTTTGTTTTTCAGACTTGCTACATTACTGGCAAAGTTCAGAATAGATTGTAAAGATATGACTGTGCTGCCAGAAATCAACAAAAAGCCTAGTGAGGAAAGGTAGGAAAGATATGAAATTCAATGAGGTCATTGACCGATCAAATGTTCTCTAAACGGGATGAGCGTTTTCTAACATTTGAATTTCATCAGTCTAAAATGTGTTTAGTGTTTGAAGCAAACATACATATAGTACAGATGTTGAGTTTTAATATTTATCTACAATTTGTGATTTTTAAAAGTTTTGTTGTGATACTTTGTACAGTGTGAGGATGTTTAACTCCTACCTCAACCCCTGGAGGCTGGACACACAAAAGGGGGAGACCAAGAAAAGATTTCCATGGAAGACAACTGAGGATGAACTAGAGCTTTTAAGAGAAAAGGTAAGTGAAGCTATTGATTGCAGCTATTTACTGATTCATTTCTTACGTAACTATATTCTTAAAGGATACTTGGGCCAACATCTCAGTGAGAATTTTTCCATAGCAAAACTAGTGCAATAACTAGATGGCTAAAAGAGATTTTTGATATTTAAATTTTTTTTAAAATATTTTTTCAATATACCTAAGTTCTGACAAGATAAATTTGCCTTATTTTAAATGGAGATGGCAGCCAAATAATCCATCTATTTTGTGCGTTCAGACTCAGAGACACATCAGACTGAGAGAATTACTTCTTGAGAGATCAAAAGATGCAGCCTTAATTGTTATGTAAGTATGCCACATGTCATGCTATCTGAAAATTGTTAAGATACCATTTGGCACAGAGAACAAAGAAAACATAAGATTTTAACCTGCTGATTACAAAAACAAGAGGAAGTATAGAATTTAAAGTAATTCTAGGTCACTCCCAATTATAGAGTATCAACATCATTATTTTATGGAATGTGGCTCATGTTTTCAATCGAAATTTAATTATTAAAAAGAAATATTTCTGCTATTGTCTCTAAGAAGTTCGCTGATCACAGACTAAGAGAAGGAAAGATGTGTGGTACTCAGCCAGTTATGAGTATTTTACATATCCTAATCAGTCATCCAGGTTTAATTAAGTCCACCCATTCTCTAACTTACCCCAACCACTCATCCAGGATCATTTATTCAGACCACCCCTACTCTAACTTACCCCAACCACTCATCCAGGATCATTTATTCAGACCACCCCTACTCTAACTTACCCCAACCACTCATCCAGGATCATTTATTCAGACCACCCCTACTCTAACTTACCCCAACCACTCATCCAGGTTTAATTTAGGCCACCCATTCTCTAACTTACCCCAACCACTCATCCAGGTTTAATTTAGGCCACCCATTCTCTAACTTACCCTTTATATTGAGCTTTAATAATAATTTTACATTACAAATAATTAAACGTTTCTGCACTTGCCTTCATCAGTACAAGACATACAAATAAGTATGAATTAAATTTACATAATATATATAGAGAGAGATTATTAAAGCTCAATATATATTGTTATATCGACACAGATTGTTCGTGTCTATTTAATCTATTTTAAAGCTTTATCGCAGTCCAACACTTTTATAATTGATCTAACATACCCCAACAACTCATATACCAGTAATATAATTAACTTTGTTCCCCACCTCCCAGAATTAGTTTAGTACAAATCAGTCAACAGAAATGCCATACCTCTTGTTAACCAGTATTTTAATTTATGAGAATTTTCATCATCTTGATAGTCCAATGTATTTTGTGTTTCTTTTCCATCTAAACTTAATACTATCAAATGTTGTTTTTTTTTTTAATTTGTAACTTTTCTTAAATATTCCAGGATGATTATGACATAGGTTAAAATGCTATCTGTGACATTTCAGGACACTGCCAATGCCACGTAAAGTTACATGTGCAGCCGGGCTTTATATGTGCTGGATAGACACACTAACACGAGACATGCCTCCCATCCTGTTGGTCAGAGGCAACCAGGAAAGTGTTCTCACATTCTACTCGTAAAGCCCTATAATAGGAACTGTTTTGAGGATAACTCTGGAGCAAGAGATCAAACTTTACACCGGGTTACAGTTCTTTAGCCAGTACACACAAACTTGATAATTTATTGATGCACCCCACTTAGACATCAATTAAAATTTGTAGCTAACATTTATAACTAACAGGGTTGAAAAAAAATGTATTCAAATTTGTTGAATCAAGGTAAAATCTTTCCATTGTTTTCTATTTGTAATGAATAGCTGTTGCTAAAATGTACTAATTTTGAAATTCTTCATGATAACAGGGCTACACCCATCTACATAGGGCTACACCCATCTACACAGGGCTACACCCATCTACATAATATAGATTAATAGGCTAACATACAAAAAGAAAACAGGGTTGTAGATTGTTGTGTTTAAAGTTTGTTATAAATTTAAATTGATGGGTGTTTTGAATGTATCATTTGTTACATTCTTTGTGCAACTGATTCCGCCCAGAATGTACTGCCATGTACCACTGTTCAAACCTTAGTGCAGGTCTGACAATGTTGGCACTTACTTGGATGTTTTAGTTCGTATTTCTTCATAGCTTCATTCTCTTTGTTTTGATAAATATGAGAGCTCTGCAATAGTTAGATGATGGGATCTTGATTTGTTAGTGCACTCACATTAAGGCAAAATACTGGCATTTATTAAAAATATGAGAACTCTGCAATGGTTAGATGATGGGATCTTGATTTGTTAGTGCACTCACATTAAGGCAAAATAATGACATTTATTAAAAATATGAGAACTCTGCAATGGTTAGATGATGGGATCTTGATTTGTTAGTGCATTCACATTAAGGCAAAATACTGGCATTTATTAAAAATATGAGAACTCTGCAATGGTTAGATGATGGGATCTTGATTTGTTAGTGCACTCACATTAAGGCAAAATAATGACATTTATTAAAAATATGAGAACTCTGCAATGGTTAGATGATGGGATCTTGATTTGTTAGTGCACTCACATTAAGGCAAAATACTGGCATTTATTAAAAATATGAGAACTCTGCAATGGTTAGATGATGGGATCTTGATTTGTTAGTGCATTCACATTTAGGCAAAATACTGACATTTATTAAAAATATGAGAACTCTGCAATGGTTAGATGATGGGATCTTGATTTGTTAGTGCACTCACATTAAGGCAAAATACTGGCATTTATTAAAAATATGAGAACTCTGCAATGGTTAGATGATGGGATCATGATTTGTTAGTGCATTCACATTTAGGCAAAATACTGACATTTATTAAAAATATGACAACTCTGCAATGGTTAGATGATGGGATCTTGATTTGTTAGTGCATTCACATTTAGGCAAGGCTAAAGTAGAGACTTTTATTATTGTTAAATTGTTGATCAAGACAGAAAAAAATATTACATTTTCTTTTTAAAAGAAAGATGTTTTTTTTTTATCAGCTATGAAAGATTTGATGAAATTGAAATGAGGCTGAGGGTTTGATGTTACAGAGTGGTGCATTGGTCAGTGCTAGTTTTGGGGCCTTATTGATTGGTTAAATGTGTTTGTGTGGGAGGTTTGCAGCTGATTCTTTCATCCTGCTTGTCAATCATCCATATTATGCATTAACACATCTTGCCTTTAAATCTTTATTATAAGGTGGGAAATTCATCTTGTGTTTATTTATTAATATCAAATCTGTGTTAAAGATAAACTTCCTAAGATTGATTCAATAATTTTTTTTTGGTCAAAACTTAAAATTAATATGAAAAATGCTTTATTGTGAGTTTGTTTTTTTCACTTTAGGAAGTAACTATTATGAGGGTGGAAATAAAATTGTTTTTAAATGACCAACTCGGAACAAAAGAATTTTTAAATGCTGTAAATGAAATTTTAAAATTTAATGTAATAGTATACATATTAATCTGTAAGTGATTAATTATTTTTATTTCTTGTGATAGCCTCCCTTAGGTACCTCAGGTATTAGGAATGAAACAATGGATATAAAATCTTTTTACATTGAAAACAATGTATTTTTATATGGTAATGTTAATGTACGTTAGCGACATGGTGGCCATTTTAAAACTAATTCACTCCCATGCCAAAATGTGTGTAAATTTTTAATGTCATGCAATCGATGTCTGGTTTTGCTGTTGTCGCTCCAGTCTTTCGTAAACAGAGAATATCATTGATGAACCCCACAGGACAAAGCTTTGGGTGCAGACTTCTTCAGATACTTGAATCTCAGCAGCATCGCTTATAATCCTCAGTTTGTGTCCTTGTCCTCATCTACATACGAACTTATAAAAGTGTAGTCATTTCAGCAATTGTCATAAAAGTCTATAAGACTTGTGGACCTTCCTGGGCAAGAAAATATCATAGCTCCCTGGTATTAATTTAAAAGTGAGACAAAAACAATTTGTGCAAGTAATACAATATCTGTTGAGCTTTAACTATTTAACAAAATGCAAATTGAAATGTTTGAGTTTGTATTTTGTCTTATCATAGTTAAAGCTTAACATATATATTTTGTATCATTTACACAGACTGTTTGTGTCTCATTGAGCTACTTAAAAGCTTGATTGCAGTCCAACTCTCATATCATTAATAAAAGGGATTCCATCTGCATCAGGACGATTTTACAGCCCAGTTCATTACAGTGCATGCGTTGCACTTTAAATCTTCAAATTATATACTGCAACTAAAGTAATGGACACTCTAAGCCAAGAATTCTGTTTGAGGCAGTCCGTGGGCCAAACTTGTTTCTGTGGGGCCATCATGAGACTAGATATATTTTGTAATCATTTATTGAGAAGTTTTTGTTTGTTCTGTTTATGTCATGTTACTTCTAAGCCATTCTTCCTGGACAAGTGGACATATCATTTATCATGGCATCTGGTAGCATGCAAAGATTCATTCTATCTGCTTTTTATGATTGCAAGCAACAGTCAAAATCTATAATGCAATAAGTCTTATTTTTGCCAGTATTACTTTACAAAAATTGCAATATTCAAAATAACAAAAGAGCCCATCGAACATAAAATAACACAGTTCTAAAATAAACCAAGAGGACTTTACAATACAATCTGGTATTTTTTTAAACCATCTAGAATTAAGTAAACTGCTTTGGTAACTAATAATTTTGTCTACTAAATGCTTATTAAGTTGAATCATGTTTAAAACCAAGTATTGTTATAGTTTGGAAATTATAATCATGTTAATTTAATTTTGTATCTTTTTGAAAAATTCAGTTAGGTACATTTATTAGAACATCTTAGGCTCTCAGTTTTATTTTTTAAATACCTACACCTGTAGTTGTATGGGTTTGATGAAAATATAAAATTACTTTTATTTCAATTTTGTTTGCATTTAAAATGTCTGAATATCTTTGGGCCCAGATTTCTTTTGTCTTGGCTTTTGTTCAAATCTCTTGACACAGTATATTTACCACAGACCATTTTTTTTTTTAAATGGCCATTTTTTGGTCTTGTAAATACTCTTTTTTTTTACTAAATTTAAAATTGTTACAATTTTATTTTATTCTCTTATGATTATGAATCTCAGTTTAAAATTTGTTTATAAAAAATTTGGATGAAATTTCATTGAATGTGTGATGCATCTAGTCATCAAAGGAAAATGACTCCGCTGTGATGTTAGGTTTTTCTCATAAGTACGTCTAACTGTTGGCCCACTTGAGTGAGGTCTCAACTAAACCAGACATTTTTTTTTTATTAACCAAGGGCATATTATTATTTTTAATTCATTGTTTGCTTGTGGTTGTTTGTTTTGTTTTTTCTATACCAGCAGTAGATTTTTTATTGTTAGTAAAAACAACAACCAATCCTGCTATCCCTGCTATCCTTGGTTCAAGTGGCTCTCTTTTGTAGTTACAAAAAATAATGTTCTATATTTGAAAGGAATGTCCGCTTGAGTGATGACCTAATTCTTGTTCATCTATATTTGAAAGCAAGGTCGACTTGAGTGATGATCTGAGAATAGTGAATGATCAAGTTTTATTCAGCTCATCAGGTTTGTTATTTCAGTACAGGCCATATGACTGTATGAGCTTGATAGTGTTTGGCCATGTATTTCTTTCAACAATAACAAAACATCTATTTTTTTTGGACTGTTTTTCAAAGTTTTTTTTTTTTGTCTAACCTCATGGCATCACATTACATTTTTTAGAATCTCATCATCAATTTAGAAGTGAGTTTATTTGAGACGTTTTTGTCATTTGTATTTCTTCATGACCTTTTGGCTTTGTATTCATGTCAACTTTGTAGCATCAAAACTGCAACAGATATTTATGAGACCTGCCAAATAGCGCATTTAATAGTTGAGGAGCAAATTGTATAACAATGCTACATTATTTGTGTGACTGTGTTATTCCTCTAACCAGAGCTGAACTACATACTTATTAATCAGAGAAATCCTCCTTTTAAGGACTAGTTCAATTTTATGTTTGTTTTTGTACTGTACTTAATTATTGTGTCTTCGTGATGGTGCACTAATCTTTAATTTTTTTTTAAACTCTATTCTTCTGTTTTAATGATAAAGTCTTCTCTATTTAGATGCTAACCTTTTTTTTTTTATTAGTCAACCCCGTTGTGTGCTATTTATATATTTTCTCATTTCTTGTACTTGCTTGATTTTTATTTTGGTATCACTATTTCTGTAGACAAAGTGATACCGGTATAGACAAAAATTATTTTATTTTCCATTTTAAATAATTACCGAAAAAGGTTAACTGAAAAATTCTCAATACTATAAAATTATGAACACCTTATGAAATAGACTTTCAGAACTTATTTATTCAATTTTTCTCCCGGATAATGACTTACTAATTAGAATCTCAATACAAGTAATTTTAAACAGTACCTACAAAGCTACAATTCTATTTTTTAAATCTATAATAATCAAGATAATTTTAAATCAAACTTTTTTTTGTCGAGTACCTGACTACTTATGTTGAGGTCGTCTGTTATCTTATTAGCTGAGTTGATAGGTCTTACATTTTTCCAGTAAATGTAATGCTTTTAAACATTTTATACTTTTTTTCTGTTTTCTATGGCAAAAATTCACAACAAAGTCAAAGGTTTATACTTTAAAGCTAATAGAATACTGTAACTAAAATAAGATTCCCATTTTCAAATTTATAAAATTGAACATGTGACAACCGGTACAATAAAAGTAAGACATGAAAACCACCTACAACCATTTTAGTTTATATCAGCTTTAGAGACTAAATGTAACCAGAATAGATTTTGTTAAAAAAAAATTAGATTGTTAAAACAATTTCTAAATAACCTAATGTTAGTGATGTTATATTGTTTAGTCATTAAACTCTTGTGGCAAAACCAAGACATTTATTTCATTATTTAAAGAGATGACCAGCAATTAGCAACTAAGGAAAAAATAAATTTTATAATTTGTAAAGTTATTTTGTATTTCTTACCATATATTTATTTTGTTTGTATCAAATGTTACAAACTTATGTTCTATACAGTGTCATAAAATGTTTCATTGCTATAGGAAACAATCATTCCCCCGCCCTCCCTCCCTCTGACTCATGTCTTATAAAACAACAAAAATCATTCAAGTCTTATAAAGCTAGTTTGATTTTACTTTCAAATATTTGTTCAGCTTTCTCTTCTTTACTGCAGCATGAAAAACCTTGGACTAACTTCTGTTGTTAATTTAGTCACATACCTGTTTGTTTAACTCCCTTAATTATTTGCAACATCACTAAAGAATAAGAAACATCATTAGGGTGAGCTTTTATATTTTATCAACCAAGTTAAATCTTTTAGATTTCATGGATGAGACATTTAATTGGCATATATAAATAGTAAGAACATTTACATTTAGGTATTAATTATTTTTTTAATTCAGTATAATTCAAAACATCTAACTGCATTCTGCTTTTTATAAACCGTGAGCAAAAAATAGTTAATTTTTTGGTATATTCTCAAATATAGCATGGTACTACTTTTGCATGAGCTGCAGCGAGAACTCTAGTTTTATTGACAAAAATATTTAAGTCCCAGAATTTGATTTCCTAATAATTTTCATGTAGCCTGGGTATACCAGTACTTTTGCAGCTCAAAAACTTTTTGGGAGATATTAATGCAAGATGTAAAACTGAAATTATATTATTCTCAAAAGAATTTAAATGGCCGGCTTTCTATATCTACAATACTATTACTAATAGTATTAGATACAAGAGTGTGCTACATAAGTATTATTGCTGGTGACTATCACTGAAATATGTTAAAAGCAAAAGACCATGACTTTTCCCTTTAGTATTATATTTACAGGACAACACCTTTACTATGTGATGCACATTAAACAAAATTGTATTCATTTAAATTATTTATCATTCTCCTACTAACTACTTAGTGTACTTTGTTTATTCTGCTGCTTCTCAAAAGTGATTTATTTTAACAACCATTGTTTGTAGTGTATCATTCCATTCAGTTAAAATCAGTACCAATGAAATTGTGGTCTGAAATATTGGCACATCATTGATTTTATTTATTATGACAAATTGAATTCGTCTTAGTAATTTGTCTCCGACTACCTTCTAAGGGTAAGATAATGATTTAATTTATTGATAACTTTTATGGATCAGGGAACCTAGACTTAATTGGCATGTTTGGTAATATTTTTTTTTGGTCCATACAATTTTAAAACATTGTTAGAGTTGTTACCTGCATTTCTGTGTTTATTGTAAACTTTGCAATACATTTTTATCCTTGCCAATGATTATTATTTGAACCAAATGTCATTGATGTCTTAGTGCATCCAAGCATTTATTTGACATTGTCTCTTACTTTTGAGCAATGTTTGTCAACACTTTTAGAACTAAATAATTGCAAATGTAGACCAAATATTTTAGCAGCTACTGTTTACTGTTACCTGAGGATGTAGAAATAAATTCATATTTTGAGACTGTCAATGTTTGTTCATTCTTCTAGACTTCTCTACTTGTTTGCCATAAACAAAATTTTTAATTGAATTGTGTTATACAGATACAACTTTAAAAACTTACCACAAAACTATTTTAACAGCAAGCCATAATTGGAAGAATTTTAAAAAATCTTAAACTCTTATAAAACTTATATTCAGAAATATTAGGAATTTTATAGCAGCATCATAATATGATGCAATTCAGCAATCATTCTCTAGAAAATCAACACACACAAAAACCCAACAAAACAGCAGTTGTGTTTCAAAAGTAAATTTACTATTTATAAAAGTATACAGCCTAGTTTCAATATGTAAAATAAGAGAAAAAGGAATGGCAAATTCTGCAAAGGCTTTTATCAATTTAATTAATTCAATGTCTCAGCCCTTTAATGTGTACAGATTTATTTTTCAAAAAGTTGGAAGTATGAAATATCTTCCATTACATTTTAATCCTTGAAAACTAGTTCATTTGAAATAAATCAAATGCTTACATTTTCAAACAAAAATGGAAATGAGTATGAAAATATTTAAATGGATTGGTTCTAGTTTATGAAAAATGCTGCAATAACATAAATTGGTCAAACTATATTTGGAATGAAATCATGTCCTCATAGTGATTGAACAGTGTACAGACTGTTAACATTAGATCTAGACTTCTTTGCAATAACTTGTACATCTTTTTTTTTTAAATGTACCTCAACTGGGTGTATAATAAAAGATTAAAAGTAGAGTTTTATTCAGATCTTACAAGAAAGAAATGTGAACCCCCTTGTAGTGAAAGCAGATTATAAATGATATTTATATATAAGCAGATACATTCTCATTGAAACATGCAACAATGTTATTCAAGTTATACACATTAAAAATATGACACAGCATTAATGGTTCAATCTTGGCACTTACAATATTAATTCAAGCTTACCATCTTTGACAGCTCTATTCCTAAAGCCCCTGGTATTAAAACACTACACAATAACATCTCATTGCAGACAACATATTATATATGTTTGTGTAAGATACAGACTAGCCTAGCCAATATAAATAACATGGACTGTACTGCTTTTCTTTTTGTAACATTCTTTAAACAAATTTTCAATCGCCTCCAATCATCTTTCAATCATTTCAATAAAAAGATCCTGTGGACTGCTGTATTATAATTTTTTTGAGATTATGCAAACTGAACTAATTCCATTCACAGTTGTAATACATGGCGAAGAGAAGTCTAAACTTCCTTGAAAAGCAACAATGCATTCAAACTGTCACAAATAACAGAAATTCCTACAAAAGTAAACGCTATTATGCATACAATTATTGTATCTTAAAACTGAAATTGTTGATGGAAGGTAGGTCTGTATTAACATAAGGCATTTTTCAGTTAAAAATTACCATCTAATAATAATGGCTTATAAGCTATATAACATCAAGGCACAAGTTTCTCAAAGTAAAAGTGTAAAGTGTTTTTAAATTGATTTGCATCTGTGATTGTGTGCACCTTAAAAAAAAATTTCTTGAAGGGTGAGATATAGCGTAACAAATCAGATCTAGTTGTTTCAAACAAATTTTAACTTTTTAGAATTACTTTGGGATAAATTTAATGGTTCAAAATAAAAGCTGGTGCTTTTGGGAAGGGAGGGTGAAAAACAAAAAAAGTTTTTTTTAAATAACCCTGTAGCTATCCAATCCATGTTAAAACCCATTTAAATGCAAGTTCTTAGTTGTTTGTCTAACCAACTAATGGGAAATGACATGGAAATTCAGATCCAAAATGAAATATATTTTAAACCTAATAAAAAAATGTTAACTAAAGTTTATAATGGCCAAAATAAATCCTGATAAATTAGAGATTTCTGATTTTTTAAATTTAATAGAAGCATAATAAGTGGGATATTATTTATGAAGAGTCATAAGGGTTTTTAAAATCCTCAGCAATGCATCAAATATTAAATCATTTTTGAGTTGAGTAAAATCATCTATTCATTATAACTGTTGATGTCTTTTGATTATTAATTACAACAGCTAACGAGGAAGATAACAACATCCTGGAAGTAACAAATTTACTAAAATATACGTACAAGGTAAACATAGTAATGAAAATATTGGAAATTTTTCACGTAGCAGCAGATTCCCTGCATTAACTGGCACATAAACTTTTAATTAGTCACCATCTCATGATGAAAGAAAAAACATCTTATAATTCTACTGCATAAATAATCTCTGAAAGTGAGACGGAAATTCACTTTTTTTTCTAGTTTCTAACATTCCGGTTCCACATTGAATTTGCCTGAATCAAGTTGTAAATCAGTTGATGTAAATTTATACAATTTGTTTAGCATATATGAGAAAAATTTTATCCAAAAAAAAAAAAATTACAATTAAAATTTTGTTTATTTTTTGTGTCTCCAATCACAATTATTGTATATACCTGTAACAAGATAATTAAATCTTATACTTTAGTCAAAGAAATACCCATAGGAATTACAGCAGTACTTTTAAATAAATTCCATTTGAACAAACCAGCAGGTCTACAAACCTGTATTCAGTTGGTAGCAGTTTAGTAACAAGGACATTTTATTTGTGGCATGTATTATTGGCAGGTCTAAAAAAGTAAGATAACATTAAAGGTAAACTCATTCTCTCAGCCGACAAATGAATACAGATAAAACTTACACACAGACTTGAATACAGCACCAAAAATAATATCATCCACTGTGGGTCCAGTTTATCTCTACAAAAAAAAAAAATTGATTATTTGTTAGAAACACCCCCCCCCCCCCCATACCCATGTGCAATTGTCAACATTTTCAAACAAAAAAAATATTTTAAAGTTTCCCAGCCTACTTGCCGAGCTGCCTGCCGTAAAATTTACGATTCAATAAGAAAATCAGCAAGTTGACATTGATCTTGGCCTTGTTGAACATTTTCATCACAGCGACACCTTCATACTGAAGCTGCAGCAAATCCTGAAAATAACAAAAGTGGGTGATTACTGGGGTTAAGTGCCATCAAATAAAAACATAAGGAATGAATCAGTTCAGTGGATATCAAGACACTCACCTGAAATACAAGTTCCACTTTGTCCATGCTGACTCCCATAAACTTTGCATTGACATCAAAGACTCCAGGATCTTCTGTTGAACTGATCTCAAACATGACATTCTTGAACCTGGAAGACACATTTGACATCACTATCAGGTACTAGAAGTTTTGACCCCTATGAGAACACCCCTTGGTCTCACCAACAGTAAGATATCCTAAGTAATGGATGTACTGAGCCAGATGTGAATACCATTTAGTCTCACTAACAGTAAGATATCCTAAGTAATGGATGTACTGAGCCAGATGTGAATACCATTTAGTCTCACTAACAGTAACAGTAAGATATCCTAAGTAATGGATGTACTGAGCCAGATGTGAATACCATTTAGTCTCACTAACAGTAAGATATCCTAAGTAATGGATGTACTGAGCCAGATGTGAATACCATTTAGTCTCACTAACAGTAAGATATCCTAAGTAATGGATGTACTGAGCCAGATGTGAATACCATTTATTCTCACTAACAGTAAGATATCCTAAGTAATGGATGTACTGAGCCAGATGTGAATACCATTTAGTCTCACTAACAGTAAGATATCCTAAGTAATGGATGTACTGAGCCAGATGTGAATACCATTTAGTCTCACTAACAGTAAGATAGGCATCAGACTAACTTAAACGTAATGATTTAAAATGGAGTAAAAATGAAATGCATTGGACACTCACTGGTTTTGTGGTAAACCTTCGATTTCCAGAACAACACCTTTCTCATGAAGACGAGCAGCTGTGTATGTGATAGAACCTTTACTCTTCTGGTCACCTCGGCGGAAGAGGCCAGATCTTCTGTTCTTCCTGTCAGTGGAATCAAAGTTAAAATATACACATTTCCACATTGCATCACAGAGCTTGTGAATGGACCAGAAAGCAACTAACTTATATATAGAACAGAAAAATATATATATAAAAGAAACTCACTTTGTTTTACTCTGCAGATTGTCCATACAGGTCTTGACATATTGGTTGTAGTAGTCAATCTGAGATTCATAAAATGTACGTTTCTCACTGAGGCTTTTGAGGGTGGCACGAAGTCTCATCAACTCTTGTTTTCGATTGTTGCGGTAACGGCGCTGATTCCTAATATCCTGTGAAAAGTTTTTAATAAGTGAAATGTGATTTCCAGTGACAATTTGTGATGCTGGATAAAATTATTAAAGTAATTATTTGTTAAAATTTGTATCTGGCTATTGCTATGTTGCAAATTTATCTCCCCTTGGTCTGCCTGCCATTGGTTACCTGCACAATAGCATTCAACAAGTCTTGGTACTTGTTCTGTTTGCTGACCATCCCAGCAAGCTCTAGTGTTTGAAGGTTGGCCTTCACCTTTGTTTTCATCACTTCTATTGGTAGTCTGAGAACAAAAGACACAACTAATGAAACATGAATCACAAATTGAAGACATGACCAGACTAGTACAAAATAAAATTAACACCACTAAATTTGGGGACAAATACTACCATTATAGATATTAGCAAATATAAAATATATCTTAGTATAAAGAACCAGCATTGTTATGTTACAATTACATACAAAATTATATCTTCTGCCAAATAGACTTGACATCACCAACACATTTTTCATTGGATTGCTTAGTTGAAGAGAGAATTCATAAACCAGCAATAAAAAGTGGCCATTCAATCATTTTTTAGAATTGTTACTGATTTTTGCTTGTCGAACGTTACTTTATAAATTAATCCAATGATATATTTTTGACATGCCCAATGCTTCTGTGTTACCATATATAACAGTTCATAAGCTGACTTTTTTGGAAAAATTTCAAGGGAATAAATGAGGTGGTCGGTTTTTGAGCAGGTCATAAAGGAATTTAATTATTTCTTCTCCAGGTACATTGATTCCATTATAGAAAACAATGAAGAAAAAAGTTATTAACAAACGTCAGCGGCCGTGTGCTAAATTGGGTCACCTGTTTTGTCCCTATGATTGAGACCGTAAAGAGTATCAAAAGTACCCAAATTGAATAATGAAATTCTTATTTTAGATTGCAGAGGTCCTAATTTTGGAAATGTTTAAGGTATATACCAGAAGCCATGCAAAGCAAGTATTTGTGCTGTACATTTACTGTATGTTTTTTAGTTTTTTAAGTCTTTTTACTACTTACAAAATAATTATTTTTAAAAGTTCGGATTTTTAAAAAAATTATTATTTTCATTAAAACATTATTGATTCTCTGGGCTTATGATTTATGGGGTCTGCTTATGAGCGTGTTACACACTTTTCAGGCTTTTCCCAGCCAAAAATAAGGGTGTCAGTTTATGAATGAACAGGATTATGAACAAGTACACATGGCAATGGCCAAACTAACTCCATCAACTAAATCAAGTGAGATTTTTAAATTATTGTTGCCTCAAACAATGGAGGATCCCTGCCATTTAATTCTTATTCAATGCTTAGTTAGGGCCCAGAAAAATTAGAGGGGCATTACCTACCATTTTTTATCTGATCTGGAATCCTAAAGAATAGAATTATGTCTCATTAATTGACTCTAACTAACCTAATGCCCCGAGACTAGACACATTTCTCATCAATAACTCATCAATAGAATCATATTAAACTGGTGTCCCCTAGAATAGAGACATGTCTCATCAATAACTCATCAATAGAATCATATTAAACTGGTGTCCCCTAGAACAAAAGCATATCATCAATTGAATCTAACTAACCTGGTATCCCCTAGAATGGACGCATGTCTCATCAACTTCTTGCCCTCTGTCTGGGACTGTGCCACCTTTTTATCGATGAGGTCTCTTTTCTTGACCAGAGCCTGGTGGAGTTCCTCCTGCTGTTGGTTACATGGGGCTTCTAACACAACAACAAGGTTATCCCCTGGCTGACACGCTATGACATCAACAATCATACGCTTGGTTCTGTGGGAGGGGGGCATTAAGGAGATTAAAAATACTAGGTGTTAACAAATTATTTACTAGAATTGCAGAGAGAGAAAAAAAAAAGGGGGGGGGGGGGGTATACGGAGATCACAAATATTTCCAACCAGAACTTCAGACACCATATTGACTTGTGCACCAGTGGTGCCTGGTCTGTAGTGTTCTGGTTCTGAGATATTTCCTTCCTTGCTGTCTAGCTGTTGCAGAGTTAGCAAGCTTTGAAGAGATGGGTAAAATAGGAGTCTTATGTGTCTATTACAGTATTTGCACAAGGTCTAAGTTATTCTATTATGCAAAGGATATCTTTACCTCCAGCACACAAGGTCTAAGTTATTCTAATATGAAAAGGACATCATTACCTCCAGCACACAAGTTATAAAGTGACAAACCTGATTAACAAAGATTTCATGTCAGCCTTATCATCCGTGTGTACATCAAACTTGTTGGACAATGTCAGTGAGATTTCTGTCTTGGCCATCTGTGCCCTAAGGGCATCATTTGTTGTCTCATCTTTGGTTAAAGCTGTACCCAAAAGGTCATCGATGGACGGTGCCTCACCAAGGTCCTCTAGTAATTCATGCAGGGGATCTGAGGGCTCGGGGGCAATTGTCTCTTGATGCTGTAGTAGTAACTGGGGAATGAAGATGTGTCAGTGCAGATAAACTTGAAGATATGTATTTCATTATTTGACTACAATATAGTAGACATTGTCTCATCTAATAACTGAAATTAAACTCAGGAAAATGCCTAGTTTGAAATTAAAATTTTGAGAATATACTGATACCCACAGAGTACATTTTCTATACTTGAAAATGATCTACTTCTTTTTTAAAGAAAAATCAATAAAGATATTAGTTGAAATCCACATTTGAAGTGTCTGAAACACTGTACCTCATATCGAAATTAACTAAATGTATCTTACCCTTGTGGCTTACCTAAAATGTATCTTACCTGTGCGTCTTAACTAAATTGTGTCTTACCTGATGTGTGTCGACAATCTCCCCAACAGAAATGTAGACAACAGGTTTGGTGATCATGGTTACATCGCTGTACTGGTCTACATTAAATCTGACTTCAGGATCCTCCACATCACAAGCTGCCAGGCAGTATTTCCTGGAAACACACAAACCATGTTGTGACAAAACAAAAACACTGATATGTTTATGTGAAAAGTTGCTTTGTCTTCACATTTTGAATAAATATTTTCAAAGTATAAAACGTAAGAGATAAAAATTCAAAAAACATTTTTTTAACAAATAAGGAAATCCTAAGCTCTGTTGAGAATATAATTTAGATATAATATAGATATAAAATAGATGAGCCTAAACATGATGGCCATATTCTAAACAAACTTACTTAAACTTTTCATGGGCATTCCTGATGTAGTCATTCATACTTGCCAGATAGGAACTTTCTCCACCAAACTGTGGATTATTAGAATGTATTCTATTAATTTAGCTTGTATTAAACACTAATTATAAGTCAGGAAAGACAAACTACATATTAATAAAATAAAAAGTTACTTACATCAGGTGCAAAATTAAGATGCAAAAAAAAGTGAGTGTAAAGAATACTGTACCCCTTTATTAGAGGCAGCAAACTGGAGAATTTTGGCGATGGAACCGAGGTTTCGTCTTTGGTCATTTGTTAGAGCTTTTTCAGCACCAACATTAACAATGTCGAATGCGTCTGGGGCCACAATGGCAGAATTGATATATCGGTAGTACAACAAATTACCAACAATCTGAAAATAGTGGATGATTTAGTTACATGATACATTGGAGTAAATGATGGATGATTTAGTTACATGATACATTGGAGTAAATGATGGATGATTTAGTTACATGATACATGGAATGGAAGTAAATGATGAGGTTACCAAAACCTAAAGACTGCATTGACACAAAGATAATCAATGTTGTTGTTTAACCACTTACAAAACAACTGAAAACAATACATTAATTAATTATTAATTAATGTTCTTTAACCTTTGGTGAAAAGGGGCAGTTCAGGAAGTGACTATTAACTAAAATTCTAAAGCAGTGATCATCTTATCTCAGTCACAAGCCCCCAAAAATGTTAACTAAAGTTATGATGATCGAAATCTAAGAAAAACAATAATCTTTCAGCTTGCATAATTCCTGTCAGTCCACCACAATGAAATGTTATAGAGGCCCTGATCTAAAGCAGCACGGGAACCAAGTAATCAGAGACACACCACCAGGTAACTAACTCACAAACCTTGAGGACATCTTTATCAGCGGCATCGGGAAACTTTTTGATTAAACACTCACGCATGACCTTTGCCATGTACCTCATGCCGTAGCTGCAGGAGACAGGTATAGGTTAAGTCATATTCTTAAATGTAGAACGTACAATTTATTTCTTAACAAAATACCACTCCCTTATTGTTCAATTTGTTATCGGTCGCCATACATAAAATGGATGTGGATTGATCTCAACAATTTGAGATTCTTATAATTACAGTTGAAATATTTTTTCAAGTCACTAATGTTGAGGACAGGGTAGGGACTCTGGTAAAATTAAAAAGATAAACCTTTAAAAATGTTATAAAGTAGAGTGAAATTTTATTCAAGACAGAACAAAGAAATGGCCTTAAAGCATACTTGATCAGACAAAAAAACAAATAAAAATGATATGCAATAAGCAGGAAAAAAATCCTTATAAATAATTACGGAATAATACACAAAGAGTGCAGAAATAAGTCATTCTGAAGTATCTGTAAATAGTTGCATGTTTTTAGTCTTTTGTTTTAACTCATTATTTCATTTATCTTTCTTTTGTTTGAAAATTACAGAAACAATAAAGATGTGTAAGTAAAACTGTACAGTTACACTTGAATTAAAATACAAACTTCGGCTAATGCCTTCGGCAGTAAAACAAAATAAAATATTGCATGAATTTAAATTATTTTATCCTAACCATTAATTAAAAATAACGGGACAGAAAGAAAAATGGTAGACGTAAGTCCCTTACTGCAACAAAGAAGAGAAGTTAAACATAGGATTAGGGCGGAAGCATATTCTGTAAAAGTACAGTATTTGAAAATAGTGTTTAGAAAGCACTGATAAAAAAGTTATAAATGTAATTCTGCAATGGACTTTGACAAGTACTCACGGAATACTGTCCAGAGAAGAAAGGATCTTATTGAGGAAGAGGTCTGTTATGTCTTGCAATCTTTTAATTGTCTCCTCAATTTGTATTCTCACTTCTTCATGTTTCAAGGCTTGTTCTGTTGACACATCATAGGGGAGGTCACTGAAAATCATAATCCAGTTCTCTTAAATCCTGCATCAATTAAGTAATTTTTAAAATGTTATTCTCCACTAGAAAAAAAACATATTTCCTAATTGTTGTAAAGAAATAATTTATAACATCCTTTGTTGACATTTAACACACAGCAATGACCGGTGTGACAGCAATGACCGGTGATACAGCAATGACCGGTGTGAGGTCATATGTAAAATAGAGAGAGTCTATGTGAGAGTTCGTCCTTATTATTAAAAAGAAAATATGACTTAGTAAGGGTACGTGTAAAATAATGAGAGACCTGTTGTTTACGATTCAAAAGAAATCCAGATCATTAATATGGCAATAATTTTTTATGAACACAAAATTGATGACTCGATAAAAGTCATTTTTTAAATTTAAAAAAATTAGTAAAAGTTTTTTTTAACTTTATTAAAAGACTTCATTTATTTATTTTTTTCAAACAGGGAAGGGGAAGGGGGGTGAGGTAAATGCCCTTGTTTTGGAAAGTACCTGTAGAGTTTATAAACCAAAAAATATTTTTCAGTGTTCCCATAGATAGCTTTAGAAAAGTTAACAATGTCTTATAGTCAAGTGGTATCTATTCTATGGGACAAGCGATACATATTCTGTGGGATATGTAGTATTTATTCTAAGGGATAAGTGGTACCTATTCCATGGGATTAGCAGTACCTGGTTTTGCCAGTGCTTGACTCAGTTTGATTGATCCATGCCTTGTAAACCTCCACAGGGTTAGTGTTGATGCGAAGGTTTTTATCTTCTATCACACGTGTGATCAATGGGTTCAGCATCTCTTTCAGGGCATTCTGACCTCGCTGGTTCCTGGGAAAGAGTTTTTATTCTTTTGCACATTAATTATGTCCCCTGACCATCATTAAAATGCTTATCTTTTATTTCATTCTATAAATACTTTTCTTTACATTAGATGACACTGACCGTTGCATAAAACTATACTACAGCTATTTGTGTTATGATGTGATAATCCATAAAACTATACTACAGCTACTTGTGTTGTAATGTGATCATCAATAAAACTATACTACAGCTACTTGTGATATGATGTGATAATCCATAAAACTATACTGCAGCTACTTGTGTTGTAATATGATCATCAATAAAACTATTCTACGGCTACTTGTGTTATGATGTGATCATCAGAGTTAAAATATGACCAGCTGCTTTCATGCTGACCTGTTGAAGCCCACGATCATCTTGACAACCAGTGGATTGCCCGTCACAATGTCTGTCATTTTGTCAACTTTTGAGCTGAAACAAGACAAATGATAAAATATGAAAACTGACGATTCTTGTGACAAGTTAGAAATCATTTTTATTTGATTTGAAATCTTGAATTTATGAGAATAGGCAGTGAGAAAATCTAAGTAAGGTCTGTGGGTTGGAGGTCTGTGGGTTGGAGGTCTGTGGGTCGGAGGTCTGTGGGTCGGAGGTCTGTGGGTCGGAGGTCTGTGGGTCGGAGGTGTGTGGGTTGGAGGTCTGTGGGTTGGAGGTCTGTGGGTTGGAGGTCTGTGGGTTGGAGGTCTGTGGGTTGGAGGTCTGTGGGTTGGAGGTCTGTGGGTTGGAGGTCTGTGGGTTGGAGGTCTGTAGGGTCAGAGCAGTGGAGTCTGATGTTGTTTTTTGTGGGGGACAGAAGACCTTTTAAATCTTTATTTGCTTCAAAACATCACTTTTTTAAAAAAAAAAAGCCTTTTAAAATTATTATTTATACTTCTCATAGAATTGTTAGAATCCATGAGATGGGGAAAATGACTGTACTCCCATCAAAACAGTAGGAATGAGAACAAATAATGTTGATCTCCATGTATCTTAGCTCTTTAGCAACTTATCTAACAAAATCTTAAATATTATTTCACTTGAGAAATGACCAAGCAATGCAATTTACACAAAGAGTTTATTTTTTATTTTTTAGCTGGCTAGATCATATCAATAGAGATAAGTTTCAAATAATTCATACCAAATACACAATAAATAGCTATGGAATCTGTCATCCTAATGATTATTGAATATTTTTAGTAGCATAATTTTATAAAATTCATGATTAAGATAAGGAGATTTTAATTGGCATTTCTCTTTTTATATATTGCTTAAACAAAAGGAAGCCACAATGAACAGCTTATGTTTGGTGTACACAGTCAAGAAACCATGCAAATAATCAGAAGGCCAACATTCATCCAACAGTTAATCATTAAAACTGTATCGTCTATTTATAAGACACAATTTTACTCACTCTTGTCCTCAAGTTGGGTCAATCAATTATTTTATTTATAATGATCAGCTTCATAACTTTTTCATCTCCAATTTAAAAATTAGCATTCACGCTGAATAAAGTCATCCCAGGAAGAATATTCATTTTAAATGCTTTCATAAATTGTTTGTTTTTTCTATTACCTCTAAATATTTGATAGAAAATTGCAGTTTATATTTAGCAAGAAAATCCCTTAATCCCGTTAAATGTATACACATATGAGGAATAAAATAATTACAAACACATATAGTACCAGATGAGATGGGAAAAAAACATATGTTTATAATGTAAAACTTCAATATCAGTAGATGAACATAATTCATTAGATAAATATAAATAAATGTTTAAGAATGGAGAAAATTCTTAATTTTAGAAAGAAAAAAAAAGCTATCTGGAAAATACATAAGACCATTCACTGTACATGTTTACAAATACATGAAACCATTCACTGTATATGTTTACAATTAAAAGGCAGGCAAGTAAATAAAATATAACTGAATGCATAATCCGAATTTAAATTTCAGTTTCAAAATGTTTATAACTATAAATCTCTATTACAGAGATCGCTAATTTAACATAGGCCCTTAGTTTCATCATAGCCTCTTAATTTCATTTATTTCAACTACAATTATCTGAAAAGATACAAAATCCTCAAAACAATGAATTTGACATACAGAAATGATGGTGAATTTAAATAGGGAAACAGCAAATACCAGGGAGAAGTAACACAATCACTATTTTTTTTTTTTAAATTAGACAGGAATTAGTTGCCCTTGTGTCAGGCATTTACAAAAAAATTTCTTCATATTCTAAAACTGCTTATCAGAAAGAGCTTTTACCCAATTACAGCCGTACACTAAATTTTAATGTGTGATCTGTGGGATGTTGAATCATGGTACCCCAAGATAAACTACATTTACCAAACTGTGGGTTAGCTAGCACTCTCACAAAGAGATTTTTAACACAGGTACAGATTGATGTGAGAGATTCCTAATCAGTTAAAATGAAAAAAAATATTTAAAAAACCCAGGTTTATCTTTTGAAATTATGTCATAATAGAATACAAACTATAACATACACACAATAACTGAAATCACAGACAAAAATATATTGAAAGAGTTCAAAATCTCAAGCTCCTTCAATAACAAGATTCAAAATAAAAATTAAGAACGGACAATACTAATAAATAAGTAATGATAACAGACAACAGTAATCCTAACAGTACCCTCCCTCCCTTAATCCACCTCCAAACAACCAATGCCAACATGCAAAGTACTTACATTCTTCTGGTTAATGTTACAGAAAAAGAGAGTGGGAAATTAAAGTTACAGCAAACAATTATTTCACAGCTCATCTCAGGTCAACTTTGTTGGGTGAGATCTAGGCTTTAAAAAATGTGCTCATCTTTTTATTTTGACTTGATGCCAGTTGACAAAGCCTTAGTCAAGCTGACCAAATCGAGCATCCCCACATCGATATTAAAAGCACATACATTTAAGTGTACTTTTAAAATTCTGTTTTAGCCCACCCAGCTCCAAAGAAAGATTGAGAACTACTATGTCAAGCAATCAAGAGAAGCAAATAGGGATGGTTATGATGAGCTAACTTTATATGGTAAATTATTTCTAAAAGAATTTGTTATGCAAATTTTAGTACCTAAAAACCTTAAATCCAATGATTCTCAAAATTTTACATTATTTGTCACAGTAAATAAATTGATAATATCGATGTTCGATCACAAGCATATTTTTTTTATTCAGACTGACAATCCGTAAATTAATTTGTTCATTTTGTTACAAATCTGTGCATCTCCTGTATCAAAGAGCCACAATATAAGAATGATTGAGCTAAACATCACAATTGCAGATTTCTTCAAGTTTATCAATGTGTTGGAAACCCACATTAATTGTACATCTAATTAGTCCTATGTGTTCATGAAACAATTAGAAAGTCGGATTTTTAAAAATCCATGGGGTATCACCTAATTGCACCTTATTAGCAATAACTAGATGATCTTAGACAAAAAACCTGCACATAATTTATTTTAATTAATTATAAGATTTTTTTTTTAAATTTAATAAAATGCTTTTAATATTATCCCATGATCTTGATTGTTAGACTATCATCTAGAGCTTCAGTTATCAGCCATAGCTAGTCTGAATTAAAATAAGATGACTCTATTGACCAGATTAAAGTACTTACTTTATTTCCTCTTCTAGAGCCTTCTGGAAAAGTTTGGTCAGAAGATACTCCTCACGCTGGTTGGCACCATAGTTAAACAGTGAATAAATCACAGCCTCCATGAACTTGGTGGTGCGTATGTGAGGCATCTCAAAGATGAGCTTGGCCAGGTAGTTGGGTGACGTCTGTAGCAGGTAGAACAAATGTTGGTAGTTCTCCAGCTTTTCGTGGTTCTCTTTACTCAAAGCCTTCAGGCCTCCACCGCGAGAACTTTCTTCTGTGCGTTTGGTCAGCTTTTTGTTGTGGGTCACCACATCCTGTAATGACATGTTGTCATTTCTGATTACTTAAATATTTTAACTTGGAAGCTAAGGCTACATGACTGAATCTAACCAATCATATGAGATTAATTCTTGCAACATTAACCAGTCACCCCCTCAGGAAGCAAACAAAATGAATTTACTTGTAAAGTGATTCTGTTTTTAATCAAAAGACCGATTTTAATATCCATCTGATCCAAGTCTTGCTCCAGTTGTTGGTTAGAACGGATTTCTGCAACCACTTGCTGACGGAGCTTCTGTAGCTCTGTAGAGAGGGGAAAATATTTATCCTTGAATCATCAGATTAAATCGGCCAATGACATATCTATAGTAATACATATTTATGTATGTGCACATATTTTATATATGAGAAAAATAAAATTTCTAAAATCAAACTTTTAAGTAAATGTCTAAATTGTAAACATTTTTAAAACTTACATCCATCAGGTATTATTTTGTGATATATTACATTTTTAATTAAGTTGTCATTAGATGATTTCTAACTATATTTTCTGTTTACAAACCAAGCTCTTCTGCATAATCATTGTCACTGGCATCCAGAAGATGGACAAATTTTCTCACAACAGCTAAAGATGGATTCTTATCTGTGGCTACATTAAGGAAACAAAACAAAAATTTATAGAGTTTTGATATCAGCTTTTATGAAATAATTTTATATCTACACAATATTTAATAGTGGAACACCATCAGAGCTCTTTTATTCACAACTGTAGAATTCATACTCCACAAATCTAAGTGCTAGAAATGTAAGATGTTCATTTAAATGAATGAATAAGAATGGTTTCAAATGTTTTGTGACTCACTTAAAGCCTTGTAATCCTGTCTGGCCAGGTTTGACCTGAAGAAAGCTTGAATTCTGATGATGGCATCTTCCTGTGTTGAAACAACAGAGCAAATAAGCGTATGAATAACCATGTACCATGAAAACTTTACAAGTAAGATTTATTTCAGTGGAAAATTTCACTTTTAATTAACTAAGAAAAAAGTACTTACATGGTCTTTAAAGTACTGCAGTCTTTTCCTATAATTCTTTCTATCTCGCCACATTCTAACGTATGATTGGAGCTGATCATAAAGAAGTAATAAAGCAAAACTTATATTTAATAAATTCTGTTAGTATAAAGTACGCACATCAAGTTTAATAGAATCCTGTGTCTGGGTAAAACATGAATTTTTCTTTAACTGGTCAAATACATTTGTCAGTTATCCCAAAAGTCTCTAAGTAAAATTGTTAAAATACAGTTTCAAGAACATAAACCAACTACAGAAAAAGATTAACTTCTTAACATTTTCACAACCAAATATTCAGCCGTTCTTCTGCAAAAATGTTATTTAATTTCTGTCTAAAGCTTACAATTTCTGTCTAAAGCTTATAATTTGTCTTTAAATTTTAAATTCTGTCCTGGATACTCACAAGAATCACTGAGTCCTGATTATCCTTCAGGTGATTTAATCTGTCCTTGTACTTATGGCGCTGTTTAGCGCCTCTCCAACATGCCTAAAAACAATTTAGAATTTCTGAATTTTTATCCGCAATATAATTTATAAATTTATCATAAAATTAATGGTCTCTCCAAGTTCGATTTAATAACAATTTTATTGCTCTCTTACATCCCAATTTGTATGACAAATGAGAAAGTCCAATTCATTAAGTAATTTCAAAATTCCAAGCCTAACCTGTATTTTAACAATGGCAGGTAGCTGCTTCTTCATAAAATTGACCCTCTCCTTGTAGGCTTTACGAGCCATGTGGCCCCTCATGTTGGCCTGGATCTTCGTGATTAAGCCTTCATTAGATTTAAATAACATTTCTCTATCATACTTGGCCGTCACTTCAGAAACTACACGCTGGAAATAAACAAAACTGCTACCGTCAATATGGTAAGCTATGGTAAGTGTAATTCCGTTTCAGAAAAATCTAAATTTCATTTTCACAGACTGAACTAGAGTAAAGTAAGCTTTTGGTTCATAGAGACTATTTGTAATATAATACCAGCAACACTTGCCACAGCTTGATGAACACAGTCTAAAGTACGGCTGTCAGTGTACACATTTATAATAAAACCCAGGTAAAATATTAACCCTTTATAGGTCAGAGCGGCCAAAAACGTCTTTACTACCTAAGAGGGCAAAACGTCTGAAAGCGTCCGTGACAACTAAGAGTTGTAAACACACGTCTCCGGGTCTTTGCGAGACTCCGATTGTTTGCATCCGGTTTTGCAAATAGCTTGATTGAGTGGGCGCCAGTTAAAAGTATTTGATCACATTTTTTTGTAGATCAGGGTTTTAATGCTTTGTTTCTCAAAATGGATTTTGAGGATTCTTCAAGTGATAGTGTAGATTTTGCTGGGTTCAATTTAAGTAACATTAAAGTGCACGAAATTGACTATAAATCGGAGCTACGTATTAATATTATTTGTGATATCAACATAAGCAGTGTTTAAGTGTACACACTTCGATTTCGTGGCAGTGTTAGTAAATAGTAAATAGATGACTCACAATCACAAACAAATATTTGTGTTCATATGTGGATTAATGACAACGAGAGTAAAATAATAAATCTACATTCATTTACCTTTATTTTTTTCACAAAAATTTGTTTACTAACACCTTAGATTTGATGCTTTTACTAATGTAACCCTAAATCTTACTTAAAATCAGAAAAAATGTTGCCCGTTCAGAGCTAGCACGAGGAAGAACATCTGCCATGTAAAGGGTTAATCTAGTCAAAGTTCTACTAATATTTTTAGATTTTTGTGTAAGCCACATGGCAGTCACGGAAAACCACCTGAATATCCTCTCTAGTGAGCAGAGAATAATCTTTGATGATGGTGTTTCCTCTAGTCCATGCATGATCCCCTGTATTGACATTATAGAAGAACTTGGTGCTGTCCTTGGTGCGATTCATCATCCAACCACTTCCTGTCTCACCTGCAAGTAGAAGAGCCAAAATGTTCATTTTAATTTGGTATAAAAGTCAAGTGAGAATGTAATTTTGTTTAAATGGCAATTAATGACTACATGCATGCAATTATTAAATGTGACAAACTGTCTTGAGGTGATCAATGATTAAATGTGACCAAACACCTTGAGATGATCAACGATTAAATGTGACCAAACGTCTTGAGATGATCAACGATTAAATGTGACCAAACACCTTAATATTATCAATGATTGAAAGGTGACCAACCATCTTGAGATGATTTCTGCACTGCTGCCAAAAGGGCCTGCTGGTAGCCATCAATCCAGTCTCCAGTCACAGAGTGCAGAGTTAGGTCAGGCGAGGTCAAGGCCGACAAAAGGGCTGCTTTATTGCCCTCCCTCAAAGCTTTGTTAGTTGCTGCAACTCCTACAGAAACTGGTTGATAAAAAATGAGAAAAGAAACAATTAGCAATATAAATCTTGCACAAAAAAAATGTCAATTTCACTCTTTAAAAACTATATAAATCTTGCACAAAAATGTCAATTTCACTCTTTAAAAACTATATAAATCTTGCACAAAAATGTCAATTTCACTCTTTAAAAACTATATAAATCTTGCACAAAAATGTCAATTTCACTCTTTAAAAACTATATAAATCTTGCACAAAAAAAATGTCAATTTCACTCTTTAAAAACTATATAAATCTTGCACAAAAATGTCAATTTCACTCTTTAAAAACTATATAAATCTTGCACAAAAATGTCAATTTCACTCTTTAAAAACTATATAAATCTTGCACAAAAATGTCAATTTCACTCTTTAAAAACTATATAAATCTTGCACAAAAATGTCAATTTCACTCTTTAAAAACTATATTTGAATAGCATAAGATGGATCATCATAAAGCTATTTGCTTTTAATTGGTTCAAATTTTATTTTTACACAAGTTCCATAAAAGAAGCTGGAGTTGAAAAACTGCGGCCTGCCGGCCCAGTCCTAGACATCCCTTCATTACGTAACATTTAATAATAATAATAATAATAATAATAAAGTTCATTTGAAAAATCACGCTTCATCCCCAAAAGGCTCGAAGCGCTGTACAAAAACAAATTGTGAAACATTTACTGTTCCATGCTAGAAACCGACCGAATTCCGGCTTCGCCGACGAAAGTTGCCATTTGACTTTCAGCCTAGTTTCAGTCAAAACAGAAAAGTTTTAACTTTCTGTTTAATTTCGGTTTCAGCCAAAAGTGACTGAGGTTTTCTGTCATCTACCAGAAGTCAGACTGTCTGTCTCTAGGCCAGCGATCCGATATTCATTATTTCTCGACGACTTGCTGTCATCATATGTTACATGACTAATACTCTGCGAATCCTGCTCACAGCTGCATGATGACCTACTTGTCCTTTTTTCCAAAAAAATAATTTTCAATTAGGCCTAGAGAAATGTACACAGATTTGTGGAAGAAAAACTAATGGAATGGTAATATTTATATCACTATCTTTGTTTTAATGTTTTCAAAAATAATTTTTGGAACCCTAGGTTTATTCAATTCAATCATTTGTGATATTCATTTTGATTTATTATTTTCATGCTCATCAAAGTTGTCATAGGCAAAGGTGAATAATATTGAATAATTATAAGGAATGGTAATATTTCCATTATTATTTTTGTTTCATTTGTTAAGAAAAGAAAATTAAGGAAACTTAGGCTTTTTCAATTCATTCATTTCTTGAAATTCATCATTATCATTCTCATACACATTGTTATTGACAAAGTAACACAACTGTTCATGTATCACTGGTTCGTATTGTAATTATGTAGTAGGCCTAATGCAGACCTGTTTACTTTTATGATTTTGGCCACCAATTTAGATGACTTTTGCGATTCTCCGGCGAGACCCATCAGAACAACATTTTTTTTTTAATTTCCCCATAAATGGGGGTGAAGGATGTTGGTTGCCAAACTAAATAATTACGTCTCCAGCATGAAAAGACTGGTGTGTTGGTACTAGGCTAAATATTAATGCAGCGATATCTTGAAGCTATTTATGAAAACATAAAGTTAAAGCATTAGTATGATGATAACCGCAAAATGTTGTGGGGATATTTTTATAGCCTTAATAACTGATATTTAGGTGACAATTAGCTCTATTGGAGCCACAAAAATTATTGTATGTATATGTTCTAGGTTGTAATTATATTATAGAAGCAAAGGACACTCAATGGTCTATTTTGCATTAATTTTGCCCACCCCTCCCTCTCGGTCCAAATTTTCTCTTACCATACTACTTTAAAAAACAATTTAAAGAAATTTAAATTACTTTTAAATTAAAATGGTAAAAGCCAAAGTATTCAATGTTTATTTATTAAAATTCACGATGATCTCATCTTTCATAAAAGAATGTGAATATTGATACTTTTCCCCATCATTTTTTAAAATATCTAAATATTTTGGTTTCGGCTTTGGTTTAGGCCGAAAGTCTCATTAGGATTTTGGTTTCCGTTATGGGCTCTTTAAGGTTTTCAGACCTGCCAACGTGCCAAGAAAAAAAATCTGTAGGGGTGGTGCATGCGGGAGGAAATTGGGGCCGCTGCCCCCTAGGGGGCGCCGACCGGGAAGGGGGGGGGGGGCGTGGGTTTAAGATCTGTAAACTAATGCACAAGCCCTTTTAAATAAATAAAGAAATATGATAAAGTTACCTCCATTGTCTTTGAAGAGTTCAAAGAACATGAGAAAATACAGATTTATAAAGTACAGGACAGAAGATCCATTTTATTTACATCTGTACTTTGTACACAGGCTGCTAAGACTAAGACTAAGAGTTCAGTTCTTCTTCTTCTTCTATATATTAAGGGCCCACGATCAATTTATTGATCATTATGGCTCCTATGAATGTAGATGGGATTTGCAATGTCTCTGTGCCTGGTGTTGATGAGGATATTTCACTGGTTACAAGAGTAACTGTGTGAGGTATCATGTACTAGGGGTTGGAAGGCCTGAGGCAATAGACGCAAATAAGTCAAGTGTTTTCCTGCCTATCCCGAGTGGCCTTTTGCATTTGTCCAACAGCTCTTTGGACAGCTGGAAATTACCATTGCAACTGATTTTAGATACAAGCAAGTTAGAAAGATAAACTTTCATGCTTGCCCTTGTTTCATTGTAATTTTTCGTCACAATTTTCTAGCAATCTGCGCGTGAGGAAACTCTGGCATTAAAACGATCAGAGTTGGCTGGAGAAATATTTCCTTCAATAAGAGAGGTGGTCAATAAAACTTAGCAAAGAAATTAGACTTGGGTGTCTTAGATTCCCTGCTTTTAGCTGCAGTTGTATAAATTTACTTTATCTTGTTTTTTCTGTGTTAAAATATGTTTATGAATATCATTGTACCCACCACTTTCAATAAATTTATCCATTTAAATTTAATTAAGAAAAACTTTAACAAACAAACAAAAAGTCAAAACAAAACTGAATTATTTTTTAGCCTAGTAAAAGGATGAATCGCGATCGGATCATTGATAATTGAAGTTGAAGAATGATTTGAAGATCGCGGCTCGCTTCGATAAAAACAAAGCAGTGTCTACACGTCCGGCGACCGGACTGATCGACTATTAGCGGTCACGTGACAAGGCTGACGGGCAAATATCTCGCGCAACTTTGCTACGGCGGTCATGTGATTTGATCAAATATATAATAGTAAAATGCAAGAACTTATTCGTCCGGTCGCCGGACATGTAGACACTACCGGTATGTAAAAATAAAGGAAGCACCACTTCCTGTCATATCCGATTTTTCTTTTTTTTTTTCTTTTGTCGCTTTTGGATTTTTATGACGGGTGAAAAATTATAATGTTAGGAAAATCGGAATTTTAAGAGGTTTGTCGGAAGGTCGGAATGAGGGGTAAAAAATCCATATAATTCCGACAAAATCGGAAGGGTTGGCAGGTCTGGGTTTTGGCCGACAGTCATTTTTAACTTGTTTTTAACTGGTTTCGATTTTGGCCAAAATCAGAAATCACTTTTGGTTGGTCTCTATTCCATATACACTCATCCCCATCTAACCTACACATAAAACAACCAGCCGCTTTTGTGACAAGTGAACACCAAACAGCAGCCTTTTGTGACAAACGCCATCCAGTGGTGCGTGAGCATAAAAATTCCTTGTTACAAAACGCCTCGCAATGATAGAGAATATATTTTATTAGTTGGCCCTTAACAAAAAAATTTTTGCTCTAAGACTCCTGGCCATAAAGAAGGTTAATGAAAATGGCTTACCTTTCAATGTCTCAACAGTGAATTATCTTTACCAGACCCGTTTACCCTCAAATCCTTAAAATCGTACAATATAAACACAAAATCGTTCAATTCATTATCTTAGTAGTAAAAAAATAAACATACAGTATATGTATACACCTCAAAATCATACATTGTACGCCAAAATCGTAAGAGTAAACAGGTCTGGCTTTACCTACACAAGATTGACATAAAGGAAGATTAACTGAAATGGCTAACCTTTCAATCCTTCAACACAGTTAGAATTAGCTTTATCCACACAAGATTGGATCTCTTCCAGCCACAGAACAGCAGCATCATCTTTACTCTCCTACAGAGAGATACAGACTTGTCAAAATATTTTAATCACTATTTGGATCAATTTGAATGGCAAAGCACAAGTACAACCAGTCTTGGGAATAACAGAATTTAATACTCAGTAGGAGAGCAGTTAAATCAATTCAATATTGAAACAATTAAAATCTTGCACACTGCTTGCAGTTATTGAAAATGTCATAATTTATTTTTGGGTCTATAGGATAATAGAATGGAAAATTAAACGTCTAAACATTATGGAAATGCTTGGTAAAAACAAACAAAAAATAATAGTAATAAAAATGTTGAGTACTCAGAATAACTCCAGAGTAAAATAATTCTAAGAGATAATTTAGAATTAAAATTTGGTTCAAATAGTGTTCTCTAATTAATAGACTGACATATTTTTTAAATTTTATTTAAATTTTCTTCTTATGGCTAAGAAAATGATAAACATGGAGGTAAATGACACCAATTTAGAACAAGGAAAAATATATAATAATTTTTGGCCACAAAGGCCCTCTTTAAAATATCAAATTAAAATCAAAAGTAACTTCAAGAAATAAATTCATGTTATCAACAGGATATAAATTAAAAAAGTAAAGATTTTTGCATACTACAGGAATGTTTTCAAAAAAATGGAGTTCTGGCAGGTAGCCCATTTCTTTATAACCAAAATCCCACATTGAAAGACAATCCCATATTATGCTTTAGAGTTCTATTGGAATCTGTAAGTTTTGAATAAAGGAAGAAATAAAACTAGAAAAAAGTTTCTTGACTTTGATACATTCATTTTATTTATATTTTTAAGATAAGCCTCTTGAACAGACAGCAGTTTTGATTTGGCTTACTTCTGCTTTCTTGTCTTTCTTCCTGGCCAGAAGGACTTGGTAGTGAAACGCTTGTGCCAGATGAATATCATGCAACTTTGCTGCAGGGAACTGCAGGGCCTTGACTGTTTCTTCTTCTTCACCTTTATCAATAGCCTCATTGATCATTGTGATGGCCCTTATTCCTAAATAAATATATTTGTAAACATCTCTTAATAAATGTATAATAATAATGCCTTCAATTTAAAAGAATTTTTTTTTTAATATTTAATTGAGTAGTTTGAAATTATTTTTGAGAAATTAAAATTCAAGTTTATTAATACATATTTTTTTTTTTAAATCTTTTATATTAACTTTGCTTTTGTTCATGTATTTCTGGCTGGGTGGCAAAAATCTTCGGAAGGCTAATTGACCCACTGCCTGTCAACCTATCGAGCTGAAACTTGGCACATAGACTCCTTGCAGATGACAACACATTTTATCAAATTTTCAGCCCCACCCCACAAAAATCAATGTTCCTGTTTTTCAAGGAGAAGATGAAGAAAATATGATGCCACTGATTTCAGAGAACATAAGTGCATTTGGTGCATAATATTTTCTTGTTTTTCTGAAATAGTTGGTGAAATAAATCTGAAGTGCAATAGCGGGTAAGACTTAAAAATTTTAATTTAACACAAAAAAATAATTTTAAAATACATATAAAGGATTTATTCAAATTTATTGGGAAAAGTTACTTTTTAGGGATTGTTTAGATAAGTCCTTTATATTAACCTCGCTTTTGTTGGTGTGGCAAAATCTCCGGAAGGCTAATTGACCCCTTTCCCTTCATCCTATAGAGCTGAAACTTGGCACTTAATATTTGTTACCGATTACAACACATATGATCAAATTTTCAGCCCCACCCTTACAAATCAGTTTTTCCCATTTTTCAGGGGGAGGCTAATTGACCCACTTTCCGTCATTCTATCCAGCTGAAACTTGGTATAGACTTTTTATTGAAGTCAACATATTTGATCAATTTTTCAGCCCCACCCCGCACCCTTAACAATCAGTTTTTCTAGGTTTGGTGAAAAAGGGGGGGGGGGGGGGGGGGGGGCTTTAATTTGTTTTAATTGTTGCCTGTTTTGATGTGGAGATTAATTGTATAGCTGTTTCTATGTGCTTTGTATTTTTTACATATTTGGGGTTTATCTATCTTTAGTTTATTATGTTTTATACATTAAGTTTAATAAAAAACTATTCCCATACCAAAAATCAGTTTCTATAATCACGTAAATGATAAATCACGTACAATTGCATGAATGAAAACCAAAATGCATGTAAAGGATTTATAAGAAAAACTTTGTTTATTAGGGTAGTTTAATAAAATTAGAATAAGACCATATTTTGATCCTATAAACCTAATTTAATCTACAATTAAATTAATACACACTTCTTTTTCCTTGATATGATGTATTTGAAGAATAAAAACTTACTTTCATGTTCCTCAGAAACTTGTTCATGGACACTATTAACACAAGCAACTATTTCAGCATGTGTGAGGAGAGAATTGGAAAGCTGAAGAAAAAAAAAAATACATTATTCAGCCAGAGAGAAAAAGTTTATCAGTGTTCAAATTTTTTGTCATAGTTATCAATCTTATTTGAAATAAGTAAAGTTATAGTATATGGCGCCAACAGTAAAACTTTCACCAACATCTGCTTTGTTAGATTTCTGGGTTGCCAGGCTGGCTTGATATTTGTCAGCATTGTGCTCATCCAGCTCTGTGATATGTGCTGCAGGGTTAAGAAGGGCATTGAAGGTTGCTTGGGAATTTCCAGTTTCAATTGATTTGTTGATAGCCAAAACAGCAGCAATAACTGAATAGAAGAAAGAGAGACAGCCCACTTTACCCCCAACTTCAAGCAGCTTTTAGGGGTCGTTCGCAAATTAGGTCACGCAAAAAATGACCTTTTCAGACCCCCCTCCCACATCACAAATTCTTATTTTATTCTTTAACACTTTCCCATAGTGTATTAAGATGTAGTATTATTAGAAAACTGTGACGTAAAACAACGAGGTCATCCCCGAGCCGAATGTAAAATGGCCACAACAGTTCTTGCATCATTTTTCGATATGCGCATAAGGTGTGCGCAACTGAGTTTCATGGCACTTATAATACCTTGAGTCTATTTCGACCTCAAATTAATGTTTTTTAAAAAAATTAATGAATAAAGATTTTTCATAATTAGAAAATTTTAGATTTAAATATATTATTTGTGACGTCACAATCTTTTTATCCAAGTCACAAATTCTCGACCTGAACTGGACGTAATTTGCGAACGACCACCTTAAATAAACATTGAAAAAACTCAAAAATTAGAATCCACTTTTATCTTATTTAAGTACTATACTATAAATTTAAAAAAAAGGTGGCTACAAGAAAGCTTACTATAATTAACTGCCCTAGAAAAGATACTAAAAGATTCTATTTATTTTATCAATTCCTCAAAGTGCCAATGACTGAAAGGATAAATAAAAGATAACGGAGACTACTGGTTGCTAGTCAAATTTTTCGACATTCAGCAGTTAGGTGGGCTTTAAGTATAATGAAAAGAAAAATCTTTTCATACTCATGTCATGGTTAAGAACTCATGTTTATGAGAAAACTGTTTGCTACAACAGAGGATCAATTTTATTTTTTCGAAGTGGCTATATGTACACGGGTACCAGAATTGAGAGGTTGGGATTAAAAAACGATTAAAAATATTATTGTTGGGTTTGTAAGACCAAATGAGGTATCACATGAAAGATAATTGAATGTACTATACGTTTGAAATGTTAATTCTTCAGTTTTACTAAAATTAACTACCACAAATGACATCCGAATAGCATTGAGCTTAATGGTACCCGGGTGCGAAAGGCGGCGCTGTGTGACCATTTTGACTAATGCTTTTCGGATGTCATTTGTAGTAGTTTATTTTAGTTAAAATGAAGAATTAAGTTTACAAACGTATAGTACATTCAATTATCTTTCATTTGATACCTCATTTTTCTAAGTCCATTTACACCTGCATTATTTAAACTATAGTCTGTACGCCCATTTAAGTTACAAAAATATTGTGAGGGGCAAGATCCCAACTATGTCAACATTAATTAACCTTGAAGTGCAGGGTCAAACTCTTCAAACTCAAGGTCATTTCCTTTTTCATCCTTCATATTCCCTAATTCCTCCAGGTACAACTGAGCTGCATTGGGATCAACATTAATTAGTTTTACTGCAGGATTTTGTAGGGCTTTCATTAAGAGATCACTATCCCTGCTGGTCAATGCCTTGTTGACCAAAATAACAGTCTGGGCCCCTGTAGAGAAAATAACAGTTATGTCTGAAAACTTGATGTATGGCACAAACTTGTTCAATGAATCGTTTGTAAACTGGATAAAATAAAATACTTTTATACAAGTTTACAAGACATAATGAATAAATAGTAATTTAAAAAAGATATATGCCAACGCAAAAAAAAATATATTTTTAAGAACCATAAAAAAACATAGAAAGGATATTTTTACATGGCAGTGTTATGGTATATGCACATATCATTCATTTTGGAGATACTTTATCAAAAAAAAAATTAGATAAAAATAACATTGAACATTTGATTTAAGTTTATGAAATGTATATTCTAGCCATTACAAAAACCAAAGCTGAATGGATGAACTTACTCTGATACTCCACATCAGCATCAAGATTGGCTTCATTCACAGCATTTTGTATTTCATCTTTGCTCAAAGCAGTATCAGCTTCCACACCCTGGTCAAACAAGTGCCACAAGATCAATGAGGAATTGAAGTGTGTGAAAAGATGGTTTTAAAATAAACATTTTAAATGTATATGCTCATTTTAAAGGCTAATTACTGAGACTGACCAGATTTCTGGAACTTGTCGTGACAAATTTAATATTATGATTGTTCAATTTTTTACTTTTTATTTCCAATTTCTTTACTGAATCAAAATTACTTTCACAGGAACAACTTGTTAATTTTTTATTTTTTTAAATTTTTTAAATTCACCTCTGATTTGTCTTGCCTTAGCTGTAAGAGTTTGTCTACATAGAAATCAATGTTTTCTGACTTGACGTTCTTGAGTCCCAGGGCAGGAGCCTGAAGGGCTGCCAGGAGAGCAGCTTTATCACCATTCACCAGGGCAGCATGGATCTTACTCAAAGCCGAATTTGCTAGAAGAGTCAATAAATCAAGTTGCATATGGAGAATAATGACATCCAAAATAAACCTTGACATTGTTATTGGACACACACAAAAAATATACTTTTTTGATAGGCTAACAGGTTTGAGCAAAGAAAAATTTGTAACCTGTTATGTTTGTAGATAAAAAGAACCATGGAATATTTAATTTCCTATCATATACTTTGAAATGTCAATAAAATAAAGATTTTTTCCATAGCATTGATTCCAAGGTGAAGGGTACAATATTTCCAAAAAAACTAATTTGTATTTATTGATTTCATCTGTATAACATTGCTAAAAACATCACTTTTATTGCTTATTTTTTTTTATGATGTCTACCAGATGTCAAAATTAGCTTCTACTCACTGTTCACTTTGCTGATGTTTCCTTGTATCTCTGCTTGTGTCAGCAGCTCATCATAGACATCGTGTTCAAATGTTCTTTCAGGATCAATGCTCTAGGGAAATGTTAAAATTCTGTTCATAATCAATGTTTATTAGGAAAACAAACAAATATATAAATGTCTAGACTGAAAAAAACGTTATGGATTACTCTTGAAATTGAGCAAATAGACCAGGTGGAATGTATATTGCATACCACAACAGAACAGGCATCAGGAGATCTACAATGTGACATTGCTTTTTTTCTTTTCAAAAATTAAAATCTTTACAATTCAGTAGTTTGCTAAACAGGGTTCAAAACTCCACTAAGCTGGCCACAATTCATGTTTATTTTCAAAGCCAATCACACAGTTCCATTTAGAAACATTACTCCCCAGGGTGATGCAAACAAAATATGGCTTGTTCCAGGCTACTTAGGATTTAGATGCAAAACAACATAAAAAGGATCGTAATTAATTAAATATGGTTTTCTTTAAAATCATTATTTAATTTATGACATATTGTGGGTCTAAGTTTAAAGGGGATAAAGAAACTGGGGCTCATATTATAGTTTATGATTATAAAATTCTCAGCATGTTAGGAGCAGTAAGCCTTAAATGCTATTTAATTTAACCTAACACTAGAGAGAGTTATAAGAAGCATACATATTGACACCTGAAGAACAATAGCAGGATACTTTCTGAGGGAGACCCAAGACCCCCAACCAATAGGCACTCTCTACAAGCAACCACTTCAGTATCTTGCATATGCTGATTGACATAGCATTGTTAGGGAAAAGTAGTAAAGACATCAAAAGCCTTTATTGAATTAGAAGACGCAACACTACAAGCAGGACTGGAAGTAACCAAAAAACAAAATATATGACTATGATAAGAGAAGAAAGGCAGATGAAAACATTAAATTAGAAACCCCACTCTTGAAAAGGTAAATAAATTCAAATACCTAGAATCTTATTTAATTGAAAGAAACAAATTACTAACAGAAATAAAAGCAAGAATGTCGGCCTGAAACAGGGCATACTTCAGTTGTCAGAACAAATTCCTTAACATCTCAACCCAACAAATTCCTTAACATCTCAACCCAACAAATTCCTTAACATCTCAACCCAACAAATTCCTTAACATCTCAACCCTAACAAAAACAGCAGAAAACCTATTAAACACAGGAAGTTCTCAGGAAAATGTATGGACCAACAAAGGATGAATATGGATGGAGAATACGAACCAACCATGAATCATATAGTCTATATCAGAATCCCATTCTAGTAAAAGAAATAAAAAAGGGTAGGATACGCTGGGCAGGATACTTAGAAAGAATGCCAAATGACAGAGGAGTGAAGAGGATAAACCACTAAACCCCAGAGGAAAACGGCTCAAAGTCAGACCTAGGCTTAGATGGATGGATGATGTGGAAACATATCTACAGCAGCTGGGAATCTAAGCATGGAAAAGAAAAGCATTAGTTAGGACTGAGTGGTAGGAAGTATAAGTGGTGAGGCAGGCCAAAGACCTACATGGGCTGTAGCGCCACAGGGATGGATGGATAGAAGCCTTTTAAATGAGGAATAAAATGTTAAACCATTTCCTTTCCCTCTCCTTCCCTAGACGGTGAGATATGCTGCAATTAAAATTTTTCCCGGGCAAACTGTTAATATTTCCTTCAAGCATACAAATACTTTTGATCGTCATTCATAATTCTGGTACAGTACCTTATTTCTTGCATTCTCAGCTTTGATATTTTTGGCATCGTAAAGAGTTTGTTGGTATTCTTCCTGACTTGAAGCATCCAGATGAATCAACATAGCTGATGGATTCTGAAGGGCTGTGTAAGTATCTGCTGCTATCTGCTGGTCGATGGCTTCATTGATGGCAATTATTGCAGCATGCACTGGGGATAAGTATCATTCTTAAACTGTTAACTGTGGGATGGGTGTGTCCTTAGAACTTAAGGGTTTCATGACTACAGTTTACACAGCAAATACTGCTAATTCTTGGAGATACTTATAACTCCTTAGTGCTTAATGTTATAGAAGACACTTTTTATATAAATAATTAAAACAAATTTTACTTACAAGCAGCATCATCAACAGTCAACTGAAAATATATTTTTAAAAACGTTATTTTAACGTTATTTGAATTGTAACATGGTCTCCCATTGGTGATTTGTCCCCCCCCCCTTTTCCCATTTGAAGTCTGATAAAACTTAAAACCCTTTGAATTTTAGATTTTGTTTGATAGTAGCCTTATTTTTTCACACTTAAACACTCCCAACCCCATTCAAGGTTCACAAGTCTTTTTTTCCAAAATAAATACCATTCATAAACTTTCCTTTAGAAGGAAGTTATGGAGGCATCACAAGTACTTACTTCGTTGGCAAGGATGCCACCAATCTTGCTAAAAGCTGGCATCTGGATGCCATATTTTTCAAGCTCTCTTCTCATTGCACTGATTTCTTCCTCTAAAAAAAAAAAAAAAAGGGGGGGGGGGGGGGGGTTGTGTGTGTGTGTTTAAAAAAAAAAAACAATAATAAAACATCTAACTCTATATCTGTGCAAAATTAAACACATCATTACTTAGTTTAATAAAACAAGGGTCCAATTAGATGAGACCAGTACTATTACTTAATCAACATCTCTTCCACAAATAGTATTTCTACTTAATCAAAATTGTCCCTTATAAATAGTTTTATAAAGTAATCAACATCTCCCCCACAAATAGTATTATTACAACTACCCTTCAAATTACTTAACATCTCCCCCACAAATTTCCTTAAAATCTTCCACACAAATAACTTATCTCTCCACAAATTAATTATCTCTCCACAAATTACTTAACATCTGAACTCACAAATTACTTAACATCTCAACCCACAAATTACTTAACATCTCAACCCACAAATAACATCTCAACCCACAAATTCCTTAACATCTCAACCCACAAATTCCTTAACATCTCAACCCAACAAATTCCTTAACATCTCAACCCAACAAATTCCTTAACATCTCAACCCAACAAATTCCTTAACATCTCAACCCAACAAATTCCTTAACATCTCAACCCAACAAATTCCTTAACATCTCAACCCACAAATTCCTTAACATCTCAACCCAACAAATTCCTTAACATCTCAACCCAACAAATTCCTTAACATCTCAACCCAACAAATTCCTTAACATCTCAACCCACAAATTCCTTAACATCTCAACCCAACAAATTCCTTAACATCTCAACCCAACAAATTCCTTAACATCTCAACCCAACAAATTCCTTAACATCTCAACCCACAAATTCCTTAACATCTCAACCCAACAAATTCCTTAACATCTCAACCCAACAAATTCCTTAACATCTCAACCCAACAAATTCCTTAACATCTCAACCCAACAAATTCCTTAACATCTCAACCCACTTTACTTAAAAGCCTGATCTTGAAATTTAAAATAAAAACATGATTTGAAAAGAAAGATTCTACCTGTGAATTTGATTTTGCCATACAAATCTTGTATTTGTGGAGCAAGGCCCAGCTTAAACAAGAATAAACTGGTGGAAGAAAAGAGAGAAATAATCCTGCTATTGAGTTGTATGTGTGCATGGAATGATCAGATCAGACAGACCACATCAGTGTGATATAAATAGGTAGATAGCCAGACAGACCACATTAGTGTGATATGCATAGGGAGATGGACAGACAGACCACATTAGTGTGATATGCATAGGGAGATAGACAGACCACATTAGTGTGATATGCATAGGGAGATAGACAGACAGACCACATTAGTGTGATATACATAGGGAGATAGACAGACAGACCACATAAGTGTGATATGCATAGGGAAATAGACAGACAAACCACATTAGTGTGATATGCATAGGGAGATAGACAGACAGACCACATTAGTGTGATATGCATAGGTATGTAGCTAGACAGACCACATTAGCGTGATATACATAGGTAGATAGCCAGACAGACATTAGTGTAGTAAACATAGGTAGATAGCCAGACAGACCACATTAGTGTGGTAAACATAGGGAGATAGCCAGGAAGACCACATTAGTGTAATGTACATAGGGAGATAGCCAGGAAGACCACATTAGTGTGATATATATAGGTACATTGCCAGACCGACCACATTAGTGTGTTATACTTTGACAGACATACCACATTAGTGTGATAGACATAGGTAGGTAGCCAGAAAGACCACATTAGTGTGGTAAACATAGGTAGGTAGCCAGACAGACCACATTAGTGTTGTAAACAAAGGTAGGTAGCCAGACAGACCACATTAGTGTGATATACATAGGTAGATGGATAGACTGAATAAGAAAAGTATCAAATTTTTGCATGCTGCAGTTACTGAGTTCACCAACATAAATTTACCTTAAAGCATGGACACAGTAGACAGCCCTGGGCATGTTTTTTCTATCATAGATATCTGTCGTTTCTGGGTAAAATATCTAGAAACAGAAGAAAAAATAGTTCCGGCATGCCTCCTGACATAAAGATATTAACGTGCTGACTGTTTAAGGTACAACATACAGCTAAGTCGTGTCCAACATACAGCTAAGTCATTGGGTCCAACATACAGCCAAGTCGTTGTGTCCAACATACAGCTAAGTTGTTGTGTCCAACATACAGCTAAGTCGTTGTGTCCAAAATACAGCTAAGTCGTTGTGTCCAACATAAAAATCCCACAACTCCTATAATTTTAAAAACATAGCAGTGGCAATATTTGAAATGACCAATGGGTCAAGTGTGTCCACCATTAAAACCTCAGTGGTTAGTGTAAGACAATACATTATTATTGGGGCAAGTGTTGAAATAAATCTGGAGATAGTATCATGGCAAGAATGTGGTAAACATGAATAAATAGGACTCTGTGGAAGATGTATCTTCTAGACTTGGAAGTCAGCTACAGCTAATGTTGAAAAATGTGGCGAGCTTATGCTTACTGATGGTAAGCCGATTTCCTCCATGGCTTTGAGCCAATGATTGATGTTATCTGTGTGGCGGAAGTGCAGACCTCGACTCTGGAAACAGGAAATAAAATTTTAAAAATTTCACAGACACTGCATTTTAATTAACTTTTTCAGGCGCTCTAAACAAAAATGTGTGGGTTCCTGTCAACTTTTGTGTCATTTTAGTGCTATAAATAAACCAGGTTACACATATGCATTACACATAAAAGTGAAATAATCCTGGCTATTAATATACACAACAATAAAGTACTTTAAATAATCCTGGCTATTAATAAAGTGAAATAACCCTGGCTTTAACTTTAAACCACATTTAAGTATTTTAAATAATCATGGCTATTAATTAAGTTAAATAATCCTGGCTATTACTATACATTACATTAAAGTTAAATAATACCGGCTATTAATATACACCACATTAAAGTATTTTTTAAATAACCTTGGCTATTAATATACATTACATTAAAGTTTAATAATCTTGGCTATTAATATCCACTACATTGAAATATTTTAAATAATTAGGCTACAGATATATAAATTTTAAAAATTCACACTATTGTTAAAACTCTTTCTTAAATAATTATCTGGTTCCTTTTATTTATTGAAATTAATTACTAATTTGATACTGAATGGTGTTTTTTCATGTGAAAGATATCTTTTTTTTTATTATTTAAATTTTTTAACTCAAATTATACAAGGAGCCTGGTGAACATCTTTGTGGACTTTAAAAAAAAAAAAAAAGAAAAGAAAGGTTTGACAAAACATTAAGCCACCTTATATCTGGTCTGCTCTTTGTCATAGATCTTCTTAAGGGGAGCCACGTTTGGAGCAAAGAAGTGGGCCAGTTTACCAAGGAAGACACCGTTCCGTAAGCCTTCTTCGAGCTCAGTGGTGGGAGGTAACTCTTCATTGATACAAGCTTCAATCCATCTAAAGAGAAAATGTTTGAAGATATGCATCATGAAATCAATGCCAAAGCTTACTCTCAAACCTTCAAACCTTGGGCAGAAAAAAAAACACCTTAAGATTTAACATTGAGAGATGGGAAATATAGTTTTGCATCATTTAAGCAAATACTCAATATAGATCTTAAGGGTTTTAAAAGTCGAACTATTTTTTACACCGAGAATATTTTTTATTAAATTAAATCTATTTGCCACAACACCAGACACACATAATTAAAAACAAGGCAATGTATAACATGACTTTGTTTCTCTGCCTGCAGTTCGATACCCTGCCTAGACTACATAATAAGTGTCTGGTCATCTCGAGGCAGTAAATTTATAACCCTAATAAAGTATTGGTGCAGATCCTCACATAACAGCCAGCACCCTGTCCCCTTCACATCCAAGTGTCACTTCCTCCTGCTGCACTATCTTCAGGACCCTTCCACACACACCCTCAGGCAGGACCTTTCTACACACACCCTCGGGACCCTTCTACACACACCCTCAGGACCCTTCTACACACACCCTCAGGACCCTTCTACACACACCCCTCAGGACCTTTCTACGCACACCCTTCAGGACCTTTCTACACACACCCTCAGGACCCTTCTACACACACCCTCAGGACCCTTCTACACACACCCTCAGGACCCTTCTACACACACACCCTCAGGACCTTTCTACACACACACCCTCAGGACCTTTCTACACACACCCTTCAGGACCTTTCTACACACACCCCTCCAAACATTTATGGTTACATTAATAAACGTAACAGAAACGGTCGTGATATGACGGTCTCATCGAACCACCAACTCCTCAATCCATCTGTTCTATGCCATGTCGAGAAATGTACTTCTGTGCAACCCAATTTCCCTCCAGCTGTTCCCCCGTGATCTCTATCACCAGAGGTGCGATCAACCGTTCATTACACATTACTAGGTCAATCATTCAATGGCACACACAAACACACTCTTTCATTGTCTACCTTCGTGTTGTGTGTTACGTGCAAAGAGGAACTTATCGAATATTTAATGAGATGCACAAATAAGCAGCGACATTCTGATGTCAGGGTTCTCAACCCTGGGCCAAAGGATCTTTTGGGTTTTATTCGTACCAATCAATGATACACTACGACCTACAACATCTCATATGTCAACTGTCGATGACAGACGAAGAATGATGACTTCACACCAAGTCACCCTGATGGCCGATGGTCTGTACCCATGTTAGCACATCTATCAATAATGCTAGTTGTTGATGTCATACACATCAGGCTGTAGCACATCACTTCGTACAGCTCAGGCTGTAGCACATCACTTCGTACAGCTCAGGCTGTAGCACATCACTTCGTACAGCTCAGGCTGTAGCACATCACTTCGTGGAATTATAATTAAATACCAGCACAACAATGCATTAGCGCCAACTCTAACTCTACAAATGCAGTCATAGACAATCACCATGGTAGCGCCCCTGAAATTTGAATCGGGTTTTTAATTGTATTTCTAGAGAGGAGTTGCACTGTAAATAAATGTATTTATGCAAGGCTTGAATACCAGTGCACCGACTCTCACCGCTAACAGAGGCAAAAAAACAAACAAACAAAAAATTGGGGGGTGGGGGGCGGTTTCATAACCACCTCTCCATCTTTTTTCTTCAAAAAGACGAATAGAGTAACAAAGTTACGCAGGTTGCGCCCCCCCCCCCAGCGTATAATTCAACACTTAGCAACCAGCAGTTCTCGGTTGAACAATGCAAGCTGTTGCTATTAATTACCGGTGAGAACTATTTCCTGACATCGATCCCGCGTGGGGTGCGTCAATTTTATGACATTTCAAAATATGCAATTAGCTAGACCCATTTATGTCAATAATCATGAACAGCCTTGTGACACAGTTCGCGTGGTGAGTAGAAATGGCACACCGACCCCCACGCCGTCAATTTGGCTACCATAATGCTAAGCATGAGAGGCCACAAGAATCAAGTAGTAAAGATGTATTTGTATGACCAATTATTAAGCAGATCTATGTTTGAGTTACGGCCTCCTGTATTGTAGTTTGGAAGGGTGGGAAAAAGAGGGGGGGGGGGTTAAAATAAAATTTTGTGGATTAAAATTCCATTAATAATCATCAAACATGTTTCCACTTCAACGTAGAGAGGATCATATACGCCTCCCCTCACTACTCCAGCACAACACAGACTCGTGTACTCTTATCAACAAATGGTAGATATCGAGAAAAACAGAAAAATATTTACAACTGAGTTTTAATATGGGAAACCTACCGGATGTTTAAATACTATTTTAAGACTAAGAAATTGGAATGAAGAAATAATAATAACTTCAAGGTCACAAGTTAATGTTGTCGTTTTATTCAAATCTATATAATTTTATTTTAATTTTAAAATATCCTATTAACAGTAAGTGCATGTTGAAATGAACTAGGGCAAGTAAGAACTAGTCAAGAGTTCAAAATGTAATATTTTTTTAAATATCCTATTAACATTAAGTGCATGTTGAAATGAACTAGGGGAAGTAAGAACTAGTCAAGAGTTCAAAATGTAATATTTTTTTAAATATCCTATTAACATTAAGTGCATGTTGAAATGAACTAGGGCAAGTAAGAACTAGTCAAGAGTTCAAAATTTAATATTTTTTTAAATATCCTATTAACATTAAGTGCATGTTGAAATGAACTAGGGCAAGTAAGAACTAGTCAAGAGTTCAAAATGTAATATTTTTTTAAATATCCTATTAACAGTAAGTGCATGTTGAAATGAACTAGGGCAAGTAAGAACTAGTCAAGAGTTCAAAATGTAATATTTTTTTAAATATCCTATTAACAGTAAGTGCATGTTGAAATGAACTAGGGGAAGTAAGAACTAGTCAAGAGTTCAAAATGTAATATTTTTTTAAATATCCTATTAACAGTAAGTGCATGTTGAAATGAACTAGGGCAAGTAAGAACTAGTCAAGAGTTCAAAATGTAATATTTTTTTAAATATCCTATTAACAGTAAGTGCATGTTGAAATGAACTAGGGGAAGTAAGAACTAGTCAAGAGTTCAAAATGTAATATTTTTTTAAATATCCTATTAACATTAAGTGCATGTTGAAATGAACTAGGGCAAGTAAGAACTAGTCAAGAGTTCAAAATGTAATATTTTTTTAAATATCCTATTAACATTAAGTGCATGTTGAAATGAACTAGGGCAAGTAAGAACTAGTCAAGAGTTCAAAATTTAATATTTTTTTAAATATCCTATTAACATTAAGTGCATGTTGAAATGAACTAGGGCAAGTAAGAACTAGTCAAGAGTTCAAAATGTAATATTTTTTTAAATATCCTATTAACAGTAAGTGCATGTTGAAATGAACTAGGGCAAGTAAGAACTAGTCAAGAGTTCAAAATGTAATATTTTTTTAAATATCCTATTAACAGTAAGTGCATGTTGAAATGAACTAGGGCAAGTAAGAACTAGTCAAGAGTTCAAAATGTAATATTTTTTTAAATATCCTATTAACAGTAAGTGCATGTTGAAATGAACTAGGGGAAGTAAGAACTAGTCAAGAGTTCAAAATGTAATATTTTTTTAAATATCCTATTAACAGTAAGTGCATGTTGAAATGAACTAGGGCAAGTAAGAACTAGTCAAGAGTTCAAAATGTAATATTTTTTTTAAATATCCTATTAACAGTAAGTGCATGTTGAAATGAACTAGGGGAAGTAAGAACTAGTCAAGAGTTCAAAATGTAATATTTTTTTAAATATCCTATTAACAGTAAGTGCATGTTGAAATGAACTAGGGGAAGTAAGAACTAGTCAGAGTTCAAAATTTAATATTTTTTTAAATATCCTATTAACAGTAAGTGCATGTTGAAATGAACTAGGGCAAGTAAGAACTAGTCAAGAGTTCAAAATGTAATATTTTTTTAAATATCCTATTAACAGTAAGTGCATGTTGAAATGAACTAGGGGAAGTAAGAACTAGTCAGAGTTCAAAATGTCATATTTTTTAAAATATCCTATTAACATTAAGTGCATGTTGAAATGAACTAGGGGAAGTAAGAACTAGTCAGAGTTCAAAATGTCATATTTTTCTTTGGGTACAATCATAATTCTAAGGCTGCTGGGTTGTTGCTTTTAATGCCGCGGGACATTGAACTAATTACTCAACACAGCTGTTTGCTTGTACAAGTAGGATTAAACCCGCTCTCCAGTTTAAGTTCATGAATTACACGGAGACGAAATCTAGTGAAATGGGTAAAAGGATGTGGGGTAGGGAAAAGGATGGGGTGGGGTAAATATATGATGTGGGGTGGGGAAAATAAATGATGCGGGGTGGGGAAAATAATGTGGAGTGGGTAAAATGATGTGGGGTAGGGAAAAGGATGTGGGGTAGGGAAAAAGGATGTGGGGTGTGTAAAAGGGTGTGTGTTAGGGGATAATTATGTGGGGTGGGTAAGAGAGACTTTGCTGGACCAGCTAGAGTATTTACTGCTTCATATATTTATTATTAACAGAGATTTGAAATACAGACTGACAGGGCCGTGCGGGGAGGTGGTGGCGAAGGGACGTCAGACCAGGGCGGCAGCCTAACGTGGCGCCAAAATCGTTCAGTATCCTTATATACTATTATATCTTATATAATTTATTGGTGAAACGGGAAGGGGGGCAATTTTCAGGCTTCGCCCCGGGCGCAGCTCATCCTCAACGCGATCTTGCTGACAGGAGTAATGTGTTTATATCAAAGTCAGTCAACTAACATATCAAAACGATCATGTAAATTACAGTAATCAAAGGGACTGCTCAAACTATTGCAAAAAGTAAAATCGATTAGTACTATTGTATCCAACGAACTGAATTTTTTAAAGAAAATCGACTGTAAGTCACAGTTCAACATCCACGGAGATTTCAAACAAATAGATCTACCAAATGTACATTTGAATCAAGTCAAACAATTAGATCTACCAAATGTACATTTGACTCTTGTACAACAATTAGATCTACCAAATGTACATTTAACTCATGTCCAACAATTAGATCTACCAAATGTATATTTCTCACATTCAGGCATAAATCGCTCCTATAATCAGCTCATTAGAGGACATATATTTTCTCCCACTCCCCCAACAAACCACTCCCCACCCAACAAACCACTCCCCACCAAACCACTCCCCACCAAACCACTCCCCACCCAACAAACCACTCCCCAACAAACCCCTCCCCACCCAACAAACCCCTCCCCACCCAACAAATCCCTCCCCACCCAACATACCACTCCCCAACATACCCCTCCCCAACAAACCCCTCCCCCACAAACCAACATAAATGGCCATGCTCAACATTTCTACGCTGAAGTAACGTAACTACTCTATCTTGGTATCGTATTCCGTGACGTATACTGGTATATGGCTCTTGGTAAAGGAAATAAATGGCACCTTTGGGGTTCTTCTCTTTTTTTTTTTTTTTGTTGTAGTTCATGAAAACAGACAGCAACGGTATATATACATATATTTGTTTTATTGTTATACAGCTGTTCTTTATTACACAAATGTATTTTATTTTAACGTCACGATTATGTCTCTTTTGCTAATATTTTTATGTACAGCGTGGTGAGCCCGGGCTGGGGTTCCGCGCTATATAAGTCCACTAACAGTAATAATACTAATAGTATGAATGAGCTAGAGAGACAGTGTGCAGAAATATCTAGAAACCCTATTCCGGGTAAACAGTCCTCTGATGGCTTCGTCGTAACAAGCAGAACTTAACAGAACATGTGCCAGCAACATGTGGCTGCAGCCAAGTCACAGTGTGCTCGATAAACACGGTGCATACGCGTACATTATGCCACCTTAAGTCTTTAGGTTCATATTCAGGTTATGAATCCCTTATTTTGGAAACAATTTTATCGAGAGCCAGCGCTCGGTTTATATGTGTAAACTTCTTGACATACATTTGTTCATTGGATTGATTGCAGGGCGTGATTTTCTCCAAAAAGTGAGGGGGGGGGGGGGCGCTAATCAGAACAGAGCTATGGTTACTGTTGTATTCTTGTGCGTTTATTACAATGACATGCGTCTAACATTGTCAAAACAGACAGAAATGAATACGTTCTCTTTATTTCTTTATTAACTTAAGGAGAACAAAAGATAAACAGTAAGGGAAATCATTTGTTTTTTTAATTTATTACTTCCTCTCCATTGTTCTCAACATTTGACAGTTTGTGACTTGACCACTTTCGAGAAAATAAAATGCTTTTGGGTGTCGCTAAACATTCAATGTGTACAGTTTTTTTAAAATTTAAAATGATTATTTTTCTTACGAAGCAAAATTGGAACCATAATATAACTGATCTCAATTTATTTTAATAATAATCTGCTCTGGCGTTGCTGTTCCTGATGGAAACTATGAATATATGCCAATAAGTGTATGGCGTGTAACAGAATTTTAGTCATCTGTTACGCTGCAAGGGAGATATTAAGGTTGAAAACGTCCGGACCATTGACAAAATGGAATGGCAATGCGAAACATTTCATGGCAACAAAGGGGAGAGATTGCAATCTACTATGGGGAGAAACTGCAATCGGTAAGGGGGAGAAACTGCAGCCAGTAAGGGGGATGGGCTGCAATCAGTAAGGGAGAGAAACTAGTCAGTAAAGGGGAGAGGCTGCAATCAGTAAGGGGAAGAGGCTGCAATCAGTAAGGGGAAGAAGCTGCAATCAGTAAGGGGGAGAGGCTGCAATCAGTAAGGGGAAGAGGCTGCAATCAGTAAGGGGGGAGGCTGCAATCAGTAGGGGGGAGAAGCTGCAATCGGTTGGGGGAGAGACTGCAATCAAATGCTTTTCAGGTTTTCCCATGCTTTGTTTCGCTCATTTCCATGATATATTTCAGAAGTTCAGCAGCCTTGACAGCAAACTGTAACCACGGTAAACTAGAACAAGAAAACCCCATTCACTGTCTGCTGGTACCTCTTACCTAGCTGACCTCAATACTGGCACATGGGTTTTGATACAAACACAAGTCAACCGTGGTGTCAAATTGGCAGGGGCTGACGAAGTTCGCCTATTCTCTAGACGTCGCCTCGGATTTATAAAAAAAAAAGATCAGTGAACCGTGTCGTTAACAAGCAACAGTTCAAGAATCACTGTGTAATATTCTCACTGACAGCCCCGCGCCCCCCTTTCCCCCACTTTTTTTTGTAAAGTTGTACCGGAAAATAAAAAGCTGATTGATATAGGCAAAGGGAACATCACTAAAGTGCGGTGGTGGCCACCTTCCTTGGCCTGACCTAAATGACCTATAAATGAGGGAACATCTAGCTCCCTATATGGTCATACATAGAATCATACACAATAAACAGTTGCGGTTCTCAAAATATTCCCCATGGACATTGTTGTAATCGAAATCGTAGACAAATTATTTACTCTGACAATATTTGTGTTGTAAATTTAGTTGTTTTTATTTGCTTCCACAGCAAGAGCTCAACTTGTCCATTACACAATCTTTGTGAGCCCGTATAAAAAAACAAACTGAACCACATCCTGATTGGTTGATTGGCAGAGATACGGGACTCCTTTCTAATCCTTATTTTTATGGAATCCAACATAAACTTGAAGATATGGCTGACTGAATGGAGACATCATGAATAGAAAGCCGATATAAACGAATGCAAGCTATCAGATGAGATGCTGTGGACTTATACGGCTAGACTCCTCTTGTATTCTAATTAAAATTTTTAAGAATTTTGCGACAGTTTTATTTTTGTCCTTAATAAATAGTAAGTACATATGTTCAACTTAGAATCCAATCTCGGCTTAAAAAACAACTTTACTTTCAGATATTGCTATACTTCTAATGAATTCCATGCCATAGCCATATCAGATATGGTTATACTTCTAATGAATTCCATGCCATAGCCATATCAGATATGGTTATACTTCTAATGAATTCCATGCCATAGCCATAGCAGACATGGTTATACTACTAATAAATCCAATAAACATATTCAGACATGGTTATAGGCCTATTACTAATAAATCCAATGCCAAAGCCATAATCAGACGGTTATACCAGACCTGTTTACTCTTACGATTTTGGCGCACAATGTACGATTTTGATATGTCTACATTATATTAACTGCATGTTTATTTTTTTACTATTAAGATAATGTATTGAACGATTTTGTCATGATAATGTACGATTTTATGAGTTTTAGGGTTAACAGGTCTGAACAGTTATACTACTAATAAATCCAAAACCATAGCCATAATCAGACATGGTTATACTACTAATAAATCCAAAACAATAGCCATAATCAGACATGGTTATACTACTAATAAATCCAAAACAATAGCCATAATCAGACATGGTTATACTACTAATAAATCCAAAACCATAGCCATAATCAGACATGGTTATACTACTAATAAATCCAAAACAATAGCCATAATCAGACATGGTTATACTACTAATAAATCCAAAACCATAGCCATAATCAGACATGGTTATACTACTAATAAATCCAAAACCATAGCCATAATCAGACAAGGTTATACTACTAATAAATCCAAAACCATAGCCATAATCAGACATGGTTATACTACTAATAAATCCAAAACCATAGCCATAATCAGACATGGTTATACTACTAATAAATCCAAAACCATAGCCATACTTAGACATGGTTATGCTACTAATAAATCCAAAACCATAGCCATAATCAGACATGGTTATACTACTAATAAATCCAAAACCATAGCCATACTTAGACATGGTTATACTACTAATAAATCAAAAAACCATAGCCATAATCAGACATGGTTATACTACTAATACACTAAAAGCCTAATAATGCATACATTTTTTTTATTTGTACAAATGGGGCAATATAAGAGCTTCAATGTGTTCAATGATTTTTAGATTCATTGCCTTTAGTATCGATACTTTAGATGGAAAGAGCATACAGTAAACTAGACAGAAAGGAGAAAGAGCATACATTAAAGTAGACAGAATGGAAAGAGCATACAGTAAACTGGACAGAAGTATCGAAGCTATGCTATTTTTGGCCAGTTTATTTGGGAAACGAATCGGTGGCTTCTGCAGTGGATTCCTGAGACCGTGGGCGAGGGTGGGACCCCTTGAGTGAATCACTCGGTGACGGGCCACGGGCAAACAGGCTGTCAGTGACGGCACATGTTGTTACACAGATAACTGCCGGATAAGTACACGTTAGGTGGCTAATTTACGGGAGGGGGAGGGTGGGTGTCCTCTAAATGTAGAGTTTCCCCTCCTGTGCCAGTGAAAGTCGTAGGTTCAAAGCAAATTCAACACACCGTGTGTATGGGCCTTGAGTTCGGATAGACTAAGTACACATGTATAATCTTTAAGATGATAAGAGTGTCTGTAGGTGTAAGAGGGATGCTGATACCGATAGCCGCGTCATATTAACAGTAGCTTCAACAAGATAGAGCGTCAGAATTAACAAACTTTTGTAGGTGAAAAGGGTGAGGGTGGCCAGGTGGTGTGGTGAGGGCGCCAGGTGGTGTGGTGAGGGCGCCAGGTGGTGTGGTGAGGGCGCCAGGTGGTGTGGTGAGGGCGCCAGGTGGTGTGGTGAGGGCGCCAGGTGGTGGTTAGGGTGCCAGGTGGTGGTGAGGGCATCAGGTGATGATGAGGGCGTCGGGTGGTGGTGAGGCCGCCGGGTGGTGATGAGGGTGCCAGGTGGTGGTGAGGATGCCAGGTGGTGGTGAGAGCGTCAGGTGTTGGTGTGGGCGCCAGGTGGTGGTGTGGGCGCCAGGTGGTGGTGAGGGCGCCAGGTGGTGGTGAGGGCGCCAGGTGGTGGTGAGGGTGCCAGGTGGTGGTGAGGATGCCAGGTGGTGTGAGGGCGTCAGGTGGTGGTGAGGGCGCCATGTGATGATGAGGGCGCCGGGTGGTGGTGAGGGCGCCAGGTGGTGGTGAGGGCGTCAGGTGGCGCCACTTTATTTCTATTATCTGCTAACCAAGATTTGTGTAACGTTGGGTGACCAAATCTTTAGTCAGGTTAACAATTATTAGAAATGTAAGTCTATTTTATTGATCACGCCGAAGTCCTCAAAGAATGTTATATTATCTGGATCAGTTGACCTCAATATTGAAATAAAACAACCTAACATATAACAAACATGTTTCACCAGTAACCTTAATCTATTTGCTATATTATAAAAATGGGTATATTATAACAATGGGTCTATTATAACAATGGGTATATTATAACAATGGGTCTATTATAACAATGGGTCTATTATAACAATGGGTCTATTATAACAATGGGTCTATTATAACAATGGGTCTATTATAACAATGGGTCTATTATAACAATGGCTCTATTATAACAATGGGTCTATTATAAAAATGGCTCTATTATATTAATGGCTCTATTATAACAATGGGTCTATTATAACAATGGCTCTATTATTGATGACAATCGGTATATCTGTCTATTATTTATAGCAATATGTTTATTTGGTTTATTATAACAATAATAGTATTGGTTCATTGAAAATGTCGCATAAGAGATGGAGTCGGTGGGCCGTCGAGCGTGAGCTCTTAATGCCCCCCGGCGCCCCCCCCCCCCCACACAATCCAGCGCACTGAAGGACTTAACCCGACGCCAGCCTGTGCGGAAGGGCGCCGGGAACTTCCCCCTTGACCTAGGGGAGGCCCGGTCGACCGAGGACGCTGCGTTTAAAGCGTCCGCAGTCCACTCTCTGTGGTATTGTTTCATTATCAGATTCGATCTATTTGGTCAAAGTCAAAGCACAGGGTCTATCTGCTTTATTCCACTTCTACTTCAGCGTGACCAATTACAGCAGAGAGCAAGTATTGATCCCAGCCGTCTCTTACTCATTCTTATGTTTAATTTACTAGTTGTTGATGGGCGGGGTGAGGATGTTTACAGGCGGGGTGAGGGAGGTGTACGGGCGTTGTGATGGTGTACGGGCGGGGGTTATCAGGGGGTTTGAGGGCGGAGGTTATCAGGGGGTTTGAGGGCGGGGTGTGGGGGTGTACTGGTGAGATGAGGGGGCACACTTTAAGGCATATTCAGGTAATTGTGGGGGCATGTTCTACGGCTATTTTGATCATGTTTTAAAAGTACACAGGTTTAATGAAATATCTCATTAGGCAATGGCGTCAGCGGGCCGTCGAGCTTGCGCTCCTAATGCCCTCCCTGGCGCCCACCCACACCCGCCAGCCGCCGGGTGTCCCCGGCGCCGGGCCGTGCGGGAAGACGCCAGAGACCTCCCCGGGCGTGGGACGCCCCCACCAACAACTGCTCGATCGAGTCTGCTGATGGAGGCCCCCCCCGCCCGGAGACGTCTGGTCGACCGAAGACGCTGTGTTTCAAGCGTCCGTAGTCCACTTTCCTAGGGGCCGGGACGGTAAATTAACGTCCTAATATCTCCCCCCACCCGTCCCGGGGAAGCATCGGACGCCCTCTAAGAGGGATTCTACAGTGGGTTTCCACCTCGCAACTAATTCGCGAAGTAGCTGGGACGAAACGGTTGCCTAGGAGCAGCTTTCTCAGGGCTGCATATTTAGAATCACCGGCTATAGGCTTCCACCACAGCCTATCGCCTCATATCCCTTAAAGGCAACTTGTAATCATGATCCCTATGCTATGATCCAGGTTTAATGCTATTGTTTGATCGCATCTACTAGTGCTACACTGACAATACGATTCTCTCCGGTCCCATTTGTTGATGTCCTTGTAGTGATAAAGGTATCCTCTTCATATCATTGGTCAATGTATTCACTCACGGGGGTCCTTTTTTTTTTATAGATCCATTTTTTAAAGTGATCATTATACTATTATTCCAAAGAGTAGCAGCCCGGTGGGTCATAAAAGGAGTTATTACAACTACACTGGACTGGTTACCTACTACACTGGTTACCTACTACGCTGGTTGCCTACTCATAACACACACACACACAACGTTAACAAATAATAATCATCGGAATCATCGGGTTTAGAATTACACTAGTAAATGACAGGCAAGCAGCTTGGAAAAGAAGCATGGCGATATCAATCTAACCAGTAGCGTGTGAAGCCAATGTGGACTGCTAGCTTCGATATTGATATGTTTATAAAATACGTATGATTTTGTGTATTTTTTTCCTGGTTAACAGAATAGCTGTAAAGCGTTTACTGTACATTTTAAAGAGACGGTGAGCCGAGAAGTTATCCAAATGACATACTCCAAACACGGAGAGGGGAATGACGGAGGGAATTGCAGAAGGGATCACGTTCAAACGTATTGAGAGACTTTTATTTTTAATTGCTATTAAATAGATCACCCTGTTACATAACGATCACAACCGTTGCCTTGACTTGATCTGCTGCCTAGGGCCAACTGCTAACTGCACGTGTCTAACACCACTAACTTCATGTGCGGCCTAGTGCCAACTGCACATGTTTGATGCCCCTGAATTGATTTGCTGCCTAATGCCAACTGCACATGTTTGACGCCCCTGACTTGATTTGCTGCATAATGCCAACTGCACATGTTTGACGCCCCTGACTTGATCTGCTGCCTAGGGCCAACTGCTAACTGCACATGTTTGATACCCATGCAGTTCACACAAGCATGTGATTTATGACGGAAGCTCCTTGTTAACCGGACTGCCTCTGGTTTGAGCCTACTGCTTGACAATGAACAGTGCAACGTTGTCTTGACACTATTTACAGCGTTCACTTGCTTAGTCTCGGTGGCCGGCTCCTTGCGGGGCAAATACAATGCAAATCACATTAAATTGATTGGGCCTTTCAAAGAGAGTACTACGGTGTACGGTCTATCAAAGGGGACGGCAAAGCGGGGTTCCCAGCCCCTGGTAATGATGGCGCACACATTATCAAAACATAACGTACACGACGGTGTGAGGGGGGGGGGGCAGCCCCCACCCCACAAAATATTTAATAATCGCGAACCATTGTTACAGTATATATTCTAAGTTCAACTATTTGAAAAAGGGAAAAAAAACTAATAATAAACTATTTGGGTAAGCTTGAAATATGAATTTGAAATCAATGCTTTCCTATTTATGAATAAAAAAAACCTAACGATAACGTGTGGCTCAAGCAGGAGAGAGTGAATGATGAAGGTGAAATAAAGAAGACAGAGATGACGTTTGAACAAATCCTACACGTTAAATTAACAAGACGCCATGCAGTAATGTGATCAAACTGTTGGAATGCCGTTGGTAGTCAGGCTCATTGGGGAAAAGGGGGGGGGGGGGGAGTCACCATGCCAATGTTTACACGTGTTGTGTCAGTAGCTTGACTCTGCTGACCAGCCGTGGTACATATTTGTTAGGTAAACATACATTCAACTATTGTACGGCCACAATGGTGGACTGCGGTTGGTTTAGGAGGTTTAAGTAATGGGTTTGGACAGTAAAGACATGTTATATGTGATGTTGACAAGCGGGACACGACTGAATCATGGCACATAGTGACTGGTCAGTGGTATGTGTGACATTGTGTGGTATGACTGGTCAGTGGTATGTGTGACTTTCGTGGTATGACTGGTTAGTGGAATGTGAACGAGTGGAATGTGAACGAGTGTGTGTCGTGTGTGAGTGTATGGCTGGTACAATGAAATGCGAAAGTGTGTGAGTGTATGGCTGGTAAAATGAAATGCGAAAGTGTGTGTGAGTGTATGGCTGGTAAAATGAAATGCGAAAGTGTGTGTGAGTGTATGGCTGGTAAAATGAAATGCGAAAGTGTGTGTGAGTGTATGGCTGGTAAAATGAAATGCGAAAGTGTGTGTGAGTGTATGGCTGGTAAATAAAATGTGATAGTGTGTGTGTGTGGTATGGCTGGTAAATGAAATGTGACAGTCTGTTGTATGGCTGGTGAGAGGAATGTGACAGTGTGTATGGTATGCAGACCTGTTTACTCTTACGATTTTGGCGCACAGTGTACGATTTTGAGGTGAATACATTATATATACTGTATGTTTATTTTTTACTATTAAGATAATGTATTGAAAGATTTTGTGATGATATTGTACGATTTTAAGAGTTTGAGGGTAAACAGGTCTGGGTATGGCTGGTTAATGAAATGTAACAGTGTGTGTGATATGGTTGATAAATGAATTGTGACAGTGTGTGTGATATGGCTGATAAATGAAATGTGACAGTGTGTGTGATATGGCTGGTAAATGAATTGTGACAGTGTGTGTGATATGGCTGGTTAATGAAATGTGACAGTGTGTGTGATATGGCTGATAAATGAATTGTGACAGTGTGTGTGATATGGCTGATAAATGAATTGTGATAGTGTGTGTGATATGGCTGATAAATGAATTGTGATAGTGTGTGTGATATGGCTGATAAATGAATTGTGACAGTGTGTGTGATATGGCTGTTAAATGAATTGTGACAGTGTGTGTGATATGGCTGGTTAATGAAATGTGACAGTGTGTATGGTATGGCTGATAAATGAATTGTGACAGTGTGTGTGATATGGCTGGTTAATGAAATGTGACAGTGTGTATGATATGGCTGATAAATGAATTGTGACAGTGTGTATGGTATGCCTGGTTAATGAAATGTGACAGTGTGTGTGATATGGCTGGTTAATGAAATGTGACAGTGTGTATGGTATGGCTGGTCAGTGATATATGAGTGTGTGTGTCGGCGCTGTACGATGATTATGATTGGATAGTAAAAATGAGTGTGTTGTATTTGGCTGAACAGTGGAAAGAGAGAATGGCCTACGGACGAAAAAATGACGACCATTAAGAAAAACGAGAGCTGGCAACCATGCACTCGCTCTAAGGTGGACATGTTTTACTAGCGGCGTCTGATTGATGTGTCACACACACTTAAGTCTCGACTAAACCTGCTTCCGTTCCACCGAGTAAGGGAGAAGGGGTTGAGGGGTGGGGGGGGGAGGCATCACCCAAACTGTGTCAAGTAAAATTAGTGATTAACGGTTAGTTAAACCTTAAGAAAAGATTTCAACAATGTGTGGTTGGCGTGCAGCTATGACTTTGGAGCTAGATAATAGAGCATTTGGGGGGGGGGGGGGGGGGGGGTGTGTTAAAAGGGGAGGAGACGTAAAAGGGGAGGAGACGTAAAAGGGGAGGAGGAGTATAAGGGAGGGGGGCACTACTCTGAAGACGTTGTCAGAAAGCACCGAAAAAACACAGAATTATTCACAAAATAAATCAAAAATTTATAAATAGTGCTATAATAAAAATGCTATAATATATGTCTGTTTTTAACCATTCTCCTTGATGGAATTTGAACCGCTGACCGTCAGGAAAGTTGTCCCTGTGCCTTTCTGTCTGTGTCACCCGTTTGAATGATCGAGCGGGAGAATGAATGAAAACCTACGCCCAACGTTGTCTCGCATGTTCAGTATTGTATTCTGTAATTGACTTTGTCATTTTGAAAAGAAAAAGGTGAGGGGGTTGTCGGGGTGGGGGTTGTTGTGCCAATAATAGCTGTGAATCAACCACCAGTACGTGAAGCACGTCCCTCTCTGTGTATGGAACAGACATGCGATTTCCTCCTCTTTGTCTTTACAGCGAACATGACATGTTATGAATGTATGCAAACTTTAGCGCATTTGTTGTTCTCGGGAAATCTCCGGATATGAAAATCCAGTTGGAATCAGTTCTATAAATAGACTTGACAACAACAAAAAAATGAGTTAAATTTAAACAGTCCTCGTTACAATGGAGTGAAAAGACAAGCTTAAGATAATGACGTGTTGTATGTGCTTGAAAAGAGACTCAATAGGATGACGCGTACCGTGAAGTTGTTGACAGAAGTTACAACCAAGGCGTGTTGTGAGAGAGCTGTCAGTGAGTCAGACTGGTGTGTCGTCAGAACTTCATAGGACGGCAGCTTTATGGGTGTATACATATTGTATAGTGGTACACCCTAATCCAGCCTCGCCAGTGATATATTCATAATGTACAGTGGTACACCCCCAACCCAGCCTCGCCAGTGATATATACATATTGTATAGTGGTACACCCTAACCCAGCCTCGCCAGTGATATATTCATAATGTACAGTTGTACACCCCAACCCAGCCTCGCCAGTGATATATACATAATGTACAGTGGTACACCCAGCCTCGCCAGTGATATATTCATAATGTACAGTTGTACATTACAGGATGGTTAAAATCTCAAGATTCAGTAGTCCCTTGATCTGGGTGATATACTCACGCAAAGAACTTACTTTAAATAAATCTAACTATGTACGTGGTCATTGAAACCATCTCTAGACTCTAAGCCTTCGAAGCCTTTCATAGCTCAAACACAAGTCAATGCGAGGGTTGGGAGAACTAGAGTGTATATCCCACTGACTGACATGCAGATACACAGTGACGCACCGGCCGAGAGAGGACCAGGCACTTTATTATAATCTTTCAAGCTACACTGTAGCAAGATCGAGACACGTGTGTTGAATTAATGAGATGAAATTTGGGGTGGCAGTCCCTGGACACATGCGTGTTGCATTAATAATAAGATGAAATTCGGCCTGGCAGTCCCCAGACACGCGTGCTGCAATAAGTTAATACGATGAGATTCGGGCCTGGCAGTCCCCGGACACGCGCGTGCTGCAATAAGTTAATACGATGAGATTCGGGCCTGGCAGCCCATGGACACACGCCATCATTCTGTGGTTGCATGCCAGCGTTGCAAGGGGCACCATGAAATGTTAGAGAGTTCAAGTAGATTGGAGTGATATGATGGACGGCAGCCGTCAGTACAACACAAGAATGTAAAGAAATGTTGACGTCTTCTCAGCTTTAAATAGCCCAATGCGCGTACTTACACTCCTGATTTAGAGAGCTGTCTTGTCATCTTTTTATAGGAAACAAGATATGTTTAGAGTTGAAATGAAAAGACAGGACAATTAAAAAGACCAATGCCTCCATTAAGCAGACGAGACTATACCAGATTAGACACATAAAAAATTGTGAAATTAATTTTAAAACTTGAGTGTTAAAAGATCTCAATGTTAGATGCAGAGGCCAATTTATATTTGATCCAGCTTTTTATATTATTTTGATGCACGATCAAAACTGGGTTGTCTTTAATTATAATTTTAGTTGGGCAGCCCATCAAGCACACAAAGAAAGGCAGCCGAAAATTAACAAAGAAATATCCTATAGTGGCTATACGCGTCATCTTCTTTGACACTCACAAAATGCCATGCTTTGGTCACCCTAAGTCTAAGTTACTGATTCTAGCCAGTTGGGAGTTACTGGTTCTAGGAAGGACAGCTGCCCCTTCCTTTTGCATTAGATGTGTTGGTCAGATGAAGGACAGCTGACCCTTCCTTTTGCATTAGATGTGTTGGTCAGATGAAGGACAGCTGCCCCTTCCTTTTGCATCAGATGTGTTGGTCAGATGAAAGACAGCTGCCCCTTCCTTTTGCATTAGATGTGTTGGTCAGATGAAGGACAGCTGCCCCTTCTTTTTGCTTTAGATGTGTTGGTCAGATGAAGGACAGCTGACCCTTCCTTTTGCATTAGATGTGTTGGTCAGATGAAGGACAGCTGCCTCTTCCTTTTGCTTCAGATGTGTTGTCAGATGAAGGACAGCTGACCCTTCCTTTTGCTTTAGATGTGTTGGTCAGATGGACAGCTGCCCCTTCCTTTTGCTTTAGATGTGTTGGTCAGATGAAGGACAGCTGCCCCTTCCTTTTGCATTAGATGTGTTGGTCAGATGAAGGACAGCTGCCCCTTCTTTTTGCTTTAGATGTGTTGGTCAGATGAAGGACAGCTGACCCTTCCTTTTGCATTAGATGTGTTGGTCAGATGAAGGACAGCTGCCTCTTCCTTTTGCTTCAGATGTGTTGTCAGATGAAGGACAGCTGACCCTTCCTTTTGCATTAGATGTGTTGGTCAGATGAAGGACAGCTGCCTCTCCCTTTTGCTTCAGATGTGTTGTCAGATGAAGGACAGGTGACCCTTCCTTTTGCTTCAGATGTGTTGGTCAGATGCACACCGAATCCCAAGATAAACACGGTAACCGAATTTAGAAAATAACTGCCAATAAAATAGATGCACTGAGTAAAATCAATAAAACCACAATTTACCCATATTGTTTAAAGATGTTGTCACATATTTTTTCTGCATAAGCCCTGGGTAATATGTATATACCACTGTATTTCCCAACGTACAAGATGAATCCCCCTTTTTATACACAGTTTTAGAATGACTGAAACTTCAACTCATAATTCTGATTACTTGCTCATAAAGACACACTCCATATTTTGGGCATATTTTGAGGTGGAAATAGTGTATCCTATGCATCATCAAATACTGCATATAACTTCAATAACTAAATATATTATTACATATATATAATTTAAATTTTTAAGCCATAGTATTTGAGCAATGACTAGAGATATGTCACATGAATGAATTTCAAAATGGCTACATCAAAGCTCAGCCAAAATTTTATATTATATAGCGCAGCATAAAGCTATGTACCTAAGTTCAGCTTTTTAGAGTAGCAGAAACTGAAGAAATTTAGAACAGACATAATCAACTATCAACTAAACAAAGACTGAGATACTGCTTATGTAAAGTGTTGTAAAAATAAAATTAATTCGTAACTGAATTGGATGCTCAAATTTATTTCTGCTTAATTATGATATATTTTTTTTAAATATTGGAAATCGCTTTAAAAAAAAAATAATAAACATCAATAGATTTTAATTCAATTCCTCAATTCATTTATCATGTGCTTTTAAAAGCCAAATGATTCATAAATTCCAAAATAGCAAGCTATTTTTGTACTTACATTTTAGCTTCCTCAAGATGGCAGAGGTACTCGTAAGCAATATTTCTCTTCCTCTGCTCATCCATTTCATCTGCTGTGAGACGCTCATCTTCTAAAGCTGAAAGGAAAATTTTTAAAGTAATACTTGCATTATTTTGGGACGATGTTAACTATCACAATTTTGTTTAAATCAATATTCCGATTCGTAATATAGTGATAACACTTTATCAATGCCTGAAGTAAGAGGAAAGAAAATAAATAATGGTTGAAATGACATGATTTTTTAAAACATTTAAATTTAAGGAAAATGAATAGGCTATTTAGTGAATTTTTATACAACAAAAATGACACTTACTTCTGTAGTGAGGCTTTGGAGCATCTGGGGCCTCCATTTCCCTCAAGGATATAATTTAATCCTGTCTACTTTAACCTGGAATTATCAATATTAAGATCCAATGCAACTGTGCACCATACGTTAAGTAATCCAAATATCAATATTTGTTAGAATGAAATCACATATCATCCACTGAGACCACTGTCTTGTCCTGGATACAACTATTACAAGTAGAAACAACTAACATGGTATAGTCTAGTATTTAAAACAAGGTTGTGACTCTTATAAATGTATTTTTTAAATGAGTGGCTGCAACCCACCAGTACCAGCTACTGGTACCAAAAAAAAATTTAAGTATTAAGTAAGCTTCACAAATTATATTCAGGTAGACCAAAGTATAATTATGAATTGCACGAGTCCTATGCCTATTGCCCTATATAATGTTAGCCTACAATACAGCTTATTAGAATACGGTATAGTGTATAGTATAGACTATAGATAGTCTATAAAATAATAATAGAATGAATATAAAACGATTAGACTTTAGTTAGACACTATATTTCTTCAGTTCGTACGGTAAAATTACACACTACACACAAAAACAATTGCTTGTTGAATGATTAGTTCATTAGTGTAAATTGCTGCGGTCTAATAACTTACTAATTAAATATGTCTATTCTACTGTCTCACCACAAACTAACACTAACACTACACTCACTACACAGATTGGCCTAATTAAACTTTGTAAACTTCATTAATAATCCTCAGAAACTCAGAATCAGACTTCCCCCATCCCTTCATTTTTGGAATTCAAACAAGATGCTAAGCGGAAGAATATTTAATCCAGACCTGCACTATAACTATATGTTCAGAAAATGTATCAGGAAAACCATCGCAAAGTATTATCTAGAAGTAGGTCAATTTTTAATTACATTTTCTCACATATCAACACCCTGGACGATGTTCTTAATCAGAGCGTACAAGTTGCTTTCCGCCAACTCACTCAAATTATTAGGTCGAATGAAGAGCTTGGATTTGTGGGATAGTAAACAAAACGATCGGCTTATTTCGCCCTTTTCCGTGCTCCATCGGAAAGAGACTAGTTACCAAAACTTCAAATATGGGTCACTTTGAATACGTGGTATAGAAGGCATATGCTGGCCGTTTCCCAGAATTTTACAAAAGATACATTGATGGTGGCATTGGCATCCCTACCATGGAAACAAGTGAACTCCAAAAATTAATTGATTTTCTAAACTCATTCCATCCATCTATTAATTTCATTTCACAAATCTCTGTAGCCTTTCTGGACATTACCCTTATATTATTATAAAAGAAAACAGATTATTCACTTCTGCCTACTGTTCGAAGATGACCAAGGCTATATTACACGGTGAGCAAGCAGGTAGCTTGTCAGTCCTATTTGTGCCTGGAAAGATTTCCCGCATGCGGGACACACGTTATTTCAGGCCCTAGTAGGATTTGAGTAAATTCTACATTTTCTTGCCATGCGCCTTCTTTGAGCGTGAGCAGTGCGCTTATTCTCTTATTTTGCTCTGACAATGAGTCTACTTCGTCAGCTTGCACTGTCAATGGAAAGTGTCTCCCACAAATCAAGGTAAATGTACATGGATTTAAGTGAAACATTTAGACAAATGAACTGACAGCACTACCGGTAGTTATTAACTGTATTCATCCTCCCATCCCAAATCGTACAAAGACTTCATACCGTTTCCCCAACTTCTTAGACTACGTCGCTTTTGCCATTCTGTTGAACTGTTTAGATAGGGCAAATGATATGTTTGACTTATTCCGCTCCAGATCTTATCCCGAGACTAGTTTTGGCACTCAAACGAGTTATATCACTTAATGATGCTTTCAGATCTCGCTTAAACAAAACTGGGGGTCGAACAAAAAATTTGATTGCCGAAAGGCCATTCTAAAAGAATCGTTATATACTCCTTGATGACCCTGACACTAAAAGGCTATTCTCATCCAATCCGCGTATCGTCTTGAGACGGGGTAAAAGAAATCTATGAGATCTTATGGTTCACAGTCACCTTCAAGCCGACCCTTCTCACGAGGGGACCAAGCCATGTAAAGTTGAAGAAGCAGTAGTAAGATTATTTTTTTTTTGTAGTTTAAAATATTAGTTTTACATTAACAATACTTAAATTCTTTTACTTTACTATCATTGTATGCACCACAGACTTTTCTGAGAGGCACTTTTTGGTTTTGAACAGCTTTACTCTCGGTTTTATAGTGCTCCTTTGCTTCTACACAGAGACTGAGTAAGCTAAATTGTGACGTGGGAACATCAAAGTTTTTAATTTCAAATAATTTGTTGTTGTATTTTCTGCTGAAAAGGGCAATTAGCCGAAACGTCCTTTTAATTGTTCTGTCGTTTTTTTTTTCAAGCCTAAAGATATCTTGTTCACCTGTTTTTTTTCTTCACACAGCTTGAAAGAGGTCACCACTTTTTTTTCAAATATAGACCTTTTTAAACCAATAACACAATCTTTGAAAAGTCAATGAAATTGAGAATAAAAATTGTTAATAAAATCACTTTCCCTGGTTTTGCCTATTTGTGACTCTATTTTTATTTTAATTACCGGTGATTTACCGCATGTAGCTATCAACTTAAATATCGCATCCTTACTTTCTGTTTCTTATTAAAGTTGTTTAAATCAGTCGATCTCAAAATGTACTATCAGAGAAATGGGGAGGCACTTAGTACCGGTAGATTTTGAGGAGACTATGATTAATATGGTGGCGATTTTTAAAGAGGATTGTGACAGAACATAAGTAGGTCCTACTTATGTTCTGTTACTGTCCTGTAGCTGTCCTCTCTGATACTACATTTCAGCTGTTATTTTTTATTTAATTCTGTTTTTACTGTTGTTTGTTCGCCGATGACAGTTTCTTGCCAACACGTTTGTTGTTTTGTTGCGTTCTTTTCTTTCTTTTTTTCAGGTTTTCCCATACTTTGTTCCACTCATTTCCATTTTTCTACCTTGATTGCAGCCTCTCCCCTTTTATATTGAAAGCTTTGAATGTCCTCTATGGATTTTACATGCAATTAAAGCGGAGATAACGGACCCTTCACTCTTGCGAAAAAATCCATCACATTTGTATGTTGATATTTTAAAAAATATATTGACAATAAACAATTACAATATCATAAAGAGTCTCTTTATTTTCTAATCGCGATCCCTTTGACCTTTGACTGGACAAAATACTATATTTTTGACATGAAAATAAAGCTTTCGTTTTACTGGTAATAAAGCTTTCGTTTTACTGGTAATAAATCATAAAGATGTATCTGTCTTTTCAAAACGAGCCATTTTTAAGTTAAATGTTATTCTACATTGATTTTAAAATTAAAAAGGCTTACAATAACTTTCTTAGAAGTCTGTGATTTTATGATTTCGAAATTTAGTATGGTTAAGTAGCGAAATCTCGAAGATTTTTGCGAGAACTCCATAGTGTTTACAAATGGCGGATGTGGTGAACTAGCAACATCCAAATACTAATTTTGTTCAAAAGAAATTCATAGTTAAACAAATAACTATAAGAAGACATTTTTAAAAATTGATATTTGGAGGAAAAATAAAGTATTTAAAACAATTTTAAAATAGTACTTACTTATAGGACTAATAAAGAGTCACAATTACAGGGAAAATTACTGAGTGAGTTAGTTAATTAATACTAATAATTAATAATAGTAATAACTAATAACGTTTATTTATTTATACAACACTACTACTAGTACTATATCTAGTACCCAGGGCCAGGCCCATGTCTTTCGTTGGATGGACTTTTCAATCAATTATTATTCACAATAATTTATGCCTTAAAATTACCTTTATTTTTAAGGAAGGCTTAGGCCCAAGGCTAAGTCATTCATAATAAGAAAAATGGTAAATGTGAAGAGATATTGACACGTTTTTTTTAAGATGGCCGCTATCTTGGTTTTCCGCGACCCGTGAACTTATGTCCTAAATTGATCCCTAAGCCTAAGCTGACCCTAAACCTAACTTGAACCCTAAACTTATCACTAACCTGGGTTTTGACCCTATCGAAACCAGGGTTTTTACCCTATCGGAACCAGGGACAAAATACGCAAATGACGTCATGGTGATATCTTTTTGCATTAGCCAAAAAAAAATAATAATAACAATAACTGATATAGCTATCTAAGTAATACCAAGTACTAGTTGTAATACTGTAATAGTGGGTAATAATATATAATTTACTTTAGACTTAGTTCAGTGTGGTATGTAGTCATCTGAATCAGTTGGGTTAGGATGCATGGTTGGGCTTGGAGTTTGGGCAGAGGCATCAATAGGGTGACACCTCAGACCTGCACAGAGTAAATCTTATCCAAATCTTACAAAATAGCTTTAAGTATTGTTTTTAAATTAAGTCCCAAAGCAGCAAAAGACTTATGAAGAAATCATAGGTAACAGCGTTTGAAATTGCAATAAAATTACTTTTTATTGATTTAGATTATTCAATAGGTAAGCCTAGGCCAGACATCCTTAGGTAAAAAGATTGTACATATATAATGATGAAAATTATCATTAGCAACAAATCGGAGACCTGAAATAACCCTTCAAATTTTGCAATTAAGGTAAAAGAGCAATAATAAATAAATTATAAAGGAAATTGACAGACAAGTTCATTTAATCATTGTTTATGTCTTTCTGAAGTGAACGCAGTTACATCTTGGCCCACTTGGGATGTCACTAACACCAGTCATATGAAAAACAAGTGCACTAGATGCTTTGGTGCAACCATGTTCGTATGGCACCCTGTTCTTGTGGAACTCAGTTCTGGTCACATCCTGCTCTTATATTTAACATATATATGTTATGAAACCAATTTGAGTGAGCTGTCAAATATGCAATTTTCCATTTGTATCACCCCTCCTCTGTGAGAATGCCGCCTGGTGCTGCCCGCATCCCCCTAGTGACACCACTGAGAACATGGTCCTAAGATAATCAGCCACTGATTAATTATTATGTATAATCAGAGCTTTCGCAAGCATCCTGCATCCACTGAAGCTGCCATAGATATTTTAAGGGGTCCAAATAAGTGATGCAGAAAAAATTTGAACAAATGAATTTTAAACTGTAAGGAATTGTTTTAAAACGAATATTGCTGGGGGCATGTGACTGCTCAGTGTATTATATATTTCGATATGTATTTGTACATTTTAGGTAATTAATTATATATTTCATTATTTATCCCAACTATAAAGCTCTTCTTCTTCTTTATTTTGAGGGCTAACAATCAATTTATTGATCATTCTGGCTCCTATCTTCCTAAGCTACTATTTGCGTTGGAGGTAGTATAAGTTATGGTAAACCATTATGACAATAACCAGGTAAATAAATAGAAGCAAGCCCTATTTTGTCCCCTAAACATTTGAATCTTGGGCCTAGACTTTTTCCCCAGCTTTGTTATTAATAGTGTGAGTGTGAGGTACAAGTTGAAAAATTAGTTTAAAAAATAAATCCTAAGTGCTCTGCTATAATAATATATATGATCTTTAGGTCCTTCTTTTACACTTCACTGCCTTACTGGTGCATGTTTCTCCTTTATTCATACTATGATTGTGCTTCTTTTCCATAATTTTTAAAGAAAAGGAATTTAATGGCATAATTTTATATCATAAAATAACAATTATAATCATGCTACACAAAAATGTCAAATTGATATACATCTTCAAATTATCTGCAACAGCATTAAATTACACCCTTAAAATATTAAAGGATCTCTCATTATATTATCACACAAAATGAGATGGCTCATTGAATTGAGGCTATTCCATTCATCTGTAAAATACAATTTAGTGCACATACTATTAGGCTTTTCAATTTAGTGCATATATCAATATTGATATTGTGCACTTAGTTTGCTACTATATATTAGGCTTTTCAATTTAGTGCACATACCAAAATTGTGCACTTAGTTTGCTTCTTACTATTATATATTAGGCTTTTCAATTTAGTGTACATACCAAAATTGTGCACTTAGGGTGCTACTATTAACTACTATATATTAGGGTTTTCATAACTCCAGGGCAGAGTTGTTTAAAAATCTTAGTGGTACCAGTATTTAATGATAAATCAGTGCCCAGGTCAAAGTTCTTTTGCAACTCTCAGTTCTTAATTTTCCGTAAACATGCTAAGAATTTTTAAGTGCATATTCACCAGTTACTTTGAGCTCTGTGGTTTTAAATGTGCGCATGTATCTCCAGCACCCAACTCTCATACTGCAACCATCATTAACTAGTAAATAACTCTTCTGTCCTAAAAGTATTTACTATTAATCCACCACAAAAAACAGATATTCACTCTTTCTGAAAGATATGCATTAAAAATGTAATAGCTTTTAGCTCCATGGTTTATGTAACAAAGTGTTTACTGAGCCCTTTTACTTATCCTCTTTATTTTGTTCCAAGAAATTATTTTTTTTACATTTGTCTACAGAGAAATAATAGAATATTAATAAAAATGTCCATGAGAAGAACAAATCTTCCCATGCTGAGAGCCCCTTATGACACAACCCATGAGTACAATGCCATCTCTGTTGGAAGTCCAAGGCAGCTGGTATCTGAGCAAAGACAGATTGCTGAAATAGTACCAGTTAGACATGATCTTCCTTCACGTATTGAAAGCATTGAAGACAGATTAGCAATGCAAGAACGCAACACTCAAGTAAGACGCCCAGATCTTTTGAAAAATATTATTATTATTATATACATTTTAATGTACAATCTTATTATAAAATTCATGAATTTGAATTGCTCCTGTCAATTTTATATTTATAAGTCTTAGAAGTGAAATCAGCAAAATCCAAAAATAATAAAAAATGACAGTATATCTCATAGATAAAAAATGTACAGGTGTTTAAATAAACCAGACTCAATTAAAAATGTACAGGTGTTTAAATAAACCAGACTAATTATAAATTGTTTAAAATTTAACCACTTAATTTTATTAATGGAAAGAGGCTAAAGTGGAGGTGACTTTCTTTTAATCTTTGTAATGTAAACTTGTGAAAACCTATTTTTGTTTTTCTTTTCCTCTTTATTCAACAAATAGGCTACACATTTTGTAAAATTTATATTAACGCTGTACTGTTTTTAACAAAGCAAGGGTTGCCACTGAAATGTTTTTGTGCCTATTTTGTTTATTTTAAGCCAAGCAGTAGTTACATGCACACATTTTTTCGAGTCTTTTTTTTTAAAATCTATGGTACTTAACCAATGCTGCATTCCAACATCTCCTTTATTTTTTTATAAACATCTGTTGTTGTTTTTTCAGGCTCTCATTGATAAAGCATTTAAGATTAAAGAAGATGTGATAGAGAGCTTAAATTTTACTCAAGGAACATGGAATGAAGAGAAACAAGCTCGAGCACTTCTACAAGAGCACATTCGCACTATTACAGCTGTAGTTAATAAATTAAATGGAGACATTGCTGTGAGTAGTAAAATATATAGTTAGTTTTACTGCTGATGTCACTATTATATATTTATTTAATAGTATTTGGAATGTTTTTACCTAAGAAAGTCAACGTTTATTTTTAAGCTGCATTTATCTCCTTCCTTTTTGGTGGCTGCCCATATTTTATTTTTGTTTGCACCAATAAAGAACATTCACTTTGTGGTATGTCCTGTGGCAGATAGGCCTGGATGAGATTTGAGCTGCCATGTTTACCTAGTGTCCTATTCTTTCTCTTACAGAGTGTCATACCAAGCCCATTAATACAAATAGATATTTTTATTCTATTTTTTTAAGTTTTCCTAAATTATTCTGAAATAACTATATAATGAAATCAAGTTAATCAACGTATGTTATATCAACTTAATGTCATAAGTAATTAAAAATTGCTTCAATTTTTAATTTATTTTTAGGCTTTGGAAAGTTCCATTAAATCTCGGGATACAGCTCATGTGACAACAAACAATGCAGTAAAAAACTTGGAGGTGCACCATGTACAATCACTTCAAGATTTGAGAGGAAGAATTGTTAGATGTGACAGTTCCATTTCCAAGCTGAGTGCAGATTTCCGTTCATGTTTTGAGTCCATCAAGCAGCTATCACATCAACAGCAAGAGATACAGAATCGAATGACTGATAGAATACATGGGCTTGAAGCACAGGTAACACTGTTGGGTAATCTCATACATTCCAAGTCAGTATAAGAGGGGAAAAAACAATTCTTCTCTGCAGCACTGGTGACACTGGCAGGCATTTTTTAATTTCTTTAAATTATAATTTTTGGTAAACTCTTTAGCTCCCTCACATCAATAAACAGCTTTCAGTACTTAAAAGAAGCTCAGCATATTATCGGATATAATGCGAGAAATTCATGGTAAAAAAGGCTACTGAAACATAAAAATAAAGGTTCACAGTATACTTGCATGTGAGAATTTTTTCATTACCGCTAAACGATATATAGGCCTACTAATGCAACCAAATCTTCTTGGCCTATTGACATTCTGTTACTGAACACAAATAAAGTAAGTAATGCCCCTTTGAAGGAATATTAGCACAGCTTTATTGATATGACCATAGTTTATTTTAAATATCATATTGTCTGTAATTTAAAGTATTTTGACATTTTTATTAAAAATAAATATTTATTTTGTTAATTTGTATTGTATTATTATGGACAAGATTGAAAGACCGCATTCTACATGGACTTAGTTTTTTTTAGGGATTTTTAAAAACAAAAAAGTAAGGCATTCACATAATATGCAGTAATATATGGTAGAACCAGAAATAACTGCACCTTTCAATGTTTTCAACATATTTTGCTAGAAATAAACTGGACTAGCAATTAGTTATAGAGGCCCCATTGTCAATTTTATTCTCTTAACTGTACATTTTTATAACATAAAGAATGTAATTTTACAAGAATGATGAAATAGTGACTTACCCGGTAGTGTTGTAACATAATTTTGTTGATTAAAGCTTTTTAAACATCCTGTTCAAGATCACTACAAAAGACATAAGAAAATATTTGAAAAAGAAAAATACAAAATTTAGTCACATTAAAATTAAAATGGCTGCGGAAAATAAATAATCTGATCACAAGTACAAGAATACCATTGCCATTACCATTTATTTGACTAGCATCATTTTGCTTTGTCCTTTAATAATTTTTTTGTGTCTCTGCCTTTCTACATTTCAGCTTGTTACTCTGAACAGCAACATTGAGCGTATCAATGGGGAAAGTCGCATGAAACTTCAGCACCTAGAGGGTGATACTAACACACAAATGTCAATGATTGATGCAAAAACAAGACAGCTAATTGAAGACATGAAAAATAATCTTGCAAGTATGCAGAGCAGTTTTGAAACAGAGAGAGAAAGACTTGAGCAGAGATTGTTTGTTGCCATTGAAAAAGCAGAAGGAAACAGTGACCTTAATTTGGTAATTGTTCTTTTTTTATTTTAATATTATTTGTGACAGCTGAAGGAAAATCGAAGACAGATCATTTCATGACCTTACTCTTTTCTCTGTTCTTTGTGTATCACTATTTTAACGTATCATTCTGATAAATTTTATTTTTTATTATTTGATGTACTTGACAAATCTTTTTCTAGATGTAAAATAAGGTCATTTCTGCTTTACTTATAAAAATTAGTTAACCTTTAATTTAAGGTGCAAATTAAAAGTTCCAATTAAAACAGCAATAAAAATTATATTTAAGGAGAACTAAAAACCTTGTCTAGTAAAGTAATATAAATATAATCATTGTCATGTCTTAATCCTCTAGAAATGAATTTTAAACACATTTTTCCAATCTATTACACTATTTCTTTTAAATATCTACACTCACATTACTTGAACTTTTCTTTTTTGTTTAAAGGAAAAATTGCTAAAGAAGATAGATGAAGGCCAGTATGTGACAGATGCCCGCATTTCAAAGCTGGAAGAATCGCTACACGAATCTCGGTCTCATATGGATAATGCCCAATCTGTATGTAGATATGTTTATTAAAGCACCTGTGAACATAAAATTTATTGGAAAGACATATATTAATAAAATGCATACATCTATAGCAGTGCTGTCGGACCCGCGGCAAACGTTATAAATGGCCCGCCACAGCTTGAGACATTTTTATGATGTGTGTAAAAATAAAACATTTTAGTGTAAAAATATTTTAAAACCACATTCATTAATTCAGTATTGTTGAAAAATCGAATAACAGCACAGGAGAAGTTGTGACATGGAAAAAAAAAAAGGGGGGGGGGATGTCACCAAAGCTAAGAAGTCATATGTCTTGTCAGGAAGCAGTAATTTAAGTTAAGCAATTCAGCAGAGCAATCATTTGGGAACCTAGGTGGCATAAAATCTAATACCGTGTTCTCCTTCTTTCTGTTGCTTGTACAGGGAGGCATCAGGAGGTGGGGTGTGATAGAGTATAATTACTGGCAGAGTTGGGAAAGATGAATAGGGAAAACAAAAATAATTTGATGTGTAGTTACTTGGCCATTGTAAAATGATTCTTGAAAGTATTTTTTTTTATACAAACATAAGAATGCGTTGCCAAATAAATTCTGGATATTGTCATATTACATCTGATGAATTTCCACAACTATGGATATGTTGTAACAAAATGTTGACCATGTTTTTGGAAGCACCCTACACCAATGAAGATGGATTCTCTGAAATGATCAATATTACGGACCGTTATAGATGGAGAATTTAATCTCTTAATTTTAGACTATGGCTCGTTCTAGAAACAGTCCATAATAAAGGACGATACCAACGTTTAAAAATAATACCAAATAAAACGACAATCAAGGCCAGAGCTAATTACAATTAATAACTTTTTAATTTGTGAACTTCAATTAAATAATAACAGCAAGAGAAATATAATTAAAATTATAAACTTACAGATTTGCTGGTACCGGTACTGTATATCAAAATACAATGAGCACAAAATTGTACGAGGAAATAAAAATCTCTACACACAACAAAGTATAATGACACATAGCATGCCTCGTAATCAAGGAAAGGAAAATCTCTCCCTCTCTATCGGTCAGCCCTTTTTATAGGCAGTTTCAGATGATCATTCTGGAAATGGAACACACAGTCTTACTGCTTCCCACATTTTCTAGATTGTTCTATCATGTTCCACAGAAACGGATGATAGTAAACAAAAGTATCATCAAAGCGATATTTTTTCTAGCCGCCCCAACACAGGACCGACTTGAAAGAGGTCATGCATGTGGAAGGCGGGCAAAGTGTGTCTCAAAATACGTTATCCCTTATAACAATCAACATCATTTAAAAAATGTAACACCATGACTGGTGAACATTTAAAAATCTTAAGAGGGCAGGTGCTACTGATAACTACCTCAAATTAAGAAAATTTCAAGTACAATTCAAAGCAAAATGTATAATTAAAAATGCTACAGATTGTATTCGCTTTATTTATATTCTTGATAAACCTATAAAGCTATTGGATTTGTAGTGAGAAAATCTGTGCTCAACAGAGTTCACAAGATGAAAATACTTTTTTGTTGGTACATGCACTTGGGGTTTAAAATAAATATTATAATCTAAATGGGTGTGTACATAGATATAAGGTGATCCCTTGTTTATCGCTGGTTCACTTTTCGCAGTCATACCGGTTCACTTTTCTCAGTCTCCCCGGTTCACTTTTGGCAGTCTGACTGTATCATGGATTTAGATTAAATTATATGGGTTTTTAATATATTTATTATTATATTTTTGTAGTAAAATAAACTTTTTCTAGCCTAAAAATTGGAATTAAAAAAAATATATATATATAACATATTTATTAAAGCAAATAATAAATCAAATAATAAAATATATGTTGTTAAAATTACATATGTTTAAAAGTGTTTAAGAGCACTTGACATGTTTATTAGAGTGTTGGAAAGCTGAATAACAGTGTGGGAAAGGTTAATAAGAGTGTTGACAGGATTTATAAAGCCCTAAAATATATATAAATAAAAAATTAAATATATAAGATTTTCATCTATCACAGGGTTTCTGGAACCTAACCCCTGCAATAGATGTAGTGATCACTGTATATTATTTTATCTTAATCTATTTCATTAAATAATCAGTAGTTGTCCTTAATTACTTATCATAACAATTCCACTGCTTGCTTGTTCTATGACAGTGTTTCCCAAATTTGTAAGTGTGTTGGACCAGTAGACAAGTTTCCAAATTGCACCATGATTTTTTCTTCATTTTATTTCACTATAAATGTTAATGTTGTGCAGACTGGCAAAATGTTGTGAAATTTATATACTTACAGGAGACAGCTGGAAATCAAAAATAATGATTGTCTAAATTAAACCTAGATTTTCTTTTTATTGCAGTCCATGGAGACAAAGCTGCTAGCTAAAATGGATAAAACAATCCAAAGGCATACTGAAGAAATAGCCAAGCTCAAACGTGAGTGCAGAGAAGGTTTCTTGACAGTCCATGAAAGCATCAGCAACATGAAAACAGTGATGGAAGGGAAACGGAAATTATTAGAAGATCAGCTTAGAAAAGAGATTGGACAGATTCGTAAAATGATAGTCTTGGTATAGATGGAAAAACTGGTTGGGCATTGCATTACACAATAATTCTATGTACAATTTCATAAAACACATGTTCAAATTACCGTTATCTAGTATCATTGTAAACACATGTAATTACTACTTGAAGAATCATATATGGCCAGGGAAATAATTATCTCCTAAATCTTTCATATAAATATATTATTATTATATATATGTAGTTATAACATTTCATTTTGTGTGTGTGATTTAAATTCAAGTATTTTCTAACAGAAAATAAATCTTATTTTAGTAATAATATTGCTACTCATATTTTGACCACAAAGTCTGCCTAAATTTTATAAAAATTTGATCTTCTCATCTGCATTTGGGGGAGCGGGTTTTATGATTTGAAGAACTCTGAAATTACTTTAAAAATACAAAGAATTAATCTCTTTTCCTGTTGGTAAAAACAATATTTGCAAAGCTTTTGAAGGAGACTCAAAAACTGTAATGTGCAAATTATTTTGCATCATCTTTTACTCATAAACTACCATTAAGAGCTTCAGCAATGTATCATCTATAGCAGGCCCGCACAAGATACGGCCTGCCAGCACCCACTTTGCGGCCCGCGAAGTAACGAAATATTCCTTATTCTTATTATTATCTTAATAGCTTTCCCCCCTGTCCTATTTTATTTTGGCCCGCATAAGCCCTGTCTTATATTCTTTTGGCCCACAAAAGTTTTTCATAAAGTATTATGTCCCGCCTTACATTTTGAGTTGTGCATGCCTGATCTATAGTATTAAGTATAACCAAATGCAGGGCCGGATTTACAGACAGGCCGACTAGGTCATGGCCTAGGGGCCCCGCGAAATAAGGAGCCCCAAAATTGGGAGTAGTACATAAAAAATAAATATTTTTGAATTAAAAAAACGTATCAATATTTTTTATTTTTCAAAATGGGGCCTCAAATTTTTTTTTGGCCTAGGGCCCCTAAAATTGTAAATCCGGCCCTGACAATAAGACCCAAAGCACTTCAGTATATGCAGTATAAATAAAAAATTAAAAAATTCTGCACTTAAAAGATTTCAGTCCAGTTGAATGTTATTTTTTTTTTTTTTTAAATGCTTTGTAAAATTCTATGAACAGCTTTTGGGGCAATTAATATAAAGTTATAGCGTATATTTGTTGACGTTATTAACTTTTTACTAGGGTTCACAATACTGGTCCCTTTTTACCGAAACCGATATTTGCAGTATTAAAGTTAAAGTTAATGGTGCAAGCTTTTGTTAAGATTAGAAGTGACGTTTTAATCAATTAAATAAAAACATTCAGACAAAATAACATTTTAATTTTTAATTGGCTTTAAACAATAACATAAACAATAACATAAATAAATGTCTAATCTCAGACTTCAAACAAATTTGAACAAATTTAATTCTTCTTGGCTTTATGGGATTTATGCAAACCTGAAAGCGTCAATCACATTTTAAAATCTTTGTCAAATTTAAATAATGAGATCTTAAAAATGACTTGTCTAATGTTCAATCACTTAATTTTGAGCGCAAAGGATTACAAAAGTAACCCAATGACAAGAACACCCGCTCAGACTCCATACTGGTCAGAGGAATAGACCTTAAGCTATTGTACACAATGTCAAGATATTTTCCTCCTGAACCACCATTTTCCAATTAAGCCATCTCTATTTTTTTTATAAATGTTTCAATGTCAGTGTCTCCATCAGTTGGTCTGGAAGTATTATTCTGAGCCTAAAGTTTTTTTTTATAATTACTTTACGCTAAATACAACATGGAAACTATGAAAAGCCATTTATATATTTTTTTAAATTTTAAACACCTATACCAAAAATTGTGAAAGTCACGGTTTTCAGAAATCCAATCCTAGTATTCTGAAGCATTTACTTTCATCCTGTATTTACGAGAGTTGGGATCCCAGTTTCCGGCCCTTATTTTTTACAAAAAATGTTTTCTTCTGATGGCATGTTCTTATCTTTAATAAATGTTGGATGGTATTTGATAATCACAAAAAGTATTTCTTTACCCAGAAAATTATGAAAATATGAGGTTTATTTCTATTCGTAGCAGTAGGCCTTCATTTTAAAGACTGTTATTAAATTCTGCGACTAATCAATGTGATGATAATTTATATTTTAAATGAAGATAGAATTTTAAAACATTAAATCTACCACTGTGTATCATTTATTATGTAGTTAATCACTTTAGTTAATTCTTATTTTTTTATTTATGTGATAATTTTTTTTAAAGAATGAGTGTTATTCTTTTATTGAACCAAGATTTTTTTAACCTTTTCTCTGAAATTCCATCTAATTATGTTTTTGTCACCCACAAATTTAAGTTATATCTATGGGGGAGAAAATAATTTTTGCATAAATGGAAAACGTGAAACATTGGAAATAAATTCAAAAGTTGCTGAGTATGGTAATTATTATAAAAGATTATATATTCTCCGCTACATAGAAAGATCTCACATTGAAATTTTTATAATATACTGTATTACAATTATGTGTTGCAAATTATGAATAAAATTTAAATTTTAATATTCATTTGATCACAGAAAACAAGTTCAAAAAATTCTTTTGTAGCTTTTTTTCAACCCTGTGAATATTTATTTCTTGTTTAGAATTGTAATCAGCATTAAATAAGCATTAAAGTATATATATAATAATACCATGAATTCATAACCTTTCAATGGTATGATGAAGACATGCAAGTAAGTCATAAGGTAATATATCTTTCGTTAACTGTGACAGCATAAAATTTACATCAGTGTCCTTCAAGCAGCTTTTCAAAATACATTTGTTGATGCAAATTTGTAATGACAGATTTTATGTGCCAAAAGTTTGAGACTTTAATGATTTCCATAAAATAATTGAGGAATGAAATTTACATAGATTTTGTGATGGGCTGTGAAAAGAAGATGATCAAATCTCATGTGAATGACACAAATATATTTATTTTTTATAAAGCATTTGTATATTCCTTCTTCTTCCATTGACTTTTTGTCAAAATTCTATGAAATAAAATATTATGTGTGCAGCATTTGTTTAAATTGTATGACGCTGAATATAAAATAATATAAATGACATGCTTTTTCTGCGGTATTTCTAAACTAATATAGCTGTAGAGATTAGCAATCTTTAAGTCAATGCTGAGAATGTAAGGTTATAGTTAACAAGGTTCGGGGTGATATTGTTTTTTTTTAAATTTTAGAAACGTTATAAACCAAGTGTTATTCTATTTAGGTAGAGATTGCATAATTGGGGTTGCAAATAGTTGTATGGAGATTTGGGAGTAAAAAGATGATGTTGGAAGGTATTCGTTAAATGTATCATAGTAGACAATACTTAACATCACCTCATCCTTTACATTTTTACCCCCTGGGAGGTAAGTTTCATAAATTTTAAAGAAGCAGAAGGAAACATTTTTGGGGAAGAATAATGCAAACAATTTTTAATATTTGTGTATATGTGAATATAAGACCCTCAACAGCTAACAAATTAGTTTCTTTTAAGTTAAGCCTGCACATCAATTTCAAGTTGTAATACATTAATTTATATTTGTATTACTAGACAATACCATGTAAACTATTTAACCTTTAAATAGGTTATATTATGCACAGTCTATTTTATGTCTATGAATAAAAAGCTATACTACAACCTATCAGCAAATACCATTACAATAATAGGATTTTTAACAAGTTATCTTTTTCATTACTTTTACTTTTATCAGTTATATTTTTTTTAAATAAGGTTTTGGATAAATTGGAATTAAGGTAAATTTCTTGAAACAAGCTTTGGGAAATAAAGTGGTATTGCCTACTTGGTTATGGTGCTTTGCCAAGTGGTACAATAAAATATTTGTTGGACTCCATCTTAAAGAAGTCATTTGTTTCATAAATAGGGCCAGGGCAAGGGCAGATTTGTACTGCTTGGCTATGTCTGTGAATTTCACCCATTAAGTTATAACTCTATGTTCACTTAACACAGCAAATTCATGTTCCCAAAAGGCTTTTGCTTTCCACTCAGTGTCTTTTAACCACAAAGAAACTTAATTTCGAATCATAAATACTACTTATCAGTTTGATAAATTGCACATGTGTCACTGTGTGTGCATATTTTACTGAAATGTGACATCACTTAGCAGAATCATAAATGGCCACAAGCTTTTCCTAGTCTCTTCTACTGTTAAATAAGTTATAAGATTGTCTCACGAAACACTAACCTTGTTTTCAAGCTGTGTTACAAATGTAGAGTGATATTATTGTCCCTTATGGGCAGAACTGTTTTAGGCATACCATACTATAACATAATTTTTTCATATAAACTTATACATGTACAAAACATTTTTTTTAACTTTATTTTTTAATAATTATTTCTTTGGCTTATTAGAAATATACATAAGGTTACTTTATCTGTTGAAATATACATTCCGTCCACTCTTTGTTACATAATTTACATTAAAACTTTACAATACTTTGTGTGTTCGTTATCATATTTTATTAGAAATGTCATTGCATATTTTTTAATTATCTTTGTGCTTGTAATATAAAAGTAAAGAAGGCTACTTTTTGTTGTACTAATCCACATTATATTGGCTCACTTCTGGAGAAGTAAATTAAACGTTTTTTTGTTTGTTAGTTTTTAAACTCATTACATCTAGGCTTACACTGAAAAAAATAAACATGGTGACCATCATTCACCGCCTCAACCTCAATAATTTTACAGAGTCACTTTACGAACTGCATCTCAGTGCAGCTAAAAGTTTAATGTTGAAGAGGTCAATTTAATAACTTAATATTAGTTAACATTTTGTGAGGCAGGGGGTGTGCCCTGTTATATATTATTATATATAGTACAAAGTGTATGACACCCAGGCGTGACTAAACCACTGTCCCGTTACTTTTGTGAAAATATTTCGGCCTATTTCTTGAGATCGAATATTTGAAGGGCACCAATATTATATTAACATATTCAAAAGAAAAGGAATGTTAAAGCTAAGGTATTTCTTTTAACAAACGTGCTCTGAACCCTCTTCACTTTCAGAAGTTTCAGCTTTCCGATAATTCCAATATTAACATCAGGGTTCTGGGAACTTTTTTTTTAGTTATCATCCAAAAAATTGTTCTGATAATTCATCACATTATAATTTAGCCTTCTTGATAACCTCCAGAATGTCATTTTGCCCAATTTGTGGTAAACGGCGGCGTATTGAGACGGAAAGCCACTCTAGGTCCCCCCTCCCCTCACTACACATCATTTATGTAATGTTACATACAGAGCCATCACGTGGGCCCTACAGGGGACCCCGTATATTTAAGGAAACCAAAAGGTGTGATTTTGAAATATTTGATATATTCATTTTGAAAATGCATGAGTACAAAACTTACAAGTGGCAGGGGCCTCCGCCTCCAAAACAGGGACGTCATTTGGGTAGGTCAGAGGTGGTTTAGCCAAATGGACTCTGCTCCGTGAAAGAATGGAGGGCACGATCGTGGAATCAAAAGGATTATCGATACCCCGGAAAGCACCGACGCTGCATATACAGCAACTTCGTGAATGGTATTTTTACAGTGGCAGAGAGAACAATCCCTAGAACCAACGGGAACCCCCAAGTTCCGCTCCTTTTGGAACAAGAGGTTGGCAAAGATGGTTCGTGGACGGAAGAAAGCACGGACCAAAGCTGAAAAATTAAAGACGACTGCAGCTCGCGCAGCTTACAATAAATTGACACATGGGGTCTGTAAGGGCCAAAATGGACAAATGGGTTGGTAGGCCTACATGTGGAAAACTCAACCTGAAAGACAGAAAGAAGGTCTGGCGTTTGATGGACTCATTACCCTGCATGGGAAAGGTCCGTAATCTGTGTCTATTGTAATCGACTACAGGCACGACTACCAGTCCTTTGAAAGCAAGACCGCATTGGAAAAGTTGGGCCGAATCCAGAATCAGGCTTTCAGATTCATCTGTGGCGCATTCAGAACCACGTCCACTGCAGCTGTAGAGGTCTTGGCCAATTGTAGAAACGCTAGATATAAGGATGGAAAAAGTAATTCTATATATAAGTACCGTAGAGAGGTACAGGTGGCAGAACGAAAAGGATCCGTCTTTCCAGATTCAGAACTTCGGGTGGCGGGTAGGCGACTAAAAAGATCCTCATTTATGAATCATGCTGTGGAGCTTGAGAGGACAGTCGACCTACCCCGCAATAAAGACTGCCCTTATCTCAGCCAACCCGCCGTATGCAGAAACCTCACGTCCCTCCATACATTTGGCCTTGACTGATGCAGCAGTGACGAAGCGCAGCCCTGAAAATATCCAAAAAGTGGCTGCGCTTGAGACCATGGCATTTTTTTCAATCATACCAGTGAAAGTGTTCGCGGACGGCTCTGCCAATTTGAGAGATATAACCGCTGGGTACGGTGCGCTCATACTGTACCCAGCAGGGGGGGGGGGGGCAGCCAAATCTCTGGACCCTGTGGGACTGCAGCATCAAACTTTGATGCGGAGCTTGAGGCTATTCACACGGACGGCCCTAGAGAGTGTATATCACACATTTAAAGGGGTGGAGCTTGCGGGGCTCGATGTGATCGTTTGCTCGGACTCAAGATCTGCTCTCGAGATCTTGGGAAAGAGATCAGGTACCACTCACCTAGTTGACGCCATCATTGATGACGTGTGCAAGGTCGGTGAACTAGGAGGAAAGATGACAGTGCAATGGATTCCAGGGCACGTCAACGTCAGTGGCAATGAGAAAGCAGACACTCTGGCGAAAACCGGGGCCCCCCAGCCTCAACCAGAAGTACCAATAACTTATTTGAGAATTAAGAATTAACTGGCTGGCTGTCCATTTCAGGATGAAACGGTACAGGCAATGGGCAGACAACACGACCGTTAGAGGCGTCTTTTCAAATTTTCCCACTCCTAGCAGACAAGACCCATGGTGGGGGTCGGGCCGTAGACAGCAGAGTCTAGTGTCGCAGATGTGCACAGAGCACTGCCCCATAGGCACATTCTTCTGGAGGCTAGATCACAACAGGGACCCTACCTGCTGGCATTGCAGCCTGGTCCCGGAAGCACTAGGCACCTGTTGACCGAATGTTCCTCCGGGGGAAGCCAGGACGGTTGGAGAGCTCTACGTGAGGAAAATGTTGTAAGGCTCAGCTCAGCAGATGGAGTCGGTAGCCAATGTAATAGCCGGGGTCATAAGTGAGTAATCTCAGATCCTCACCAGAATATGTGTGTTAGTTAGTGCTAGTACATCGCCTCTAACCTTTGTAACTTCAGATAGTTACAAACTTGATTTCCGGAAATGGTTCAAAATGTGTTTTTTAATTACTATTAACAACATGTTTTTCTTTTTTTAAAAAAAAAACATATTCATCAACGTCTTTGACTATTTCATTTTCGGATGGATCTTAATTTTAATTTTTAGAAGTGGCTATAGGTACGCGGGTACCAGAATTGAGAGGTTGTGATTAAAAAAACGATTTAAAATATTATTGTTGTGTTAGTGTTAGACCAAATGAGGTATCAAATGAAATATAATTGAATGTACTATACGTTTGAAATGTTAATTCTTCAGTTTTACTAAAATAAGCTACTACAAATGACATCCGAATAGCATGGCATTGAGTCTAATGGTACCCGGGTGCGAATGGCGGCGCTGAGTGTCCGGGCATGACCCACTAGAGTACTCGTGGTCCGGGTCCATTTTGACTAATGCTACTCGGATGTCATTTGTATTGTTTATTTTAGTGAAAATGAAGAATTAAGTTTACAAACGTATAGTCCATTCAATTATCTTTCATGTGATACCTCATTTTGTCTTACAAACCCAACAGTAATATTTTAAATCGTTTTTTAATTCCAACCGCTCACTTCTGGTACCCGGGTACCAATAGGTGCAGCCTTAATTTTTCTTAGTAGATATGAAAATTCTAGTTGCGGTTAATTTTTAATTCGCCAAAATCTCAAATTATATTTTTACGAACCTATTTATCTTTCCGTAACTTGCTCTATATTTTAATCATCAAAACCACCGGCACCTTTTATGCTAGTATTTCCTAACCTTTTCGGCATAGGCCTACCCTACGCATTGCTTGACAAAGGCACTCGTCTCCTTACTAGAAAAGTAACTATTTGAAATTTGAAGAAAAAAATGGATTTCCCCATATTTTGTGAAACTCCAATTTAAGCATATGTTAAAATAATATATATATATATATATATATATATATATATAATTATAACCGATAAAAGAATTGGATATTTAAATAAATGTTAACTATTGTTCCCACAATTCATCACATTTGACAAATAGACCAACATTTATTAAAATAAATATTTCCAATAAAGTCAAAATTAAAAGAACAAAATCTTAAAGCTAATCAGTTGAGTCGTATTGTGGGACCGTTTAATCAACGAAAAGGATCTTTAAAAAGTCCCTTGCATAGTCGGTGGTAAAAGTGCGAATCTCAAACATGCAGAGCCGTCGCACGGTCCCTGCAACCACTGCCGCTTCAGGGTCAGGGGGCCTCGGATATTTCAGGGGTCCAAAGATGGGATTGGGGGAGGGTGTGTAAATTATCAAGATTGAGTGCAGGGAGGGGGCACGACATCAAAGGGACAGGGGCCTCCGATAATCACTAAGTAGCTCTACAACCTTGTGTGTGTAATAGTTATTAGAAAGGAGATTTGCATCCCATGTAAAAAAAATAAATAAATGTCATAGATGTAGTGTACCTGAGTAAAATGTGGGTCTACACAACATTGGAATTGATTGATAGTGTCTTTAAAATTAATTTTACATAAATCGTGACAACAATAATCAGATAATGCCCAGTTTCTTATATAGACCTATATAAATGCTTTAAAATAAAGAATTATGTACATTTATAAATTATTCCTTAACAAAAAAGTCGTGGAAGGTTGGTAACAATATTTTATCCGAATTTATATTTTAATGTTGAATTAAAAAAAAAAACACACACACAAAACGCGTATAATTGGTTTCATGAAGACAAATAAATTTAAGCCCTCGTTTTGTCCTCATTACTAAAAACTGGAGGCCAAGGACAAAGCACCGAGTGACGGTGCAGCGCATGCGTCGCGACGACTTATAATATTTTAGGTATTTAGTTTATTATGCGGTTTTTAGATCTTTGACCACTGAATCCTATTTTGGATCAACGAAATAGCAAAATTTTCGCGTATTTAGGTGTTTAAAAGTCAAATAGAGGCAAACGAATTTATTGATTTTCTGCATGTTAAACTTTATGTGCATTAAAGGTTTATGTAATCGAATTGTAACGTGTTGCATTTTTGTGACATATGAGAAATGCTCTTCCAACTTAAAACTACATTAATGTTTTTAATTTGTATTTCTACGACATATGACACACATGAATATATATGCATATATGATATAATATTTATGTATAGTCTTTTAATGATAAAGTCAGGTTGGGGTGGGGGAGATATTTCATTTATATAGGATCTTTTTCTCAAAAGGAATGTGCTAACTTACCTCAAACCCTTTCAAAATAGCATGTAATAAATAATGCATATTAGATTTGAATAATGTTTAACACTCTGCTTTGAATAATTTAGCGTAAGGACTGCTTTCAGTTTGAATGATTAAGAAATATAACACACAGGGAGGGGAAAACCTGCAGAAAGATGAAACAAAAAGTTTAACGTTTCAGCTGGAAGACTTTAACAGCATAACAGAACAACGAGAATAAAGAATATCAGAGAATTAAAAAAAATACATAAAATAAAATATAATTTAGCTGATGAAGTGTGCGGACAAATATTCACGAAGTTTTTCCCGATCTTTCTTTGTTGATCACCAAATTCTGAACCATGCAGCAGAATAAACTTAACATTTAAGTTTAAAATTATAACTTTTTGCCTCTTTCCTTATTTTCACAGTGTTCCAGATATTTTAATTACTGGTAAAAGAAAAAAAACAAATCTTGCCTTCCAAATTCTTTCCTTCATATCTGCCTCTGATCAACCCATCCTTACTAACAGTACCTACGCGGTCCTCACCATGTTATAGTAAACTTCAGTTTTTTCCAATATTATTTATGTTTTCTACTTATCTCATACCGGTACCCAAAAGTTTAAGATTTCATGAGATGCTTCAACAAAAGCACGTTGCTGCCAGACTCCTCGAAACGAATTTGTGTTTTATTCTGTGCCATTTTTTATTCTCTGTTATTCTTTACCCTCAAAAGTCTTTTTTTGCTGCCAAAACTTATTGCCATTAAAAATTATATTTGTGTAATAGTTTTATGACGTTATAATTCTTCTTTATTCTAGACATCACAGATTAATTCCAGCACTGTTCCATCTTATTTAAATTGACCCGCGATTAATGAAGGCTACGTAACAAGAGAAGTAGTAGTGAAATGTTAACCGCCACTATTTCCATAATGGGTGAAGGAAGCCTCAATCTTTTCAAGGTGCGTCACTCATGGAAGTCCCATAATGCACTTCAAATGCTCGCACACATACACTAGAACTCTAAAATGGCGGCCATGTTTGTTGTGCTTTAGCTATGTTGTCTACTCTAAAACGACAGTGTTTCACACCAGACGACATGTAAAGAGTCTATAGCCTTTTATGGATGTACGTAAATATTTATATATTACTAGGCGTATTCTTTGGTGTTAATCCTGTCATTTCTTGAATTTTTATAATTATTTTATCCACTAAACAGAATGGGAGCTGCATTTTCAACAATGTTTGCATGTTTAGAGCCAGGTATTGTGAAGAAAGATAGCATATTATGGATTATTTCTTAAAAAAAATTGTTTACAAACATGCATTTTCACACTTGCAATACATTTTTCAACAGAAATTGTTATTGTGTCGTGGTTGGATCAAATCTAACACGTGATATAGGCTGGAATGCGCGTTCACAATGCAAGAAATACAGGCATCTTATTCATGGGCGCCATCTTGAAAAGTCTCAAACTTTTTCAGACATGAGCGAGGTCTTTACCATTATGACAAGTTTCACTCTGTTGAATAGTGTTAATTGTTTTGGGTCTGTTTCTGAACATTCCAAAGACACAGTTATTGATTATTTTACTTTTTTTAAAGTGCTATATGGCTGTTATAAATTTTCCTAAACCTCATGTCTAGTAAGGTGTTGAAAAAAATGGGAAACATATTTTGATCAAACCTTGTATTTCTCTAAATGAATAATTTCAGCTTATTTGCAGATTTCCCCATTTTATTAATCATAATTTACATTTTTAAATCTTCCTCTTTGCAGAAACATTTTCCTAGGGATTTTAACATCATTTATTTTACCATTAATATAATGAGAAATGTCTTAATTTTATCAAAATATTTCAAGGTGTATTTAGCTAAAAGTAAAAAAAATCTTTATTTCAGGACATGATTTCACCAATAATTGAATGTGTTTCTACATTAGTTTTATAGAATTAAAGAGTCTTTGTTAGTGACTTTCATTTGACCTTAGTTTTAAAAAAATCCACTGGGGACCCATTTGAGCAATTTTTCCTTAAAATACATAGGCGCTAGAGTGTTTTAAAAATTATTCTGTTTAAAAAAAACAATCTTTTAAAAATAAGTTGGACGATTTGAATTTTTTAATTGCTTAAATAATGTATTTTCATATTATTTCATGTTGCTTGTTACTGTAATGTCGGCCTTACTTAAGTAGACATGTAACTTATACATCATTTTTCTGTCATTTGAAATGTGCTAATCTTTTATTACATACTCTAGTCAGAGCTTTTTGAAAAAAAACATTAATAGTACAGAAACATGTTTATCCTTCACTTTCTCATCTAGAGAATTCTTTACTGGTAGAGAAAGAAATTTAGATTTTTATAATACTCTTAAAAGTTATTGGGCATGATACTTTAACATATTTATATGTTTATCTGCGGAGATATTGCGTCCTGAAAGGTAGTTTATTTAATTAAATGTAAAGGTCTACATTTTACTATTGCAAAAAAAATCCTTTTTTGATTGGAATTATGTTGTAGATGTTATATAAAATATGTAACTAAGAAAATTACATAAACAATTCTGTGTAAGAAGGCCTTCCATTCAAAATTCAATGTTTTTTCTTTAAGGAATCTGCCAATGTTCAAAAATTTTATGGCATAATTGAATGTGTTTCATCCTAAACTTAACACTATTCCATTCCTTACATTATAAGAAGTAAAATAAATATATTTTATACAATTTATAAAGGGGACCCATTTTTGCTATTTTCCTGCAAAGTTTGAACTTAGAATTTGAAAAACAGTTTTACGCTAATGTGAATATCTTTAGATAGTGTGGTGAAAGTTTATTATTTCATATTATAAATCATTATATTTTGAGACCACATGGATTACATATTAAAGATATATGCATGTTTTACAATCTTTACTGTAATTTAAAAGAAAATTCCTACCAAAACACTTAGCTTCACAGTCTCTGGGAAGAACTTTTCATGTATATGTATAATAATTGTTGTAATTTAAATATTTATATTTATATTTCAATATTTATTTTCAGTTGTATGATTTTTTAATTTATAATTTTTAATAATTTGGTAAAGAAAAACAATTGTTAGTGCCTTTAAATTATTAGATACATTTTCTCGGAAATTCTTATGCTTTATCGCCTTTATAAAGAAGTTGAATTTTTAAATATATTATATAAAGCAATGATGAAGTATTTATTACATGTAGTACACTAAAATAAAATGAATACAGAAAAGATCTTACAGCTTTATCTTTAATTGTATCATTTAGGTAGGGTTATCCTCACTACCTGATCTAACTACCCCCTTATTTGGGCCTAGCGGTAGCAAGAGCAAGGCTAGTGACAGTTTAGAAACGGAGCAACAGTCCCACTTACTAGGCAATGGCCATGCTGACTCGATGTCTGAATCAAGGTAGTGATATTTTATTTGTTAATTTGAGTGTTTAAATTCATTTAAGGGAAAATAAATTTATATACTGGTATCAAAGTAGCTATTATATGTTGTCTATTAAAATTAATTGGATTTAAATATATGTGTTTTTTCCAATGATAGTTTTGTTCATCTAAAATAAGTCCTGATTTTAGAATGTTCTATTCTGTTAAATGGTTCTTTTAAAGACCCTTTTACAAGACGCACTAATTCTTTGTTTTAAATTATTGATCATTTACTATCAGACTTGAACATTAATATTTGGTAACGAATTTAATTTATTTTACCTTTGCTTCATGGACATTACAACAAAATAACACCATTGGTTAAAAATCCAGGGTTTTGAATTGCTTTGAAAAATATCCTTGATTTCTTTTTCACATTTACATTGGTATCAATAGCCAACTTAGCAGTGTCAACATAAGTGCCTGATTATTCCGCCATCAAAGGTGCCCATTGCTACCCGGTTATGGATAACTAACCACTGTATTTTTCTCTATTTATTTAATCAATGGTTTACCGGATCGAGTACCGAACTTTAATTTTGTTTAGATGCTCTTATTTTTACTGGTTCATCAATATGAGTTTAAAACTTATTTTATAAATTATAGGTATCTTATATTTGTTTATTTAAATTAATATTGAGAATATATTATCATAATTGTGTATCAGAGCAGTTCTCAATGTTTTTAATGCAGAGACCCCTTGATAACATTGGCCAAGTTGTGGTGACTGCTTAGTTTGAAGTTTGTGTGGGGTGGGGTATCGATTTTTATTTACTTATCAATATATTTATAAATTATACTTTTAATAGATATTTTATACCTGCTCATCTTGAATTTTTTTGTTCATATATAAAGCATGATCATCTCACAGCAGAGTACAGATTGTGCTTGACTTACGACCTATGCAACTTACTACAACCATTTGACTTTACGACCACAATCACTAGCCATATTAGATTTCCTATTTATTTCTGCCTCAATTATCAGTCGAACGGCGTTGTCTGCAATCATCATACAAATGGCATAACATGAACATTGAAAATTTTGATTTATAACAATAATAAAAGATATTTATGATATAATTTAATGGAAATATTTTTATAACATTACTTCACATTGCTGTACACATAACGTACTCAACTTATGACCAAATTGTGTTACGACCGGTCTGTCGGAACCGATCGTGGTCGTAGGTCGAGCACTATCTGTAATTGGTACAACTCTTTTGCCTTTTAAAAAAAAAATTATTTTTAAACATTTTTTGGTTCATTTTAAAACCAGTGAATTGTTAACTCTTAAATTTTGTAGGTCTATGGACAATTAAAAATAAAACAATCCAAAAGAATTTCAGTGGAAGTTACTAACTTAGAAGTTTTAAGTAGACATAAAAAGAAAATCAAATACAAAATAAAATAAAATGCAAAACCATTTATAATGTAGTTTTTTTAAAATTAATAAACAGAAATCTTAAAAGTTCAAATCAGTTTTTTAATTCATATTTGGTGTAGGGATAATAAGAGACATACCTGATTCCTGTAAAAATATATTTAAAATGAAAGGGAGATTTAAAAAAAATTCAGAAGTATCAATCGACATATGGCATATTGTCAGACTGGGAACCACTGGGCTAGAACTAAAATTTGGAAAATGATATGTTATGTTTCAAAATGTCCAAATTATAAGCTTAAGAATTATTTTGTTCTGATTTTAATAGCAACATTTCTGTATCCAAATTGAGCTTTTTTTTTGTTTTATGTTTAATAGTTTTCTTTTCTTGAAAAGTACATATTGCATCCTTTTAAATATACATTATTTTCTTTATTTTTCTCTAGTGACTCGAGTTCTCATTCTGACTCAGATGCCGAGACTGAAGATGTGAAAAATAAAAACATTTCCTCATCAGAGGAGGAAACTGAACTTCCTAAACAAATTCAGTTAACAGATGATGATGAGGAGGATGATGATGAAGAAGATAAAAAATCGAAAGACTCTGGTTCTGATGACAATGTTGACTCTGAAAAAAATGATTCACACTCCGAATCTGGTGAAGAGAAAAAGGATTCTAATTCTGAAGTTAATTCTTCTGATGATGAGGATGATGAAAACAAGAAAGGGGAGCAGACTAAAAATAAGAAGTCTAGCATTAAAAGAGCCCTCTTTGACACAGATTCCCAGGACACTTTTGATAATGAGACAACGCGCAGTAGCAGTGGACGAAGAGTCACTGCTATCAGAGAATTAAAAGATGTATGTAGATTGTATAGCTATAATTCATTTTTATTTATAATTATATATTTAAAAAAATTAAACTTAGTATAATATTATATTTAGTTGTTCACTGCTATGTAAATTTGTATTTCTTATAGATTTCAACAGTATATTGTGGTAAATTATTAAAAAAATGATTAATCTTTGAGGCATAAGATGAAATTTTTTCTCTAAAGAGAATATGGTCTCTTATTTGTTGATTAGGTAAGTGGTAAAGGAATATTTAACATTTGACGAATTAAAAATAATTCTTATGTTGCTGAAATTTTACTTGGGTGTTAACAGCTTCAGCTATAAGGGCTAAGTTTTTTCTTTGTTTTTTATACTTCTATAAAATAATTTTAATTCCCAATAAAATAAAGCTGAAAATTTAGATATATGATCTGTCATTCATTCCATTATAAGATGTCTGCATTAATAACGGCTCTGTGGGAAATAGTATAAAAATGTGATGGTGTTTGTTTAAGAATAATTTATTTCACCCTTCAGAAACACGGTAATCAGCAATATATATATAATGTTTAATTTTTTTATTATGAGGAGAAGAAAGACAAAATTTAAATCCAAATTTAAGACTGTCTGCAAGAAAATCTTACTATCAAATTCATTGTTTCTGATGTATAGTGTCTATTTCTTTATTTCTTTTGTATTATATTGAAACGATAGGCCAATAAAATTTTTTGTATGAATTAACTTTCTGAAGTGACTGATCCTTTAAAAATGTCTTTGAATTAACACCCTCCACCCCCATCCCTTACCCCAATAGTTTTAATGGCTAGACATTTAACATATGTATTGTGTAAGAGGCAATTTACCTGTGATAATAGAACTATTTATTTAGATATTGTATATGTTAAGTTGAATGGTTAAAATTGGATGGGCTATTGATCTCCTGTTAAAACCTAATGCCTATAATTGTGAGGTCTCTGAGTAAATAAAGGATTACAATCCAACAGTTTCTTACTGTTTGTACATATTTTAAATATCTATGTTTCTCAAAAAAATGTAAGTTGAATTTTGAATTGAACATGACTAACAACCGGTTTTGTGTATTATTTATTGTTCAGGGGCATGCAAGGATTACAAAATAAGTGAATCATGGTTTGAGGATGGTTACATCGAGAGATAGTTTCACGGGGGGGGGGGGGGGGGGCGTTCTTCACTAAAATTGATTTCATGTGACTCTGTCACAATTTTACTATATTTTTTCTCCCATCTGTTATGCAAAACTTAAGGTGTAATGATAATAATAATTTTAAAAAAAGAGTATATAGAAGCTAAAAACTCTTTTTACTCCACTTCCCATTTCTTATATCAGTTCTATTGAACAAACATCCATGATAGCAAAATGACACAGATTTATGGTACAGCCTTAGTTGCACAACCCACACACAATAATTAACTTGCTTATTGCTGTGTTGACTTTTGTTCAGTAATAAATAATTATACATTTTAATTCGGTGTCTTATCCAAATAACACTGAGGAATCATTGTAAAATTTAACTTAAAGAGAGATACATGTGCTTAAAATGGAGAAATTTCTCTATTTTAAATTAAAAAAAACAAATTTAACCACGTCTGTAATTGGGACACGAGTAATTTCATGATTGTGTTTTAAAAGGGGGGTTGGAAACACGCCAACCAGTTAGAAATGATTTATGGAGGTCAAGATGTTACAGATGCATCATTGTTTTTAAGATTGATTTATAATTTCAGAAAAATACGATTATTAATATGACCGCTTTTAAATACTGGTAAAATATTTTGTTTTTAATCTTGTGACAGGAAAAGTAAAAGTCCTCATTAAAACAGTGTTTTAGTATTACCCCGGTATATCAATCTTTCTTTGTTAAATAAAATATGAAAAATAATTTTCACCTTCAGCATTGAAAAACAAAATTGATAAAGTTAGCACCCTTACAAAATTGTCCACATCAGTCAATACTCATAGTACTCACCTGTTTGATAACTTTGAGCTTTAGCAAAATAGCACTCATAGTACTCACCTGTTTGATAACTTTGAGCTTTAGCAAAATTTTTGGGGAACTTTCTCTCCTCAGGAGTGGGACCAAAAGCCTGATTTATATGGAATTCGGCGATCAGGCAGATCACGGAGAGAGGTGGTTCGCTATAATGTAGGGGTTGGTATCCTTCCCTTTCTTTCTTCCTTACTTTCACTTTTGTCTGTTTTGGAGTTTCTACTATATTGTGTTGCTTCTCTTACCTCCACTTACTACCAAATATTTGGTTAATGTCAAAAGTTTCCAAGGTATAAATGTACATAAACTTAATTTTAATCATTAAAATGTCTCATAGAATAGCTCTGTAAGTAATATATATATGTGTGTGTGTATATATTTGTGTATACATATATATATATAATTCTGTTTTAATTAAATTAATGGGTTGATTGCTAATTACCAGTAAAAGAAAATGCATTTAGTTGAAATTTCTTGACATGTATCATTTACAGTTGGTCCACTTAAATTTTAATGTGAGGCATATGTCGTCACATTGTGATTAAACAATTAGAATCAAAATGTTACAGAATACACTCTCTTGGTCAGGCCAGCCTAAAAGGCTTCTTGTGCCACTGTTATTGTGATTTAAGGTTTTGTATTATCATTAAAATAATAATAAAATAAAAAATTTTAAAATGGGGTAAATAATTATTTATCAATTCTTAATGAAGATCATGAACAAGGAAATATATTTTAATTTTTAAAAATTCAAATCATTTGAAATTTATCTTTTATCTCACCTTTAAAATGTATTTCTATTTAATTGAAAGAAGATATTTGTGATGTATCTATCCGGTATCCCATTCTCATGGCTGAAAAATTTAACATAATGGCCATGGGTTGGCGATGCCTGCTTCTATATTTCCCCTGGACAGTTAAATTTGGTAATCAGAAACGATTTTTATTTTTAGCATCATTTAACATTTTTAGAAGCTGAAGGGATCGAAGTTAGACAATAGAAACATTTTTACATAGTTTTTTCAGTAACTGAATTACAGTTACTGAAATCAAAATAACCAACATCCTGTGAATGCTTGACTTATGTAACAAACCAAATATTTTCAAAAGAATAATTCCTTTTGCAGAAACTATTATCTTGATGTGACTGTTTTTTGCCTCAATACTGACTACTGATCTATTTTGAAAAATTTTGATTCCATTTTCAGAATAGTGATAGTGAAGGTGATAAGAAAAAGAGAAGAAAAAGAAGGGAGTAGGTATTTTTTAAATTATGTTTTGAACATTTTTCAATATTAAAAAAAACATCTTCAAGTTTTGTACCTTTTGAACATTTAATGTACTTGCCATGTACAATTACTGATGCGCTGCTTTTGTCAACAACATTTAAATACTTGAGCAGTACAAAAAAGCTCATTTTGCTTATTAAAAGAAAATATTTAATATAAAAGAGTATTTCAACAAAAATTTTGGAATTAGTTTTCTTGTTGTAGTGTATACATTTCCTTTTTTCAACAGGTCAGAGGATTGGAAAAGTCAAGAGGATGAAGATGATAATGATGAAAGTGATGAAGAAAGTAGTGGTAGTGCAGATTTCAAACCTGCGAGAACTGCTAAAAAGTAACATTGATTCTTTTTAAAACTTTACATAGTGTCGTAGCATTTCTCTTCTTACAATTACAAAATAACTTTATTGATATGATAGAAAATAAATAGTAGAAAATATAGTGGAGCAAGATAAAATTAGGCATGAGAAGAAGAAAAAAAAAGAGACTTATAGGATGTTTCGGCTAAATTCTTTCTTCAGTAGAATGATACAAATCAAGAAATTACAAATTATTTGAAATTTAAATTTCCACTATTATTTCCACTTTTTATTTACTTAACATGGCCTACACCTAGTCTATGGTATGATTTAGTAGAAACAATAACTGGAAACATACATTTTACTCTCAATTTCAGGACTAAACCGCCTCAACGTTCAAACAAAAAAAGAAACAGTAAAGCACAACCAAGATTTAAGGGAAGGAGTAAAAATTTGTCTTCATCAGATTCTTCTGAAGATAGTGATTCTTATAGTAGACCAGTGCCTCAAAGAAAAACTGCGCAAAAAATTAGGTGAGTATTACATGTAAATTGGAACTAAATGTATGTAGTCTGTTTTAGCTGATCAAACAAAATTTTGAAGGAAAGCAATATTTCGATTGTGGAATATTGATGCGTTATTGTCATGGATGATACTGCACAACTACCTTATTGTGACAAAATGGTTTTGATTTGAATTCAAAGTTAATATACTGGTGTGTTAAATTTTCAACACTTAACTTTTTTAGTTTTCAATGAAGTTCATGTAAGCCAAATGTTCTTTTTTTAAAAAAACAATATTTGAAAAGTCTTAATATTTTATTTTTGCATTCTAATTGTTTTAACATAAAGCATCATGACAAAGGGACAGTTACAATATTTTATTTATTTATTAGTGTTTTCCCAAATGTAAAAAAAAAAAAAAATCTACTCTAATTCTTTAGATTTCAGACATAGTAGTTGCTGATATCTATTTATGTAACGGGGATATTTGAAGAGATTATAGTTTACATTTTTAAATATGAGAAATATTTCTTGCACCCATTTGCAAAAACCAGAATATTTAAGTATTTATGTAATAAAATAACCAATGCTCTTGGACTTTCAAAATCTAAATATAAATAATAAGGTATACTTTTTAAATACTTAAAATTTTAATTTTAAATCAAAATATTCTAAATGGTCTTTGAAGAAAATAGAAATAAATATGTAACTTAAACTTTTATTCTAAACATAGGAGCAAGTATTCTAATCGCCCTATCAGGTGCAAAGTTTCTAAAAAGGCTGTTAGGTAAGATGGTGGGCTTATCATTTGTATACAAGCTTGCTGTCTATGTAGTAGATTTTTTGCTGTTAATTTTGCACTTGCACTGTAGGAGTGTTCTTTTATTATGGTAAAGATACTTATGACATAAATGTCTCCCTAACAGGTTGAATGAAAAAAAAATAATTTTTAAATGGTAGAGATGTCACTTAATGGATTGTCCGCCAATTTGTGACTTTTTAATGGACTTTGATCTCTCAGTTAAAATAGGATTTTTATTTTTTTATTTCTACATTTCTTCTATTTTCTTCTTTTAGCTGCAGACTCATTATATTGACTGAATATGTAAGACTATAAAGGCTAGATCGTCACAATTTTGAAAGGGTTTAATCAAGTCTTATATACTGTAAAGAATTTATTAGAATCCCTTGCTTTAAATTGTATAGTAACTAAATTAGTCATAATTTTGAAAGACATGCACAAATGTTAGCTGTCCATAATTGGTTATATACTTGACGATAAAGCTTATGCACAAGATGCAAGCCTTTTTTTTTCATTTTGAGCTATAAATATTAAGTTTATATTATCAGATAATTGAGAAAGATTAATAGAAGTTGTTTTACTTTTTAGATGTATGAAATTATAAATTATGTACAAATACAGGCCTACAGCAGAAATAGAGAATAATGTTTGTGATTGCTTAACAGGCCTACATCATGTATGATTATCCAAAGAATCCATATGATTTATTAGCTATTTTACCACAGTATTTTTGTTTTTGACAAAAAAAAGAATTCCAATATGTATATTAGTTATCTTAATTATTTAAAATGGCCTTTTTAAAAAAAAGTCTTGTTAAATAACCGCTTCAGTTTTATCAGCCAAGGTATTCTGAAGTCTTTCACAGATAATATACTTTTTAAAAAAGCAGCTTTCCTACTGGTTTTATATGAATATCTAAGTAAACAATTTATGCTTGAAATATAGTTTTGATCAAGTGATGCTTCTGAACACAAATGTAGTGATTAATAGTTTTTAAATATTTTTTTATTTCTTTTTCAGGAGGATGTATTTGCTCAAATTTTGTTTGTCAGCTTACTAAAAATTAAACAATATTTCAGTTACAAAGAAGACACTGATGAAGCAACAGACTCAGATGATATAATTGAAGCAGCAACTCCTATGGCTGATGTTGAGGAAGAAAATAGAGAGACTATTGAGAAGGTGCTTGAAATTAGGAGGGGTAGAAAAGGAGGTAAGATTGAGAGTTTTTATGAGTTTTTAAAACTACATCTAGCTAGAGCTATTTCAATATTTATTTTAAAAAAAAATCTTTTGTCCAAATCATCAGCTTTTTCAAATTTAATAATGCATAACAATATGTTTTTTGGATTTGCTTATATACTCTTTCTGTTTCTTTATTAATTGCTGATATATGAATACTTTTTCAACTCCTGACAATGGTTTAATTATCCTACCAATCTGTTAAATTATAGTCATAATTTTAACTTAACTTTTTCAGCGACTGGTCACAAAACTACTTTGTATAATATAAGGGAGAATAGTGATCCTAATACAACACCGCTGAAAGATGGAGAAAAGGAAGAATTAGAGACACAATATCTTATTAAATGGAAGGGCTGGTCCCATATCCATAATACGTGGGAGACTGAAGCATCATTGCGTGAGCAAAAAGTCAATGGTATCAAGAAGTTGGAAAACTTTATAAAGAGAGAGGGAGAAATAAGAGATTGGTAAATTGATTATTTTGTTAGAAAAAAGAAATGGCCTCTCACTGTATATTTCTTTTTAGTAAACTTTCCATTTTTTTAAAGTAAACTTTCCAATCTATAAACATTTATACTGCTTTGAATACATACAAATTTATAATATATGTGGGTATTTTAATTGTAATCTCCAAATATAGTTTATTTCCAATAATGACCAAAAATATTTTTAAACTAGGAAGGAAAATGCCACACCAGAAGATGTAGAGTATTATGATTGTCAGCAAGAGATGATGCAAGATCTAATTGAGTCGCACAAAACAGTTGAACGTATTATATGTAAGCTAGCCAAATTGTATTTAGTTACTGTACTATTTAAGATAATTAGTCTGTAATTAATATAGTAATTTCTTTGTTTAACAAATGTAATTTTATCGTTCTGTTTTGATTCTAATCCTTTTTCCTCTATGATTTACTTGAACACAGGTCATCGTAAAGAAAATAATGGTTCAGCAGATTACATGTGTAAATGGCAAGGTCTACCATATTCTGAGTGTACTTGGGAAGATGGGGAGCTTGCCTCCAAGCTATTCCAGAGCCATATAGACAAATATCTAGCAAGGAACAAATCTCAGTGTATTCCCACTAAGTTAACAAGGGTAGGCATTTTCAAGTTTTTCTATAGCTTGATTTTCTTTATATGATTTGCTATTTATTGTTTTTATATTTTATAACACTTAGCTTGTAGTGAACATTTATCTTTAAATGTTTTACAGGTTTTAAAGGTACGTCCAAAGTTTGTTCCATTAAAGTCACAGCCAGAGTACTTAGGAGGAGTTGAAAACTTGGTGTTACGTGACTATCAACTAGATGGTTTAAACTGGCTTATACACTCTTGGTGCAAGTAAGGAAATATAAATATATAGTTAAAATTAAAGCATTAAGAAACAATAGTTTCCTCAGCTTTTAATAGAAAGAAATGTTTAAAGAACGACAACATTTTAGTTTTTTTTAGATATTCTACATTTTAAGAATCTGAATTTGAATCTCATGCATCAAGAGTTGAGTAAGCAAATTTTCAAAACAATTTTTTATTGATTTTTAAGAATTTTGCATTAATGTTATCCAACAGAGAGCATTGTGTGATTCTTGCTGATGAGATGGGTTTGGGAAAAACTATTCAGATCATCAGCTTCATTTCTCAGTTGTTCAATCAGTTCCATTTGTATGGGCCTTTTCTTTTGGTGGTTCCCCTGTCAACAGTTGTGGCTTGGCAAAGGGAGTTGGAGAAATGGGCCCCAGAAATGAACGTTATTATATATATTGGTGATGTCAACAGTCGAGCCGTGGTAAGTTGAGATACAGATTCTGTGAAAATTAGGATAAAGATTCTGTAAAAGTAATACATTTCCAGTATTCTCATGTTTTCATTTAGTTTCTATCAAATCATTTTTGCTTTTATAATTAAATTGACAGTCATAAAAATTAATTTCCTCTTCTAGATAAGAGAGCAGGAGTGGAGACATCCTGGAAACAAGCGGCTCAAGTTTAATGTTCTAATAACTACTTATGAAATTTTGCTTAAAGACAAGGTAAGAATCTCAACAGGTTTATAGATGTTAGGGATTTCGGGATTATATTATTGACTCTATTATAGATTATACCAAAAAATCATTAATAAAATTAAAATTGCTCGTAGTAACAGTATTTATTTCTAGTATTTAGTGAATTATTTAATAAATCATTGTGCTGTTTAAAATGTGCAGGCATTCTTAGCTGCTGAGTCATGGGCATTCCTTGGTGTTGATGAAGCTCACAGGTTGAAGAATGATGACTCCCTGTTGTACAGATCATTAGAAACATTTGATACAAACCACAGAATATTAATAACAGGCACTCCATTACAAAATTCTTTGAAAGAGCTGTGGTCACTGTTGCATTTCATTATGCCAAATGTGTAAGTGTTTTAAATTTTTCCTGGTAGTAACCATTAATTTGCTTTTATCTAATAAAGGTTTTAAACTTTTAACTTGTACATAAAAAAACTTAAAAACTTAACAGCAGAAGTATTATGCTTGGAAGGGATCTGTTTACTACTAGTTATTTTATTTAAATTGTAGTAATGAATAATTTTATATATTTTTTAAACTTTGTTGGTTTGGGAAATTAATTGTAAATATTGCTAATACTTGTGAAAGTTGTGTGCCTTAAACTCTGTGCTTTTAAAGAAGTTTTAGATATTTACTATATACTAACTTTATAGTTTCAAAAATATTCATGGTTTCTCATTCATGGCCCACACAGATTTGACAGTTGGCCTGATTTTGAAGATAAACACTCTAATGAAGAGGGCAAAGGATTTCTCTCCTTACATAAACAGTTAGAACCATATCTGTTGAGAAGAGTAAAGAAAGATGTGGAAAAATCCTTACCTGCCAAAACTGAAAGAATCTTACGGGTTGAGCTGTCATCATTACAAAAGACTTACTATAGGTATTTTATATTCTTTCCATAAATATATTTTTCATTACATGGCAAATTGGTTACTTGTGGCATTCTGTGATTTTTTCTTCAGGGATTAATTCCACCCAGAGAATAGATATCTTACTTGCTTAAGGAAAGACCTCCCATCTCTGTATTTAACCATAGCTAATGATGGCCAAGACTATAATCAAACCTGCAATCTCTAGAGCTGGAGAGACGGACCATGGGGCAATTAATGTTTGTAAAGAACTAAATAAAATTATATTTAAATACTACTCACTTCATAACTTAACTTCATACTTAACTTTGCTCTTTTTTAAAAGAGGATTAAGTTTCTTCAATAAATATTTTTCTTATTGCTTTCATTATGTAGGGCTATACTGAAAAGGGAATTTCGCACACTGATGAAAGGTTTGCGTGGTAATGTGTCATCTTTTGCAAATATAATGATGGAATTAAAGAAATGTGCTAACCATGCTCACCTTGTTGTGCCATTAGAAGAAGATCCATTACCTAAAGAAAAACTGCAGGTTTGATTTAATGTATTTTATTCATATTATATTGTCAGAATACTGGGGTTTCTAAATATAATTCTTGTATTTATAAAACTGAGGTTTCCAGTCATGTTCCTCTGCATCATGACGCTATTTTGGCATAAGCATGTTTGACCAATACTGAAATATTTACAAAGCTTACTTCATGCAATAAACAATGTAAAAGTAATAATTTTTAGGTAATTTTTTAACTGAATCAATGCCAATTAAAATAGTTTTATTTTACCAGGTACTTTTGAAAGGGAGTGGTAAATTGCTGCTTTTGGATAAATTATTAGTCAGACTGAAAGAAACTGGACACAGAGTTCTTATCTTTTCTCAAATGGTCCGGATGCTGGACATTGTTGCAGAATATCTTCAATGTAGACACTTCCAATATCAAGTAATGTATCAATGTTGTTTATTTCAAGTGTAACTAATTATTGAATTTATATTATGCACTTTTGGGTGAAAAATTATACCTTCTCGATTTCTAGAAATAAGATGATTGCTTTATATATTTTTAAAAATATTATTAATATAAGCTCTTTTTCTTACACAATCACAAGATATTTAAAAATATGTGACACTATGAATTTCTTATTTTAGCGACTAGATGGAACAATTCGTGGGGATTTAAGGAAACAAGCCTTGGATCACTTTAATGCAGAAGGCTCTCAGGTAACAAGAGTTAATATTCTTTTATTTTATTTTTCAACATGGTAATTTTTTTGTAAGTTATTTAGGTTGATGTGTTATTATATTTTTGACATAAGGGGATATTCACGAGTGTTATGACTATGTGGGATAAGTGTCACACTTATATCAGCCAATAGCATGATGTCCTTTATTGTCTCTTAACAATTTTTGGCTTTCAACACCAAATTTTTTAATAGCTAAAAAATATTTAAAGTCATAAATGATCATGATACACATTTTATTTAGAGAAGTAATAAAGTTCATGTTTTTTCTTCCTAATGTTATTAGAATTAAAAAGCAAATGTGTCACACACCGTATTCTACGGACTATAAGACATTACAGACTACAAAATGCACCTTAATTTTTAAGCAATTTTTAAAAAAAATAAAATTTTTACCATTTTTATTAGATTGCAAAGCCAGATTAAAAAAAATTCTTATTTATAAAACCGAACTGACCTTTAAAATCCCTGAAAATCTGCATCTGTACTTTCTTCTTCTTCCTCTTCGTCATTAATGTTGTCCTCACTACCATCGAGAGCGTTGCGTATGCCGCACTTCTTGAAAGATTTAACAATGTCTTCTCTCACTATAGACCACGACTCTTTTTATCCACTGATACACTTGTTTGATTGTAGGTGGTTTTAAAGCTCCCTTCTATTTTTTCCATTCCCCTCTCATATACACTTTAGGTTTATTTATCGAGACATCAAGAGGTTGCAATTGTGAAGTTAGTCCTCCCAGAATAACAAGCTCTGTATTTCCCTGTCTCAATTTCTCTTTCACAGAATTTTTCAAATGACTACTAAACTGATCTAGCACAAGAAGAGAACTCTTCTTCAATAAAGCACCTTTCCTTCTCTCCCACACTCCATAATTTTATATACCAGCCATAAAAATTGCTTAAAAATTAAGGTGCATACGTGAACAACACCTGGTGGTATTTCAGAAGGTTTTGTTATTGTTTTACGCTTGAAAATGATCATTGGATTAAGTTTAGGACCGTCAGTACAACAAGAAAGGACAACAATGTAGTGCATTTTTTCATGTCCACTTGTTATTATAGTTACAGTTTTAGCACCTTTCATAGAAACAGTTCTGTTACTCGGCACATCAAATGTCAGGAGTTGAGTCCATATTCACTATTTGGCTTAGTTCCACACTAAGATGTTGAATGTTTTTTCGATGTTGAATAATAAATCGATGGAAAGATATTTTCTCTTCATACTCTAGTGGCATTTTCTGAGATATTTTGGTTTTGGTTCGCATGCTAAGTCCATGACGCTTCAATAACTTGTAGCACCAACCCTTAAAGTTTAAGTTTCACTGTAGTGCTAGCTTACCAGCGTGTATTTGAATCATTTTTATATTAATTCCAATGCCATTTTGACGGTATCCTTGAATTCATTTCAATGCGTCATCTAGTTTTGGCCATTTTGCATTCAGTCCTCTATTTGCACATTTAGTCTTCCTCATTTGTTTCAGTTCTTCTTTACTAGCTCGCCAATCACGAATGGTTTTTTCTGTTGGTGGAGGGCCGAAATGCAGCTCAGCTACTCTGTTTCCATGTTCTTCTGCTATTACTTTCAATTTTATTTTTTCCCATTACAAAACTAGCTATTAACAAAAATATATATATTGTACTGTTACTGATAACAAAAATCACTATCAATTCAAGTTCACTGGCACTGTAGACTGCTATGACGCATCATTGGCTAGACAGTGTGCTGGGTTTGTGATGGCGGGAATCCAATGTTGCCAGACTTATGTCGAATATATGGCCATTCTTAAGACTGGTGGGAATTTTAAATTAAAAACTGGACATTTTTATATTAATTTCGAGTATACGACGCACCTGAATTTTGGAGGCAATTTTGCGAAGAAAAAAGTATGTCTAATAGTCCATAAAATATTGTAAATGAAACAAGTTTTACAATTTATGAAATCAACATATTCCATTTATTAGTCAAGATAATGTCAAATAACCATATCATTGTAAACATCCGCCAGTTATAAATATTCCAGGATTTCTGCTTCTTGTTATCAACTCGAGCTGGTGGCCTTGGTATTAACTTGGCAACAGCAGATACAGTTATTATTTTTGATAGTGACTGGAATCCTCAGAATGACCTTCAAGCCCAGGCTAGAGCTCATCGAATAGGACAGACAAGACAGGTAATTGATTTAAAACATAAAATTTGTTTAAAACCAAACATGGATCACTTTGATGAAAGCATTAGCTTTACCCAGCTCTCTGAACCATTTTTATGGCTTTGATGATAAAATAAATCTGAGTGATCTCTTTATTTTTCTCTCTACATTTTATTACAAGGATTGTTTAGACACCACTAACCCAGATTTTTATGAAGATTTTGTTAAGCTATTATAGAAAAATTCATTACATTGCTTATCTAAAAGTGACAATTATAATACCTTCTCTTAAACCCTTCAACCCTTGGCTCCCGGGCCTAAAATACCCATGCTCCTAGGAAAAATGTCCACACACAAGCAAACAAAATCAAATGATTAAATAAATTTTGTTTATTTCTATCTAAATGTGTCTGTTGGTAGTCCATAAGTATTATAAAATGTATCACAGAAATAAAATTGTCTTAGAAATGTTATAAAATGGCATAGTAAAAGGTCATTATAAGACCCTGATTTTTCATAAAAGCCAAGGCTAGGACTATTTTATTCCCAAAGCACACATTGATAGCACTAGAAGTTGAAGTCAATCGATCGTCACAATCATTGTCTATTTGCTTTACTTCAATCCTTTTGAAAAACAAAAAAATAATCCGCTGCATTATTTACATTATCATAAAACTACTCTTGAGTCCTTTAGAATAGAAATTTTTGCATTTTCGTCACCTCTATACATTGAAAAACATTACTAAATCATAACAAAAACAATGCATTGCTGGGCGCGGCCATTACTGTGACTTTTTGCAAGTCACGTGATAAACCATGGACTCTGTATATACAACACATTTTATATAAGGACTGTTGATCCATGTAAGGTATGGGAGACCGAAATATCGTTGTGGCAGGTTGTGGATAGGCACAGACCAATAAACTGGGATTGCGGGGTCAAAAGGTTAAATTTTTTGGTTAACTTAATTTTTGGTTAATTTAATAAATATAATTTTAGGTCAGCGTGTATCGTCTTGTGACAAGTTCCACAGTAGAAGAAAAGATAGTGGAAAGTGCCAAGAAAAAAATGGTGCTGGATCATTTGGTCATTCAGAGAATGGACACAACTGGTAGGACAGTACTTGACAGGGGATCAGCTCCATCCAGGTTGGTATAGATTTTTAAGTGCTTTATTTTGAACATTTTATTTAAGGTTAATATAAGTTTATGAAAGTCTGAATATCTCAAATGATTGAATTTATTACATGGGAGCCTGGGGGCATATCTTATTTGTTATAAATGCTGTCTGTTTTAAATACACATAGGTTGCTTATCTGAGAAGTTTATTAACTTCATCAATTCAACAGCATAAAAAGTTAATGTATATTTTGTAAACTTATAAGAACTTCTTTAGCCAGTCTTTTTAGAATATATTTAATATCATAAAAGCAACATATAATTTACCTTCCTTTAGCAGTGCTGTTCCATTCAGTAAAGAAGAGTTGTGTGCTATTCTTAAGTTCGGTGCTGAAGAATTGTTTAAAGAAAAAGAGCATGATGATGAGGAAGAGCAACAGGTAAGATTACCTTATTTTATATTAAATTTAAGAGAACAATTTCCTATCATTTCTTTAGTTATAACCAAAACCTCTGTAGAAATCATCTGTGTATATTTCTATGTTATTTTGAATAAACCATAATTATTGCTACTCACCTGTAATAATTTTTAATAAAGTCTTAGGATTTAAAAAAAATAAAAATTTTGACGTTTTTGGCATCAAAGATTTATTGTCTTATTATTTTTTTATCTTGAATGATAACAAGAGTCCCATTGGAGCAGAATAAATTTTTAAATATTTAACCAAGACTCGTGCCATTATGGTTGGTGTCACCCAAGTCTTCCAGTACCTGACCAAACACAATTTTCTATTTGTGTAATCTTTGTAAATTCAAGTCCATAATGTTCATATGACATCAGAAAAAAAGGAATGGAATTTTGAGTTAACAGCATTAGTGTAACCTTGAACTCAGCTTATCATGTAAATTCCATTAATTGACTGTCCCAAATGTCAAAACTGGGGTCATCAACTTCTTTCCTTTTTATAGAGGAATATCCAAGAAACACTTTGATATGTTCAATATGTTGGCAAACATTAATTGAAAATATTCTGTTTTGCTGCCTACCTGCTTTAGGTACTAACACCGACTTGATGGAAACTCGGTTAAATTAAAAAATGCTATTTTGTGTCACCTTTGAGTGCCCTCGGTAATTCTACTGCTAACTCCACCCCTTAACATTTTTAATTTTAAATGTCTTGCTTATTTGATTTTAAGGTTGACATTGATGATATTTTAAATCGTGCCGAGGAGCATGAAACTGAAAGCAACACCGTTGGAGATGAGCTCCTCTCCCAATTCAAGGTGGCAAGTTTTGGTAATCTGGAGGAAGAAGCTGAAGCATCTCGGGCCAGTTTTGGAGAGGAAGGTAATCTATTGTCTTTGTTAGTTTTGCATTCATTAAAAAAAAAATTACTTACAACTTAAATTTACCAACATTTTCTTCTTTCTTAAATATTTTTGTGTTTTTGTTCTGCACCTTTAGGGAAAGACTGGGAAGATATAATTCCAGAAGAAGTTAGACAAAAGATGGAGGAGGAAGAAAGGCAGCAGAAAATGTTGGGGCTTGAACTTGGGCCAAGAAACAGGAAAACAATCAAACAGGTTGATATTTGTAGTGTGATTTGTTTACACTTGTAAAGTTATTGATTTTAGATTATATTTAATGCAAGATTAGATAAGATTAGATAAGATTAGATAAAAACTTACCATATATTTCAGCTTCAGGTTGATTACGATTCTGACAAAGATAATAAAAAGAAGCGAAGGAAAAAGGGTCAATCAGAGTCAGAAGCAAGTGATGAAGAAGAAGAGGAAGATGATGAGGATCAGCCGCGTAAAAGGGGTCGACCTCGAGGTGGTACAAAAGATGGTGTAAAAGGATTCTCTAATGCTGAAATAAGACGCTTTGTAAAAAGCATAAAGAAATTTGCAGCTCCTCTAAAAAGGTATATTTGGATTGATAATGTAACACAAATATTTAATGTTTGACCTTGTAGGTTTTCTTTCCTCTACAAAATCTTTCTATTTATTTTTTTACATTTTGAATACCCTGTTACCCCGTATAAAAGATCTGATGGCATATACTTCCTATGTTTCAAATTTTTATAATGAATCATGTAACTTTTTTCCCCTGGAATTGAAAGGTCCTGTCCTTTATGAACATTTTAAAAATATGCTTTAGTGGTCAGTGTTAATCAAATAATATATTTTAATGACCTTTTAAACTAAAATATTGTCTTGCAGACTTGATGCAATTGCAGAGGATGCTGAACTACAGGAGAAAAGTGAGGCTGACCTGCGACGATTGGCTGAATATCTAAAACGTGCCTGTGAAGAGGCCGTCAAAGAACACAATCAGAAGTTGCTGGAAACCCCTAACCCAGAGGGTAAATGTTAAATAAAACAATTAGTAGTACATTTCTCCCTAATCTTACTTTAATGTGAATGTTAAAACACAATGTGACACTGAAACATAATGATTTGATAACTTAAGTATGACATTTCATTCATAAGCCAGGATAAATAGTAAAAAGTGTGTAACCAGCTCATTAGCAGACCCCCTATAAAATAATATGCTAGTAGAAGCAATACATTACAAAAGAAAATAATAAAAAAAAAAAAAAATCCAACTTTAAAATAAAGTTTTGAGTAAAAAGACCCTAACTAAAAACATACAGTATTATGTATAAAACATGTCAGTATATATGGTAACCATACTGAACATTTCCAAAAATAGGAGCTCAGCAATCTACAAAAAAATTATTTCATTATTTATTGTATGTAATTTGACACTCTTCTAAACATGGCGGTGGCAGAGTACAAAACGTAACCCAATTTTGCACACAGCTTTATTTTGATTGCCATTAATAACTTCTTCTTCATTGTTTTCTGGAGAATATTATAAAAATCTCCTATGACCCGCTCATAAACCGATCACCCCACTTATTCCCCTGAAATATTTCCAAAAAACTTCGCTTATGAATGAGTATATATGGTAAGTATCAATAACCTTGAAATAAAAATATTGTACACATATTCAGCTCCATGTCATAATTCAACATAATTAAAAAGAAATACATTTTAACATTTCAGCTGGAAAGAAAACCCATAAAGGGCCATCATTCAAAATTGCGAGTGTCAGCATTAATGCCCAATCTTTGCTGAAAGCTGAAGATGATCTCAAACCTCTTGCTGAGGCTATACCCGAAGATAAAGAACTACGTAAAAAGTCAGTTCATCTCTAAGAAGGATATGTTAGATTAATACGTAGTGTCTTAACCTTTTATCATATTATTATGAAGTCTTTAAACGTCTTTATATTAAATTTTAGTTTGCGGCGAGTGGGAAAAAAATCTGTCTGCTTTAGAGTTATTATTGTAATGACATAATTCTGTGTATTGTGGAATCCATTAGAAGTGAATTAACATAAAATTTTACTTTTATGTTAAAAGACTATTTAATTAAAAACTGGATTATTTTTATTTTAAGGTGGCGTTTGGATCAACCAGTAAAGAAAGTGCATTGGGATTGTTTTTGGAACATTGATGATGATAGTTCGCTGCTCAAGGGAATTTATGAGTATGGCCTAGGAAGTTGGGAAGCCATCAAAATGGACGAAAATTTAGGCTTGTCTGATAGGGTAATTCATTAGCTTTTTAATAAAATGTTTTTTTTGTTTCATGAATTATTTTGTTGGTTGCATGGCAGAGCTTGGTCGAATTGTATTTTTCTTCACATTCATGAAAAGCAATATATGATTGTTCTTGAAATAAGAACTCTATCAAAATAATACACTATATCAAGTCATTGCATGATAGAAAAATGCACACAAAAATAGTGCACCAAATATGTACTTGTGTGCAATCTAAGTCTGTTATAACAGGAGAATCCTAGGAGACTACCTAAATAGTGCCTATAAAATAACCAAATAAAAAAGCATCAAAACATCATATTAACCTGTTGCCAAGTCTTCATTGCAAGGAATCTATTGTCACTCATTGTGTTAACTCGCACATGCCAGGATAAAAACAATCAGCCTGTGGAGAAAAAACACTTAATAATAATAACTTTATTTGTTGTTAATGATTTGATGAAATATAATTTAAAAAGCCAAAACATCCGAGATTATATGAAAACCATCTAACATTCGGATAGCATTTTATTTTATAAAAAGCCACCAATTAATTGTCAGAAAAAGTCAAAATAGTTAACATCAAAATGTTGTACTAGTCAAATATTAATAATTTGCTGATTAATCAGTGCAAGCCTCCTGAGACCTTAGGATGCCTTTCAGGTTAAATCTGTTATAAGATTGATTTAAAACGTGTTATGGGTACAAAGTTTTTCAATGTAACATTTCCTCTTAATTTTAAGATTCTACCAGATGGAGAATTGAAACCACAGGCAAAACATTTACAGACAAGAGTAGACTATCTCTTAAAAGCAATGAGGAAAGATGTGGTTACAACTCCAAATGTAAATATTGTGCCTATGCATATTGTCTAAATTTCACACTTTCCTTATTTATTAATTAATTATCTCTACCAGTGGTTCCAAACATTTTTTATTCTATGCACCCTTGCTGACGCTGTAAGTTTCTTACAGCAAATTCTATACTTGATTTTGCCCCTTATCTCATTGAAACAATTATGGAAATAAAAATTTTGTAAACTTTAGGAATTACATGGTACGGTACTAAAAGCCTTGAAAATATATTTTTAATTTCCAGAAGCCAACAAAGGCGAGAAAGAGAAATCCCAAGTCTAAGGCAGAAATAATTGACAAAGATGATTCAAGTAGTTCTGATGAAAACAAAGAAAAGAAATCTCAAACAACAGAAATAACAAATAAGAAAAAACAATCTGCAAATGAAAAAGATTCCAAAAAGGAAAATGTTCTGTCTGATATCAGTGACATAGAATTAGACACAGATGAGGAATCCAAGCGGAAATCAAAAACCAAAGGGAGACCGAAGAAATTACCCAAAGATAAAGATGGCAAAGGTGAAAAGGATAAAATAATCAAAGGAAAGACAAAGAATAAAAAGAAGGTATTTCTATAGTGATATTTTATATATTTTTGAATGTTTTATTTCTAAAATTTTACCTATGACTTTTAAAAATATAAAACTTAGATGTCTTAAGTGTTATAATTGTGAAATGTTGTCTTGGTTAAGATATGTATTTATTTATGTGCTGAAAATGAATATGCACATCAAAAACATTCCATTAATTTTGATCAATAACTGACTCTTATCTTATATGTCTCCAAAATTGCAGTATTCCTGGTAGATATAAAAATTTAATTAGTTTCATGACTAAAAATGCCAAGCTGATCATAATTGAACTCTTGCAGCAGTCTGGCCCAATGCATTTCACAGCATCTTCTGAGCCAAAAGAAATAGCAGATGAAGCTGAAGAGGAAGAGAGACAAAAAATGGAGCCTAAAGTTTTTGAAGAGGTACATTGAATAAATTTTCTTTGAAATAGTATAAATGCTGAATAAATTTTCTTTGAAAATAGTATAAATGTTATAGATGACTTTAAACTAAGAAACAATGTTATGGCTTTTTAAAACTTGGGCTTTTAATTTGCTTTTCCTTTGCCGTATATTGTTTAAGTGACGACCTTAATTTTCCAGTGTAAAGAAAAGATGCGTCCTCTGAAGAAAATACTTAAACAGTTAAGCGAACCAGATGAAAGTTTGGGAGAAAAAGAACAGGTGGCTTTTATACGCAGTATTCTACTCAAAATAGGAGATCACATCAATCAATGTATAGAGGAGTATTCAGATCCAGAAAAGATTAAATTTTGGCGAGAGTAAGTAGTAAAGCTGATCACAATACATTTTTAAATTCGGAAGGGTTAAATCTTAACACACAGCTGCTTTCTTTCTATATTGTAATAATTTGAATTGAAAATGTTTGATCTGAAACTAATTAGTGATTTAACATATTTTTCCATGGCATTTTAATCTCATAAATGCATTTAGATACATCTTAGAATTGTCAATGATTGGAATAATCTCATGAACGTAGGTAATCAAATGTTAAAGGCACTTAATTTAAAACATTTTTATTTTCAGCAACTTATGGCTCTTTGTCTCTAATTTTACCACTCTCAACCATAACAAACTTCGTAAACTGTACAAAGGAGCATGTAAAAAACGGGGAAATGAAAAACATGATAAAAAAGAGGTAATAAATGTGACTGTTTATTTCATGAGCACTTTTTATTTCATGAGCACTTTTTATTTACATTAAGTCAAGAAAAATTTGTTAAATGTCTGAGGAATATTTATGTAATTTTTCTTAATAAATTGCAGGATGGTGACTCTAAACATAGAAATAATCATTTAAAGAGAGGACAGGAAAAATCAGATAAAGATGCTCTTTCAAAAAAACAGAACTTAATGCATAGAAATGATCGCCATAATCATCATAACCAACAATCATCACAGCATCCTCACCATAAAGAAAGGTATTTTCATTATATCATTTTGTTCAGTACAATTACTTGATAAGAAAAAGAGGTTTCGTATATGCAGTCACGTTTACTATGAATGATTTAATCTTTGATTGTTAGTTTTCCTTAATAAATTATAGCATATTTCGGTTGTAAAATAATAAATAAAATTTTGTCTTTTACCAACTCATACAATTTTAAATGATTAGCGTGCAAGATATGAGATTGCTATGATGAAAGCTTATGCTTTAACCCAGCTCGCTTGGAGTCTTATTGACAATGAAGAATAACAAATCTGAGCAGTCTTAATTAAGGTTTAGCAAGCATTAAGTTAGTGCTAAACTCCTGAATGACCAGTCAAGAAAATTAAAAGAAGTAATTTTATAATCGTCTATATTTTTATATGTAGACAGCATTTAAACGGAAATAACACTATTACCTGTTTCCAATACAAATAATTTTCATTATTTATTTTGCATATTTGCCAAAGTGGATATGGGGGTATTATGCCATGGTTTTCTTATTTCAAATTATTATTATGAACTGTCTTGAATTGTTTAAGTCTCGTACCCCCTTAGGCATTGATTGACAAAGTCTTTAACCATCTTTAAAAAGTTAAACAATGCTTAGTAAAACTGGAAATTGGAAATTGAAATATACTTTAGTAAATTATAAATATAACTTCTGAACTTAGAAAATAAACTTGTGACTTATTACATAAAGTTAAATGTGAAAATATTATAAAATATGTAGCCATTTATGTTGCCATGATGAAAGCTAGTGCTTTAACCCAGCTCGCTTTGAGCCTTTTTGGCTTTGAAGAGTGACAAATCTGAGCATTATTCAAAAGTAAAATTAGTTTTCAAGAAATACATGTATATACTCTTCTCTACATTCTATTTTTGTTCAAACTAACTTAGAATTTTATTATTTATAAAAAAAATGGAATTTTAAATTATTTTAGAAAATAGGAATGTTGAGTTACAATTTCAATCATTCTTAAACACAATTATCGGTGCTGCTATTGTATGGCTGCTTTACTATATTCCAAGAAGTCAACCATTACATTCAATGTGTTTTTAAGTAAAATAATATGTATGAAAATATTAAATACTAAATTATTCAATGAACAAATCCGAAAATTGCATTGATGAAAGCTTATGCTTTAACCCAGCTCGCTTTGAGCCTTTTTGGCCTTGAAGAGTGACAAATCTGAGCGGTTATTAAATGTACATATTTTAAGTTTCTGGAAATTATTGTTTATTTCTTAACAAATAAAATAGGTATATTTAATGAACATCTGTTTTGAAAATGTAATAAAAAAAAATAGAAATAATTTTATAAGCTTAGGATTTTTAAATAACACACCCAGAAGACAAGAAGACATTGTTATATGTACTAAATGGGCACATTTTAAAAAGTTGCTAAGTACTTATAATGTGGAAGTTGAAACAAATACATACTATTAACTGAAAGTTGGTTATATAAAATTTAAGTTATATCTGCTGATCAAACTACAAGAAAATGAGCATATCCTCAAGTACTATGATTAAAATTACTGCTTAAACCATGCTGATTTTGAGCCTTTTGGCTTTGAAGAGCAACAAATCTGAGCATTCACATCAAGTTTAAGTTATAAATAGTGGAACAATATATTTTTAGGCTTGAAGAGAAATGACAGGACATTTACATTAAACAACAAACAAATAAATTAGAAAACTGAGAAATGAAACAAGATTATATAAATAAAGTATTAATATAAAATATTAACATTTAGGAAGAACATTGTACTGAAACTATCCTCTTTTTTTTGGAAGAAAAAAACCGCTATCGATTAGAACGTTTTTTTTCTTAGATTGCATTGATGAAAGCTAATGCTTTAACCCAGCTCGCTTTGAGCTTTTTGGCTTTGAAGAGTGACTAATCTGAGCAATTATCAAACATCCACATTTAATTTTCTTGAAATAAATGTTAGTATGTCTAGACACAAATGAGTAGAAATAACTGTATTCAATGATCATCAGTTAGAAAATTGTTATAAAAATATATTTTTTTAATTTTGTGAGTAGGGTTTTAAGAAAACAAGTATAATATTGTTATATTGTCTTATTGTGAACATAAAAATTGTGCTACATAATAAAAAGTGAAAGATGGAATAAATATATAAACTGACAGTTTATATAATATTTTAGTAAAGTAAATCTAAAACGCTCTAAAAACATAAGAATTACTTTGATTGCTGATATAGCTGTTTTTAAGGAAATTTAAATACTAAGATTGCTATGATGAAAGCTTATGCTTTAACCCAGCTCGCTTGGAGCCATTTGGCTTTGAAGAGTGACAAATCTGAGCCTTCTTCTACATGCATTATTTAATATCTGAAAATAAATGTTTTTGAGTACAAGATATAGTTTCTTTTAATGTAAATATATTATGAAAATGTATATTAAAAATTGAAATACTTTTGTGAGTGTAGGATTAAAAATTCAAAATGAGAGATTATTATATTTAATATTCATAGTGTGCTCACTTAAAGTTGTGATAGTAAAATGAAATTGAAAGATAAAGCAATTATATAGAACTGTACAATTTTTGCTTAAGTTCAACATTCTGAAACCCTTTAATAACATAATATATTCATGATTGCTGTTAAAACTGTATATTAGGAATTTTAAATACTAAGATTGCTATGATGAAAGCTCATGCTTTAACCCAGCTCGCTTTGAGCCTTTTGGGCTTTGAAGAATGAAAAATCTGAGCATTTATCAAATATACAGTATTTTTTTGTTTTCAAAAAAAAAGTTTTAATGCTCTGCATTACATTCTTTTTCTGTTGGAATAAAGTTTTAAAATTTTTTAAATTTTAAATACGGCTATTTTAAATTATTTAAAAAAATATGAAAATCTTGGGATTTTAATCAATCTTTTCAGTACTGGCATTGTGTGGCTTTTTTTCATTTTATGGAAGGCACACATGTAGTTATATTCACTCAGAGAAGTATGTAGCATGACTTTCAATGTATTTTCAATGAAAATAATCAAATCTGAAAATAATACATAATTATTTAAAGTATATATCATTTAGTTTGATTCAATAAAAAAAATTGTTAAATGAAGAAAACCTAACATTGCTATGATGAAAGCAAATGCTTTAACCCAGCTCGCTTTGAGCCTTTTTGGCTTTGAAGAGTGATTAATCTGAGCATTTATCAAATGTAAACTATTTTTTCGTTTTCAATAAAATACTCTTTACATTCTTTATCTGTTGGAACAAAGTTTTTTTTAAAATGGATATTTTAAATAGAATTTAAATTATTTTAAAAAAAATGAAAATCTTGAGTTAAGGATTTTAATGAATCATAAACACTATTATCAATGCTGGTATTGTGTGGCTTTTTTTTATGGAAGGCATAAAATGAAGTTATACTCACTCAGAGAAGTCACCATGACATTCAAAGTATTTATATTTAAAATAAATAAATCTGAAAATAATACTTTAATTATTTAATATTATAATTCACTTTGTGCTGATGAACTAAAAAAATTATTAAATGAAGAAACCCTAAAATTGCTATGATGAAAGCTAATGCTTTAACCCAGCTCGCTTTGAGCCTTTTGGCTTTGAAGAGTGACGAATCTGAGCATTTATATCAATTTTTCCCCTTATTTAAAAAATTTTATCGAAAAATTTACAGACATTGAACCTGAGATATAAAAACCAAGTATACCTAAATTCTTAGTTTTGAAGATTGACACATCTGATCAGTCTTAAATCATACTTTTCTTTATTTTTTATGTATCCCTCTATTCAAATAATTTGGTTTTAGAAAAATGTAACACCTTATTTATAAAATTGAGAATTTGCAGAGAAAATGTGAGCTTGCAATTATTAAAGAAAGAAGAAAAAGTTTATCTTTTTAATTTCTATAGAGGTAGTGGAAATTTAATCTTGAGCATGTTTTATTTACCCAGCCATGTAAATAGTCACCACAACAAAGGACATCATCAGAGAACTGCACCCCCTCATCAACAACCTCCATATCGCACTGGGGTTGCAAAAGATGGAACATTATCTGCCGAACCAGGTGGTGCAAGTCCTAGTAACCCTTGGACTCTATCCAGTCCATTGTCTCGAACAGAAGAGGTTACTCGTAACAGGTAAGTCAATGTAAAATTTTATTATTTTATCATACAAACCAAAATTATGTGTTGTTCCCAATTATCAATTATTTGTCCAACACCTGCAATGTATAAATATATAATATATAGTCATCCCAATTGGTTTTTGTCACACTTCTAGGTGTTGTTAATCTATTTTATAATAAAAAAAATTTCATTTTAAAATTTCAATACAGTAGAATCTTAATGTACAGATTTTTAAAAAAAGTATCCTTAACGACTCTCTTCTCCTACACACATACACTCATACATACACTCACACACACAGTCACACACACAGTCACACACAAAAACCCTTCCCAACAAACATTTTTTTAAAAAATTGGATCTATAATGGTCTCTAGTTTTAATGATTGCTCTAAATTCCCTGCTTGTGTATTAAACATATCCTAATTCAATTTCATATTTACTAAATGAGTTTTAACTTTAGGAGTATAAACTTACTTGTATTGAAGTATATTTTATTTAGCAGAAAATGTATAAATAGAATGCCACATTGTCTTTGTATCTGTCTAATACACTCCAGATCATGATGTCACTTTCTCTTTATTTGATTAAATTCTTTGTCTGTGCAGTAGTGTTTTTTAGTGCATGATAAACCTCAAATCTGCACCTCTACTGCATTTGATATCTTTTCGATCCTGTCATGTTCTCTTTAATATCCTCCATAGTAAAAAAATATATACTTAAAATTGAATTCAGTCATCAAAACTTTCTGCTCTGCATATTTATTATCTAAAAGTTTTAAACTAGCATTCTTTTATTAATGCAATATATGAAAACAAGGTAGTTTATAATTGTAATAAATTCTCTCTGTATACTGATAATAGAAAATTAAAAGCAAATTATATTGCTATTTCAAAGGTAACATTTCAATTGATTACTGAATTCTCAACAAAAAAATTGACATTGACAGTTTGTAAGTAAGAATTTTACTTAATTTTAAAAAGGCAAAATTTTAAAACAAAACATAAACTATAATAAAAAAAGTATATTCAGCAGGTATTTAAAAGCGGATTTATAAAATTTAATTATCTTATAATAAAATTCCCAAATTTATCTTGTTTGCCCCACTCTCATCGCACCCCATTCTCTCATTTGCTGTTGTATGCACAAAAGAACAAATTCTTTATCCATCACACATTGACATCTTACAAGCCATGCCTAAAATATAGACAATTGAAGGTCAATACAACTAAGCATTGGTGGATATGTGGAGCGCCATCTGGAATTGTTGTAAATTAATTTAATAATGTACATATTTTTTTTCAGTTACACAAATATAAATAAGTTACTTAATATTGTTCGAAACATGAAGGTGGCGTCAGTTCTTGAATTTTAAAGATACATAATAAATGATCCTTTGAATCCTAAAAGCTAGTTAAAACTTGTTTTAGACCACGTTTTGTCTTTAACATTACAACTTCGTGTCCAGAATTTTTTTCTAAATACTAGCGGGCAGCTTTAAAATAAAATGATAGATGTTGGTGGGGGGAAAAAAAATACATTAATGTTGACAATTGTCTCAAACATGGTATGTCTATAATTAGCACTATGGTTCTGTTTGTTCAAGTGCTCATGCTTTTAAAATATTTTAGTCTTAAAAATTCAGTCCCTGCCTTCTGCTGCTTTAGTTTGTATAATTAAAAAAATGTGTGTAAATATAGTGATTTTTATTTTTAAAAATTCAGTAATAAATTGTTTATCAAAAGATGATAGTAACCAGTGTGTTTAAAATATAAAACATGTTCAGAAAAGTGGTAATAGATATAACACCAAAAATTTGCTTAACACAATGAAACACTTTATTGATTAAATTTCATTTCTGATTTCTTTAAACGTTTTAATGAACAAGGAAGAAAAAAATGTAAAAGCAAAATTTTTTGCAAACTAAAATTTATTTTCTCAATTTTCTTCATCTTTAGAATTGATAAAAATATAAATTTCCTAATTGAAGCCGTAGCTCTACATATAATGAACTGGAGAGCAGCACTTAGCAGCCTACTCCATAATCCTAGATGACATACTTATCTACTATATTTTGTTTTCAACAAACATCTACCTCTTTTCTTTTTAAAGTATGCTTTTTATGAAATTTTTCATTCTTCAAAATTAAGAAAATGTCCTTTTCTACTCAAAATTTTGGTCACCCTGTTATTCCAACCCATTGTTTTCCACGACTATTCACCACTGGCTTTATTTTGTTTATCGAAATGGGGCATGAATGTTGTCATGTTGTCTTGTCTGGTATTCACAGATATGATAGTGCATACAACCGCCATCCCCACCCCAATTCCTACACTAGTCATCATGAGCCGCATCGTGGTGACAGAGCCTCATCAGCAACAACTACAGACTCCAAAGATTCTTATTACAGGTGAATACAATCAAGAAACTAATCTACTAACAACTCGAGGATTGTCATTGTATTGTTCATGATCAACATTTGAACTGTCTATTAATAAATTTAAAAACTTTTAATACATTACAATTAATCCATCAGCTTCAATATATTAAAGAAGAGGTGATGTGCAACTCATTGATGATACTTCTAATACGTCTAATGATGTAGAAGCTTATCATTCTGTGGTGTACTATATGAGTCCCAGTTGATGAAATTTGTCATTATATTTGTTGTATTTAGAATTTTGCATTGTCAGGATTTCAAAATATTTTGATGTGTTTAGAATTTCATGTGTGTATATACAATGGGATCAGAATTGGTATATTCACTTCTAAAACTGTATGGATGAAATAAACTTCATTTAAAATATATCATAGGCTTATTACTTTAACAGGTTACGCTTCTTAATTCACAAATTATGTCCCAACAACCAACATTTTTTGACTTAGAGCTGCTTATATTATACATATAATACCTATTAAAAAATATTTTAATTAAAAAAAAATATGAAATAAAAATATCTCTAAATTATTTCTGTACCAAAAAATCTAAATTTGGGTTACGTATTGTAAAAACAGTTTACCATGTTCATTTATTTTCCCAAATTTGATCTTGTATATTTTGTGTACAGTAATCACCATTTATCATTAAGAGAAAAAAAATTGTTTCGCCTAATTGTTCTTGCTTATTGTTTGCAATAGTAAGTAAAAGCTTCTTATCACACCTTAAAGCTGCACAATTTTTCCATAACAATCACAAGTAGACTAGGAATATTGATGCAATAAAACAAAAAAATAAATACAGAACAAAATCATGACATGAATGTGGCATGCTTTAACTTTTGTATCAATGCTCAGTAAAATGATGTGTAAGAAAGTAAATTATTTATTGAATATTTTTATGACTACAAGATACCTGAAGATTTAATAGATGACTTAAGTATCACGACTCTGTAACATTTTAGTACACTTGAATCAGTTTATTTAGCAAATTTAAAATTAAAGAGATGATTGAAAGAATTATTATTCTTCATCAGGTTTAACAATGACCGTCAAGGGCCAGGCGGTCAACATTACCATCGTGATTTCAGAGGAAGAAATGAGCATAGAGCAGGTTATCGGCCTGATCCACATAGGAGTGACCACTACCGTCCTGAGTATGGTAATCATTATAGGGACCAGAGCGGTGGTCAGCAACAATCACAACATTACAACAGAGAAAGAGAGCGTGGTGGAGATGACTGGGGTCCAACTAGGTCAGTTTTGAAATATAAGTGACTGTATTTTGTAATTATAACAGGGACACTACAACTACCAACTCCTATTTTTCTATGTATAATTTTAATGGGCATGCTAAAATGAAGCTGTGCTGGTAATGTTGAAATTTCGAAACACATATTTATATATTTACATTGTTCTTAAGACTATCTTCCAACCACAATTTAATTTCAAAGAGAATGCAGTGACAAATTTTGCAGTCCTGTTTTTACATAGTCCCTGCTATAACTTAGTACAAGAGTCTGAATTTGGCATATGCAAACTGGGGTATATTATTTGAGAAGGCAGCTCATTCTGAATATATTTTAGTTAACATGTAAAAAAAAATGGAGACTTGAAGTCGGGGATATTTCTGAGTTAGATTAAGGCTAAAGATATTTTGGGTTAAGTACAGCATATTAGTTATTAGGCAGATATGACTCATCACTTAATATGAGCGATGATCAAAATAAAAATATTTCTTGACTAAAACATTGTGATGGTGAAGGATACATTTACAGAGTTTAGATAATAAACTTTTTTAATTTTACCTTTTACCTATATACACATTAGCAATATCCATAAAAATCATCATGGCTCTTTTAATAGCATCAGAAAAATGTTCTTTTTTTTTATATACCACAAAACTAAATTTTTTTTTTAAAAGCACCAAGAACTTTTAAAAACATTGATTATTGTAATCAGATATCTAATTAAAAAATGTTCTGGCATTTTAAAAATTTTGCTAACTTTGCAAATTATAAAAAATGTCATGACCAAGTTAAGCGACCTTACATCATCTTCAATGTAATCTTACAAACAGTTCTAACAAATAGCTTATGACGTGTACTCTGCACTATCAGGTTTGCAAAATGATGGGCACGAATCTAAAATAACTAAAATTATATTTGAGAACTAAAATTATAAATCTGAAAAAAAAATGTTTTATATTACACGGAAGTATTATTAAAAGAGATTTTTAACATAAATAAAATTTTAATATTTTGTTTTACTACTGGTTACTAGTATTTGAATTTTTTTAAGCTGTGAGAGTATTTATATTATATGCAGGTTTAGAGTTCTCTGTTATTCCTAAGTAAAAGTATTAATGTGTTAAGCTATTTGCCTAATAATTATGTAAGCAAATATATCATTGTTGGCTTTTGGCATTTCCTTGTCTTATTTTATCAAGACATGTGAATATTTCTTTTTAAAATAAGATTAACTTTAATAACTTTTCAAGCTTTTCTATTAAAAATTATGGAATGACAAATGCCAGGCCTAGTGGTAAACAATAGTCAATCCACATTGCTGTAGCAGATGTGCGGTACTAACGGTTAAATTGCTAAATTAAATAAAAAGAAAACTAGTTGATTTGATTAAAGTTAGAGCATAAATAAGTAGCGTCAGGTCAGTGGGAGTACCAGCACTTTCACTTTCATGTCAGTGGGAGTACCAGCACTTTCACTTTCAGGTCAGTGGGAGTACCAGCACTTTCACTTTCAGGTCAGTGGGAGTACCAGCACTTTCACTTTCAGGTCAGTGCAGCTGGAGTACCAGCACCTTCACTTGTTTGCTGTTACCCAGAGTTTGCTAAAATTCTTAACCCCAAAAACTGAGTTATTTTAAATTAATTTTCTTACAAGGATTTAAAAAAAAATGTATAGGTTCAAATTCTATTCTCATGACCTAAAAATAATTACAACTTTTTCAGTACCAAACTAATATATTTACACCACCCCTCCATTTTATTTCCAAAAGTAAAAATGAGAACTTCTATAATGGCATTAATTTTTTAAAACTCTGTCTAATACAGTCACCACAACTATCAGGGAGATAGAAAACGTAGAGGAGAGAGACCAGGAGAGGACTATCATGATTGGGAGCGACGTTCTAACAAAGATCCCAGACTTGAGGCCAAGCCTCGGTTTCCACATCCTCAGCCCCCTCCACCAGGTGATTCACCCCCTAGCTTTCCTCATCACTAACCATAGCCCGGCCTCTGGGACAGGAAGGACATTATTCAAAGCACATCTGTCATAATCACCTCAGCAAAGTTTAGTTTTGTAAATGTCATTTGTCAGCAGGTGTAGATGTCACAATTTTTAGGCATTATCAGATAAAGGTTCAACACAAATATTTTGTTTTAAATAGATTCTATTGATACACTATGTGGCTCAATTAAATCAGTGTTTGATATATGTATATCCATAGTCAGTGACTTAGTAACAAGTTTTGCTAGGAAATGTAAAATTGGCAGCTGCTGGTAGATGTAAAGATTTATTTTTAAAAATTGTTAAATTTAATTATGCTTCAACCAATGGAAAATTGTGGAGTTTTTCGTTTATTCTGGTTGTGATTAACTAAAAACCGTATAGCTATGAAATTTACTATTTTTCTTTTGTAAAAAATTTTCAAAGATCATAAAAATGGTGATATAATGAAAAAGCAAGAAATGGTTTCATAATTAATTCAGTTTATATTCTAAAGTTAATTGTTATTGTGAGTTGAAATAAAAGTTGGATGCTTTCAGCTTTTTATTATAAATGATAGTTAACTTTTAATACTGGGTACTATACCCATATCTGGAACTATATAAAATAAAGAATTTTAAATATCAATTATAATGCATATTAAAAATATTAACATAACAGTAGCTGACATTTAAAAAAAAACTTCGAATGAACAGTAATTTTGAGTCATGAATATTTGTGGAGTTATGTCCCTCTGTGGCTGACTTGTTCATATTCCTGAACATATTCCAATTTGTTGTTTGGTAAATTTGAAGTTCCTTGCTTCCAAAGTCTTTCTTGCTCATGGTCAAATTATTATTATTGCTTAAGTCTCTTGCAATTACAAAAAAAATTAGTTAAAATTACACATTGCCACATTTATGTAAAGACTATTTTTCTTTGTTTGTGTCCATTTTAATTATAGATTCAAATTATGTCTGGCAGCATTTTTTTTTGTTCTTTTCATTTTGTTCAAATGAACTTTTCATTTGTTAAACAAAATCTTATTTTATAAACATTGTACATATTTACATATTTCAAGGTAGTTTTTGAAGTAAAAGTTTGTCTATATTTCCAGCTTCTAAGAAGTGGCAATGAGTAAAAATTTTGTGTATAACCTTGAAATTATAACTTTACAAAATGAAGATTATATGCCATTTATTAACAAAATAGAAATGTCAGGAACAAGATAAGTGGAAGCTTAAATAACAAAACAAGACAATAACAAACGTTTGGACTAAATGCCTAGAAAAAAAATTAGGATAACATGAAAAATATCTAACAGCAGTAGATGAAATGTATGCCTTAATGGATATCACAGCAACTGAAAGTGACCAAAGAAATGTGTTTAAAATGTTTTTAAAAAACTGCCTTGTTTGAGCTAAAATGTATCAGCTAATAAAAAAATGTTGGAAAGCTCTGGGATAACTGAATATGGTCTGGAAAGCTGACCGTTGGCCATTTAAGAAATATTTGATGAACACCTTGAAGTACAAAACTGACTGTAGAACTTGAGTAAGTTTGAAACCATTGATTTCTTGTATTTCTATTAGTGACGGTCAACGTAAACGATTGACTTCACTGAGAAGCCAAAATGACTGCTTTAAAATATACCAGCCTTTAATGCTTTAGGACATGTCATTTTAAGTATATTTTTAATCTTAATTTCATTCTCATGCCTTTATCAACTTGGTGAGATACAAGATTAAGCCGACACCATTAAAAATGTTGAATTCTTGTAGACAAGATGTGTTGATAAAATGTAATCACGGTATTATTTATGGCATTGGTCATCTCAGCAGGAAACCATGAAGTTGTTGATGATCATCAATTTGTCCCCATTTTCCAACTGAATGGCAATCATATCTCAATGTCCTTTCTGTCTCGGTGGCGTCAGTCAGCTGGAGTGCCTGTTACAGAAGACTTGTTACCAATGTAGTGCTCATGGTATTTTTGTCCAAATGATTAACTCACTGGGATGTACATTTTCATGATTAATATAATGACGGTGAATGTGAACTTTCAAATTGCTGTGTTTCTTTGATGATTGCAACTCCATGGTTATGTTATTGGTAAGACGTGACATGGCTTTATGAAATCTTGTCTGTTTTGCTCTTAATAACTTATCATTTCAATGTAATGACAGGAGTACTTCATAGTAGAGAATATTTTGTTTCTACATCCACTTGCTTAACATCTCAATCCTACTTTATTTCATGTGTTCATTTATCATTCTTTGTTCTGGCCAATCTTCCAATGTTTAATATACATGTTTCCAAGTCTACAAATTACAAAGATGATTTAAGGATCATTTTTTAGAAGCTTATCTCTTATTGATTGCTCAGAGGATGGGTAGAGGGGAGGGGGGGGGTCTCTTAAACTAAGTTCAATATCGGGACAGGTTGCTTTAGCAAATTCATATTTTGTATCGAGTCTTGGGCACATTATCCTGAATGAGTGTTCCAATAACTCGACCTAATATAGGTATAGTGTTGCACTTGTCATTTTATGGATTAGCCTTTAAGTACTTAGCTGCATAAAATTTTGGCGCTAAATCTTGTGGCAGATAGTTCAGTCTGGATGTACAGGTAGGGTACAGCGTTATTGTAATACATTTTCAACAGGTCCACTTGGCTGTGGAAGTACCCCAAAGGCTGTCAAATGTACAGTTGTATCAGAAGACATTTGATGAGGTGGCATGTGATGTTACGTTTGCACTATCACCTTATGATACTGTGAGCTGACCCTTGAAATACAATTGTTATACTGACATGGTTTCATCTTTGGCTTGTTTTTTCATTGTATGACAGTGGGGCTAGTGATTAGTAAGTCATTGGATGCTTTAGTGAGGCATTCATTTCAGTCTTGTGCAAACAAATAATTCAGGATGATAAAGCAGTTTCTTGTATTGTGTCAGGGTATTTTCGGATGAATGAATTGTGTTTACTTGTACAACATGGTCATACTTTCGATACATATTATCCACTGCTTCAACGCAGTCAAATCAGGAATATGATCTCACCTGAAATACAAGCTGGTGGGAAGATTTTGTAATTCAACAACAATTTTCAGTTATCTGCATAAGGTAATGCAAGATATGTGTGTGATACAAATATGCTCTTTATTTGAATTTACTTTTGTTTTCTAGATTTTTAGATCTGTGAGCCTATCAAAGTTCCAATGATTATGTTCTTCTTGTGTTTCTTTTTGACACCCGTGTAGCTGTGTATGGGATGAAGCTAGTGATTGAAATGTGTGAAAGTCTGATTCAGTTATGTGTGTGTTTAAACTTTGTAGTCATTGGTTTTTCTGTACATAATGTAAATAATGAAAGAAAATAAAAATAATGAAAGAAATATCGAAAAGTTGACTGTTTTCAATTATTTTAACAACGACCTGTGGTGTGGTGTGGTGGTGCTAGCCACAGATGAACAATCACTGGGAGGTTTGATGCCTCATGAGTTGGGTATGTCTGCTTATGTGTCTGTGATGATAATATAGGGAGGTGGAAGGGCTATTGAGGCCTAATTTAAGGGTGGCTGCAGGAAGCAATCTGTTCTTGGGAAGCTAAATCTCAATGATGGGAAGTAGTTGTATCATACACCTTTAGCTGTAGTAATCTTATTCTTTACTATAAGTCTTACCGTACTCTTAGTTTGTTGTTAACCTCAAGGCGCTTTGAAAAACAGATCTTGATTTACTATTAATAGATCATTTCCTCAGCATTTTTTGGGGTAAAATTTCACCCCTTGGGTATAGACAGTTGATCTTTTGAATAATTTTTTTATCCCAACCACTATTGCTCCTCATTCTCATCTCAAATCATTTCTTCAGCATGTTCTTACCTTCCCTTAAACGAATGCATGACCTCCCTTTCTGAATGCTATCGCCTCCCTCTCCCATGGTTCAAGGCTCTACAAGAAACAGATGTAGTATCGACACATTTGTCATTAATTTGCCATTTCCCTGCTTTTCTTCACCCACCACTGACACACAGAGAAACAAAACACACGTGCGGTGCTCGCTCCAAGTGGAGGAGTGCGATAGCGCGTGCTTTTTTCTTTTCTTTTCTTTTTTTTTTGGCATCCCTTATCCCATAATGCACCGCTTGTAAATCCACCACTCGTTCTGGGTGCTCTCCTTTCTCTCTCCTACAAACCAGCATTAATAAAAATCATGTAATATTCTGTAGTAATGATTGCTGCTACAGCAATGCTGGTGGCATGTTCATACTTGAAAATAATATGATATTAAAGAGAACACCCCCACCCCCATTTTCCCCTTCAGCACATAAAATACAATTTGAAAAAAACTCCCTAAATGCCACTGCTAAATCATTATTATTTGTTTGTACAAAAAGATTACTAAAGAAACAAGAAAGAAATGGTTGTCATTTGCTCAAACCATAAATTACTTGCAAATGCTTCATTTTCACATCTGATGCATACGGTGACTGAATTGTTAGACGAATTAAGGCTTTGTACAATACATTATGTTCACCATGAGTTGGAACTTCAGTAGTTTGCCTTATTTCAAACATATGTTGGTCTGAACATATAATATATATATATTTATATATATAATATATATGGTTGTAGTCATGGTTACATATCAATGTGGCTACGTCATATTTGTCAAATGGTATACCTTGTCCTATATCCATTATAAATTATAAGGTGTATATATGTAATCTATCCATCAGAGAGTCAATCGGTTCATTTCCCGTGTCATAATATCCCAGACCTGTTTACCCTCAAACTCTTAAAATCGTACATCATCACAAAATAGTTCAATACATTATCTTAATAGTAAAAAAACACACACAGTATATATAATGTATACACCTCAAAATCGTACACTGTACGCCAAAATCGTAAGAGAAAACAGGTCTGCTATCCATCAGTTTGTGTAGTCATGTCATATATCCTCGAGGCTAATGCCATCATGGCTCTGACATTTGGTGAGTGAAGTCAAAAAATATTTAACGAACATGTTTTTAATTAAATGTCGGAGTATAACAAATAACGTCATTTTATTTTTCTTTGGCTTTATTTATTTAAAAAAAAACATAATGGATGCTCCTTTTCGTCATTTGGTGAAGCGAACCACACGAATTTAATTAACTTTTCATCTAGGCCCAAGGCGTACAGCAGCCCGTCCACTAGATCTCCTGGTGATCTCCAGGTCACATTTGTTTTCGTTAGCACACCTGCTATTTACATATGTGAGCGTGGAACCAAAGCAGGCTAGAGACAGACCAGGCGGCATACACCCCAGAGCTGGGCTTGGGCAACCTCTTTTACCCAGATATCTACATCTGTGCTGATGGATGATGCGTTGCTGTGCGGGTAAAAAAAAAAAGAGTAAAATTTGACTTCAGTTTTATTCTTCTGTCTAAGACTCACGGTACTTGGTACGGTACTAAGTTTTCCCTGCTTCGAAACGTGTCATACACATTGGGCATGTCATACACATTGGGCATGTCATACACATTGGGCATGTCATACACATTGGGCATGTCATACACATTGGACATGTCATAAACATTGGGCATGTCATACACATTGGACATGTCATACACATTGGACATGTCATACACATTGGGCATGTCATACACATTGGGCATGTCATACACATTGGGCAAGTCATACACATTGGGCATGTCATACACATTGGGCATGTCATACACATTGGGCATGTCATACACATTGGGCATGTCATACACATTGGGCATGTCATACACATTGGACATGTCATAAACATTGGGCATGTCTTACACATTGGGCATGTCATACATAGTCTTGTGGCACTCAATCCCTGTACCTTTTAAGTAGTGTGCCCCCACCGCTCTCCCATTTTACACTGTATATAGCTGCGTCATAGAATATATGAGTGTTTCAGCGTCATAGTTATTTTTCACCGCCTGCTTCCTGGAATATATGATTGTTTCTGCGCCAAGGTACTTCTGCGTCACATAAAATCTTTAGGTCTCTGCGTCACATACAATCTTTAGGTCTCTGCGCCACATAAAATCTTTAGGTCTTGGCTTTTTGTGATCACTCCACGTGAGTTTGTAAGTCTTGTGTCGTGCCCATGTCTGCTAGTCTTGAGCTAGCCAAAGACGTGATGGTTTGGCCAGTGAAGTGATGATTTCGTGGCTAAAATGTGATGGTTCAGTCTCTCTCTCTCTCTCTCTCTCTCTATATATATATATATATATATACGTATGTACTCCGGTACCATTCCTTGGCTACCAATAAAGACATTGGTCTGACCATGGCTTTTATTTTAAAACTAAAACGCACTTCACAGAACAAAATCAATATATTTGCAAGCTCAAACAAGACATTTCAAAATGTGGACCCTGTCCTTGCTTGTCCCCATTTTTTAATGTTTCACAACTCTCCTACGTCCAGCAATCCTTTATTGTTTCAGGTGACATCCATCTCTGCACCTCTCTGGAGGAGTGGTGGTGGTTTGAGGGGGGGGGGAGGGTTACAATCCATGTGGCAAAAAGACACTGGCTCACTGTCATCTGGCGTACAAGTGTCAGATCAAGTTCAAACAGACCTTTGTACTCAGGTCTTTAATATAATGACCTTGACCCCGTCGAAAATCTAGAGTGGAGCATCCCTCTACACAACCATGCCAATCCTCGTGCTTCGTGGCTCTCTCTGTTCGTGTTTGGCTTTCTCGCCTTCCACATCCTCCCATGTTGGTTTACCTCGCCTGGCTCGCCACCACGCCACTTTTCTCTCTCTCTCTTAACTTTTTCTAGCCACCCCCCCCCCTTTTTACCCTCCTGTTCCTCTACTCGCTCATTTCAAAGTGATTCAAGTCTAGACCCGGAGTCCCCAACCCCCCCCCCCCCCAGTAAAAAAAAGTAGTTCCGGTAAAGTCTTTTATTTGCGGTTCTAGTATGCCCGCCAGGTCTCATGGAGGTTTCATTATTTATCAAAGCTGATTTTCTCATTAAACCCGGCCCCTAGTCTGGATAAATTGACGTGATCACGCTTTGGTAAGATCGTTCGCAATTCGGTCCCCAACTTTACATCGCAAACTGACCTGCGTAGTGACATCTCATGTGGGCTATATTAATTGATACAAAGTCACAGTTACTTATTTAAAAAAAAAAAAAAAATTAAGGGGGGAAAAAAGGACGAAAAAAAAGTAGGGGGTGGGGGCATTTGTAATATGTACACAGTCTATCTACAGTTTTAACTTTTTCTTAACACCCCCCCCCCCTTTTTTTTCCCCCCAAAAAAAATAAAATAAAAAATGTTAAGGAAAAAAAAACGAAACAAAACTACAACACAGAAACAACAATAATAAATAATAATAAAATAAATCAAGCTTTCTATTAAGATATCGTTAATGAGTCAAGAGCCTCAGTGACTTACGTCATACGTGGATAAAACTCATTGCAAATAAGTTAATAGTATAGTGGCCCTTAAATTAATTAAGTTCTTAAACTTGGCCCTTGAATTAATTAAGTTCTTAAACTTGGCCCTTGAATAATTAAGTTCTTAAACTTGGCCGTGAATTAATAAAGTTCTTAAACTTGGCCCTTGAATTAATTAAGTTCTTAAACTTGGCCCGTGAATTAATAAAGTTCTAAAAATTGTTGGGTTCAATGATCAGTTTTAACGTTTCTCATAGCAAATGGCCCCATTAAGTTATCAGAAATTGTTTGCGCTGGCGGACAATGGCCGCTTGATGAATGTTTATATTCTGGTACCGACCACAGATGCTGACCATTAGGAGGTTTGCTTTACCAGTAACCATAGTAACCCTTACCTTTGAGTTATTTCCCCTAAATGCGTGGACATTATTCCATAACAGCTGTTTGAACACGAGCGCGCTTTTGTTGACATAAAAGATGAGCCCAGTTTCAAATTTGATTTTTAAAAGATAAAAGAGAAAGAAAACAAATCTTAGAAGTTTTCAAGTTAGCGAACGATGTGAACTACGTGACGACCTGACGTGAAGCGCAGATTTAGTTAGTCTCTAACTATAAACTGTTATTTGGTACTTAAAGTTCAAAGATTTCCTTTCCCCTCAATACTTGAGCAGCGCCCTCTGATCAAGACTATGCTATACAAATCCGGAGGACACGTGTCAACTTCTTTTTAACTTCACCTAGTCTAGGCGATCGGAATATGTAAATGGTTTTGGCATTACATTTAAATTCTTAAATCTCCAGTTGGTGGAACGTTACACAGTTAACATTTGATAAAACACAGCTTAGTGTAGAAAGGGATTGCGTAATCAATCAAAATATGGTACTGAGCAGTGGCGTCACGGGGTGGGTTGAAGGTCGCACCGGTTGAAAACCACCCCAAGGGGGTTAACAAATAATGTAAAATTGCTAATTTGGCAGAACTCTTTTCAGCTTCTCAACATATCTGATTTAAATACAGAATCAGGGTACCACCAGACAGAGTGCAACCAGAACAGGTTGCAACAAGGACATGGTGCCACCAGACAGAGTCCAACCAGAACAAGTTGCCACAAAGACATAGTGCCACCAGAGTGCCACCAGACAGAGTGCAACCAGAACAAGTTGCCACAAGGACATGGTGCCACCAGAGCGTCTAGTGCTTTTGTTCCTAAGATCTTGTGAGAGGAATTTTTTCAAAACTAAAACATGTAAAGAACTATTTTTAGAAATAGTCAAAAAGCTTTCTGGTCTTGCGATTTTGTCACTTGACAGTGATAAGGTTAAGAATGTTGATTTTGATGAAGTGATTGACAGTTTTGACTCTTCAAGATCAGGAAAATAATGGTTTAAATGTAATACTTAAGGATGAATAAAAAATTAATTTTGTTAAATTTTTTAAGTGCTGTTTCCTCAAGTCTAAGTTTTCAATCTATGTCTCGTTTTTAGACGTCATTTCTAAACTATTTATGATTTGGTTAAGACTGTTAAGAGTTACTCGATGCAGGTCCGGGGGGTGGGGACTGACACCATAAGTTTTGCGCGCCGGGTGACAAGAAACTCAATGACGCCCCTGGTACTAAGTAAATAATGTCTAGGGACATCCTGAATAGGAATCGTTAAAAAAAAAAGACAAGCACTTGATCAAACCGATGCCATAATAATAGGGCTTACAGGACCACTGAGAGTGTAGTGGGGACCACTGAGAGTGTAGTGGGGACCACGTGATGATTTTTGGGGTACTATTAATTGTATTTTTTTGTTATCACCATGCACATCGCCGCTCCCCCCCCCCCCACCATTTTAAATGTATTTTACTGGTTCTATTATACATACCCATAACTGTACCGTTCATATACACGTTCTTCCCCAAATATATATATAAATATATAAATATCAGTAATTTCATAAATTCGAATACCAGTTCACATTTCATTTTGCATTAAAATACCACAAATTTCGCCCCCCCCCCCTTTTTCCCACCCCAAGTTTGTTAAAAGTCCGTATAAGTATCAGTACCGACAGACCGGACGGTCCTTAGAAAATTGACCTAAAATGACTTCTCCGTAAATGTCCGTAAGAACCTTAGGGTGTCCTTAAAATAACGAAACATTTTGTAAACATTTTGTGAACATTTTGTGAAGCGAATAAAAAAAAAATCAACGGGGATCTCAGTTTTGTGTCTCTCTTTGGCCTCTTGGGGAACAGCAGCCGATCTTCATCGACGTGAGTTTTGTGTAATCTGCCATTATGTCATTATATATTGATGGTTCAACCATACTTAATCCATCAATGTATCATGGCAAATTACAGTCATTTACCAAAGTGCAGACAACTCTTTCTTTGATAGCCCACAATATTCAGTGGTCAAAGTGTTGAATCAACCCACTAGTTGAACTTTTAGATTAACCCTTCTAATTGAACTGTTGTCAGCCCACACATGAAATGGTTTATAATGCGAGAATCAACAATTTACGCCTTGCTGATCTTCTTTCCCTTTCAGTAGTTTCAGCCATTCATGCAATCACCTAAAAAAAAAAAAAAAAAAAAAAAAATGGCCGTTGACTATATAAAGTCTCCATTCCGCCTAGATGGCATGTGATATCAAAACAGAAAAGCAAATATTTATTTTTAGAGCTTAACTTGAACTTAAATGTCATCTTATCAGACAGTTTCGTGTGGCGTTGAAGTTGGGGTACGCTGTTTTTGGACTTCTTGTCAACGTTCCTAAAAAAAAAAAAAAAATTTCTTCTTGTGTGGAAAATTTCTTCTTTTCAAATTGACGAAATTAGCAACTAGTTGCAAAAACTGAAATGATTTTTATAGTAACAATAGTTAGGACATCTTTTTTGTGCTGTCTTGTCATTTCAATTTTCAATATGTCTTGTTACACTTGTTCCTTGACATTTTCGTAAACAATTAGCTCTGGCTTTTTGCTTGAAATTAGCATGTTTCGGCTTATTTTTGGAATTAATTTGATTATTTAATGGTTGTGGGAGGGGGGGGGGGTTTTCGCTAGAAACACATAATTTGGGGAGTAGGGCGTCATTGGAAATGGTATATATCACGTTACAAAAGGTAGGTGGTTGGTAAAAAAAAAAATCATATTTTTATGTTTTATAATATTTGAAAGGACTCTTAGGCCCACAGTTTCAAAAAAGATAACTGTAAAATTATTTATTATGATAAAGTGGACGTCCACTACATGCTTCGCGAGTTTTCTTCCATTATTGATTGGTGTTAGCTTTCTGTAGCGCTTAAAGCACGGTGTTAAGTCAAACATTGAATAGCATTTGACCTTTGATTCACTGTATAGATATATGAATTAAAACTTTGGGTTACAAGGAAGAGTGAGGGCTCTTGTCATATCAGTGTTAAACTGTAGCACATCAACTGTCAGATTGTAACACGCGCTATCTTTGATGGCTTTCAACTAAATGAAGACTGCTGTGATATCTTGCCTAGCGTGCATCACTAGCGTGATATCTTGCCCAGCATGCATGACTGGCGTGATATCTGCCTAGCATTGTCTGACATGCATTTTTTTCACATTTTTTCACGAACAGAGTTCAAAACCTTTTTTAAAAACAGCATGTGTTGGTCAGTAGATAATTGTTGGCAGCAAATTGCTGTGTTGGTCAGTACATCACTATTTACAACTGAAATTGGATTAGTGGGATATGTGTTGGGACTTATTAAACATCAAAACTAAGCCCTGCCTGCGACACTACAATTGAAATAATGACAAATCTTAACATATGAGTGGGGCCAGTGCCTAGTCAGCCTAGTCTTATACCTACATGTGAAGAGCTGATTTTCAAAATGCTGTATATCCATTTTGGGGGTTTTGAGATTATTCAACTTTTTACAAAAAATTAATAACGCGTTTAGAGGATTAAATCATTTTTAGACCCGAATAAAATAGGAATATAATGTGTTTAGTATATAGAATTTACCATGCCCTAAACGAACCTGGTTTGCTCTACAAAATGGTTAGGTTTTCTCATTTTTTAAAAAAATGGTGGATACAGCGTTTTGAAAATAAGCTCTTCATGTGATAAACCCATGGCCACACTTTATGTACCGGTAGGTCTCATAGCAAAGATAGATATGGACACGGTAGGACTTAAAGTAAAGATAGATTCGGTAGGTCTTCGACAAAGCATTTCAACTACTCGCATTCTTTTATTCCTTATCGTTAAAAACAGTTGACTGCGTTGACTTCTTGCTTCTAGCTTTGAGAAGAGAGGGGGCCCTGGGGTGGTTGGGATTGGGTGGGGGGGGGGGGGTGAGAGAGATCTTGGCGTGTTTAGTGACGGCCAGGAAACATAACCGCGCTGTGTAGATAAGACGGGTTATCTCCCTTAATCTGCCCCTATTAACAAGACAGGGTGTGAAGCAGGGTATACACAGCCGCCTCATTGCGCGCCTAGATCCAAGGGACATAACAAAATCAGTTTCCAAACGTCTGCTGTTATCAGCCGAGTGCTGGTATTTCAAAACTCCACCACTGACACAACGAGTTTTACGACTTGGACCTTAACAAAAATCGACTTTGACCCAATTCATATTGTCCAAGTCCATTATTCCATAGATTCTGTCAAAAGGCAGAGACATAAAAAAATCACTATCTTACTTTTCAGCACGACAACCCACCAACTTAACAAAAGGGTTTAGAATATAGCAACGGTGGCAGGCTGGTGGAATGATCTGTGCACAATAACGCGGCACTCAAGGCGCCAAAAAAATGCGTGCGGAAACAGAAATGTGAAGAAAAAATTTATATATTACCCCTAATACAAACATGGGTGTTAGTCGTCCGCCAGGCTACATCTCATCTTTAGTGTCTGAACGAGATAAGACACGGTCCGAGGGTAGTCAGGACTAGGTAAGCAGTTAGGACACAATCTGGAGCTAGGACACAATCAGAGTGGAGCAAGGACACAAACTGGGGCTAGGACATATTCCGAGTGGAGCAAGGACACAATCAGAGTGGAGCTATGGGGTCTTCCATAAAGTACGTCACTATATTTTTACAAAATTTTATCCCCTTCCCCCCCCCCCCTCATAAATCTCAGACGACCCCTTCCCCCACCCCAGTACGTCAAACTTTCGAACCAATTTAATTTTTTTTAAATAATTAAAATTGACTCTAAAATCAATTTCACTGTTAAATTGACGAAAGTGACATCTTCTGTCACAATACATCCATCACAACAGAAAGTTCAACATCACTGACAATTTTAGGTTTTATATGTGTATGATAAAAAAATGTGGGACGTCACACAAGATATTTACCCCACCCCACCCCTCCCAACGATGTCACAAACTGTCACACTTTCTTAGTCCTCCCCATCCCCCTACGGTGCGTGACGTACTTTATGGACGCCCCTATGATACAATCGGACTCGGGGTGGATAAAGAATTTAGTTAGGACACAAGCAGGCTGGAGCTAGGACACAATCAGAGTGGAGCTAGGACACAATCAGAGTGGAGCTAGGACACAATCAGAGTGGAGCTAGGAAACAATCAGACTGGAGCTAGGACACAATCAGAGTGGAGCTAGGACACAATCAGAGTGGAGCTAGGAAACAATCAGGCTGGAGCTAGGACACAATCAGAGGTTGAGCTAGGACACAATCAGGCTGGAGCTAGGAAACAATCAGGCTGGAGCTAGGAAACAATCAGGCTGGAGGTAGGACACAATCAGAGTGGAGCTAGGACACAATCAGAGTGGAGCTAGGGCAAAGTATTTTTTATCTAGGACGCACAATCTGGAGCTCGTATACAATCAATGGCTGGGGAGAAATATCAAGAGGAAGCTTGACCTCTGTGAGGCCCGGGGGTGGGGGCAGGTGTCAAGCAATTCAAGATTAAAATTCGAGCCAATTTATGATAAACCAATTTTGATGAAGAGTTCTTTAAAAGCTTTGCAATATCTCTTAAAGTTTAAAGGGGATTCATCACTTCAGATAGCACCAGTACTTGAAATAGCTTCAGTCTTTTCACAATTCTAAAGTCGTATCGTGTAGGTTTTTCTACTTTAATTTGTTTCAGATCTTTTACTTATTATTTATCTGTTAAAATATTGATAAGCGCTACATACGGTGCTTCACCAGTTGTTGCCTACCCAAATGGCTTCACGGGCAAATTTCAATTTTCATTGCCAGTTAACTCTTTGCGGACAGCATACCATTAAAATTAGAACTGAACAATAATGTAAATACTAATTCAATTGAAGGATGTACCGAAGTATTTATTTATACACAATTAACATAAAGAAATTCAAAATAACAAAAGGAGAGAACGTTCTTTTAATGTGATATTTGTTTATCTTTTCTCCCCCTAAACTTTAAAACATCCATTTCTTTTGTTCGTTTTTGCCAGTGATTATTTGGTAAATTAAAAAAGATGCACGTACTGTCAACTTTGATAGGAGGAGGGGTGATACAGAAATTGAGGGTGCCGAAGTCTCCAGAGCAAAATTGTTTTTTGTTGTTTCTAAATAGTTTTGTTGTTTTATAATTATTCTTATTGAATATCTGAGATGACCATTTGGAAAACTAAATAAAACCCCTCTTTTATCAGTGGGAAAAATGTGCCAGTATGCCTTAGCGGCGCCTAACCTCGATAAAATTCAATGGTTGCCAAACATCTTAACTGATTTTGTAACTTTTCAGCAGTTAAAAAGATCGGCATTTACATTTTAAAAAAAAATTCTAAGAAGACTCTGTCAACAAAGGAAGATATTATCTTTTATTTCATCGGGATATTGAAAAAGAAAACAAAAGTACCACCTTGTAATGAATCAACGCAGCAACATGAAATGTGTAGCATATCATTTAAAGTTATTTTTTTAAAAACTATCCATTAGCTCATATCATAAGTTCACGAAACAATTCCCATATGATAACACATCAACTTTACGTCTACATGCGTAGTACTAAAGTAGTTAGTGCTCATGTAGCTCAGTCGTTCTTCTTCTTCTTATCTCAGTCGTTCTTCTTCCTCTATATTTTGAGGGCCCACAAATCAGTGTATTGATCTTTCTTGCTCCTATTGGGTCTATTTTTGCTTTTGAATATGAAAAGATAGATTAATTGAAATATAACTTTAAGAAAAATAATTAATTCATTCATTTAAAATGTGTGTTTACAAGAAGGAAAAGAAGCTTCAATTGAATAAAGATGGACAATCTTTGGTTGTAGTACATCCGAGATCTGGCAGGCTGCAATATTTAACGTGCCAGGCAGCATGCGGTCCACGGGTTGGTCAACCCTGTACAACTATTCTGATGGAGTACTTGAGGACTCTGTAGAATAATTTAGATGAAAAAAGTAAAAAGAGGGCGTGCCCCGTTGTTACGTACCGTTATATATATTTTGACAAATGTAATCTTTTCTAAGATTTGGCTCGTTGGATGGGCAATACATAATACAGAACTGAAAACCAGTGTGCAAAGAAAACCAAAGCGAGAGCTATTAACAATAGTATATTTATTTATGCTAAACATTCTGACATATAAGTACAAAATCAGATATGTAGAAATAAAAAACAATTCAATCACAGCACGTGTATACGTCTAAAAATAGTAACGTAAAAGTATAATATATCACACACACACACGGGAAAACGTTAAGTCCCGAAGATCAAATCCCCCCCCCCACTCCTCTACCGTCTTTTTTTATAATTGTCTTTTGTAAAAAAAGGTGAGGGGGAGGTTTGTACTAGAATCGAACCATCAGTCTATAAGGGCAAGCAAGAATTGCCCATCTATAAGGGCAAGCAAGAAATGCCCATCTCTATTTAGAACCTCTTAGTTCTAGGAAGTTCAAGAGAAGAAGCCGTGGTTGGAACAATGACCCTCCAAACAAGGACACGTTTATTGGCGTTAGCAGATGTAAAACCAACAAAGGGTAGATACAAAAAATGGGGTCATCAAAGTCTACGTCTACACGGCGGGGCTGGGCTATAACTATAACAACACTCCTAAAATCTCAACACCTGCCAAGAATATCAACAATGATTCCATGACTGACCGCCAAGAGTAATTCAATCATTAATGCCCAAATTAATTTCTTATTCTAATCAAAGTATTTCAATGAAAATGTATTTCCTTTTTTTTTTTTTTTACATTTTTGCTGCTGAGAAAACCTCTTGCCGGCTCCAGCAGCCTTTTGATGGTTTACGCTAAAAAAAGCAACAACAAAAAAAAACAAAACAAATATAGGGTTAATGCTTTTCCGTTCATCTTCATCATTACTATTTGATCACTATCTTCTGGTGGAATGAAATTCACATACACACAGGCACTACTAAATATCCTCATCTTCTTTCAAATCCATCAAGAATATGATTTATGGTATGATTTTGTACGCGAAAAGCAATGTAAAGAAGTTGGTGCCCATTGTTTCCAAATTGGGACACACAGTTGTAGCTCAATGTTTTTAGTTAAACATTTAACTCCAGTTTAATACCGGTACTCACAATATGTTTATAGTATAGAAGCATGGCACTCACAATACCCTTATAGAACCACAGTACTCACAATATGTTTATAGAACCACAGTACCATACTCACAATATGTTTATAGAACCACAGTACCATACTCACAATATGTTTATAGAACCACAATACCATACTCACAATATGTTTATAGAACCACAATACCATACTCACAAAATGTTTATAGAACCACAATACCATACTCACAATATGTTTATAGAACCACAATACCATACTCACAATATGTTTATAGAACCACAATACCATACTCACAATATGTTTATAGAACCACAGTACCATACTCACAATATGTTTATAGAACCACAGTACCATACTCACAAAATGTTTATAGAACCACAATACCATACTCACAATATATTTATAGAACCTCAGTACCATACTCACAATATGTTTATAGAACCACAGTACCATACTCACAATATGTTTATAGAACCACAGTACCATACTCACAATATGTTTATAGAACCACAGTACCATACTCACAATATGTTTATAGAACCAATGCTTTAGATCATTAAAAAAATACTAAAATGAGCACAGAGAAGTTACAAAATGTCATGTCATTTGGAAGATTTCACTTGTTACATTGAAAAGAACAAACAAATAATTGATTGGAACAAAAGCACACATGGAGCTACACAGAGGACGACATACACATGCTGCTACATGGAGGACAACAATTTGAAAAAGTGCCATACGCCATCCTCAGGCATCAATGAATCTGTCTTTAAGTTTAAGAGGGACTGTGAAATTTGAACTGTTTATAACGTGCCCCCCCCCCCCCCCCCCCCCCCCCCCCCCCATTTTTTTGTTTTTGTTTTGTGGTAAAGTGGGAAATAATGAGTTAAAATATTTAGACATCACAGATGTTAAGTTTTGATAGCAAGCTCATCACTTTTTAAAAACAAAATACATTCTGTTCACATAATACCAAACAGCTGAAAGTGTGTGCCAAAAATACTGATGCCAAAAATACTGATGCAGTCTTTTATTTATTCTAATGGAAATTAGTGTTTTGCCAAAGCTTTCCCAAGGTGCACATAGTGCTCAAATTTGGTGCTAATCTATGCACTCCGCACCTCCTCCACCACTTTTTTTTTTTTTTTTAAACAGATCTAACAGTCTGAAAGAAATAGTTTTGACATGTTGTAAAGCTTATGTATAGCTTATACATACTATAAGTATAACCGCAAGCAAACAACAAAGAGGCCACATTCAATTATGCAGGCTTTTTTGGGAAAAGAAAGGTCTGCTAATGCTAAATTTAATGTTGACTCTTTTAAGGTCTAATTAAACTTTATCACATTTTGTAATTCAAGCAGATGACCAGCTGCTACCCGTGTCTCAATCAGGTGATTGCAGTTATTTACTTTTAATGGGCCAAATATTTCATTCCACTAACTCCAATCAGTTGAGTCAGGTATTTCTTAATCTTGATGGATAGACTGACTATAAAATATTACAGTACAGGCAGTGTTTTGACAGTATTTGTTACAATGCCAAATTGATAGGCTGACTATGAAATATTACAGTACAGGCAGTGTTTTGACAGTATTTGTTACAATGCCAAATTGATAGGCTGACTATGAAATATTACAGTACAGGCAGTGTTTTGAGAGTATTTGTTACAATGCCAAATTGATAGGCTGACTATGAAATATTACAGTACAGGCAGTGTTTTGAGAGTATTTGTTACAATGCCAAATTGATAGGCTGACTATGAAATATTACAGTACAGGCAGTGTTTTGACAGTATTTGTTACAATGCCAAATTGATAGGCTGACTATGAAATATTACAGTACAGGCAGTGTTTTGAGAGTATTTGCCGCAAGGCCAACAAAGTCAATGATTTCTTTTTTTAAATCTTTGATTCCGTCTCATTAAATACCCGCCTGGTGGTACCCGCCTGGTGGTACCCGCCTGGTGGTACCCGCCTGGTGGTACCCGCCTGGTGGTACCCGCCTGGTGGTACCGGTATGCTAAAAAATAGAAGCAATGTTATCTCATTAAATTGCCAGTTATTTGATCCCACTAGGAAATTTTAAAACCATATTTTGTAATGTGAAATAAATGTAAAATGCCAGGGTTTTCCCTTGAATGTACTCTTCTGTAATTACAATGGAGTAGCTGATCAGCGACATGTATTTTATGTCTCACTTAAATAGGACTTACTTAATACAACTTCAGAACAATACACTCCCATTACCCACTGGTTGGATTATTCTCCTTGCCGGTATGTTTTTTTTCCAGTCATACAAAAGCTACAAGACAAATCGGCAGAGGAAATATCTCATTTGCAGTGCTTCTCTCCTAAATGTATTCTTATGTGTCGAGCTATTTTAGGAAAACTAGCAAATGCTGCAGAACAAATGTCACATTTATAGGATTTCTCTCCCACTCTTGTATGTAATCTTTTGTGCATATTTAAAAAGTAAGATCTGCTAGAAAATGCAGCATAACAAATGTCACATTTGTAAGGTTTCTCTCCTATGTGTGTTTTTTTGTGTTCAGTTAAGTTAGATCTTCTAGAAAATGCAGCATAACAAACGTCACATTTGTAGGGTTTCTCTCCTGTATGTATTCTTTTGTGTTGAGTTAAATTATATCTACTTGGAAATGCAGCGGAACAATCATCACACTTGTAGGGTTTCTCGCCTGTATGCATTCTTTTGTGTCTAGCTATTTGAGAACCGCTACTAAATGCTGAAGGACAAATGTCACATTTAAATGGTTTATCTCCAGTATGCGTTCTTCTGTGTATATCCATTGTAGAGCGGCAAGCAAATGCAACACAACAAATGTCACATTTGAAGGGTTTCTCTCCAGTATGTTGCCTTACATGTATAGTTATATAAGATCTACTGGAAAACCCGGCAGAACATATGTCACATTTGTAGGGTCTCTCTCCTGTGTGTGATCTTGTGTGTATAGCTATTTCAGATTTGGTAGAATATGCAGCAGAACAAATGTCACATCTGTAGCGTTTATTTCCATTATGCCTTCTCTTGTGTTGAGCTAAATTAGACCTAGTAGCAAATGCAGCAGGACAAATGTCACATTTATAAGGTCTCTCTCCAGTATGTGTTCTTGTGTGTTTAGCTCTATCAGAATAAGTAGCAAATGCAGCAAGACAAATGCCACATTTGTAGTGATCGTCTCCAGGATATTGCACCTTGTGGTCAGCTAAACTATGACTTATACAAAAAGCAGCGTAGCATATTTTACATTTGTAAGACATTGTTTCATCACATGATTGTTTGGGTACCACCATGTGCAAGATGTCATCAAAAACTGAATTACAAGTGTCACATTGATATACTCTTTTCCCAGTGCTCTGTCCTTTATTTGACTGTCCAGGTTCTAGGGATGATGAAGAAACTATATTTTTAACCACATGCTGCTGATCTTGTGTTTTCTCTGGCTCCACACAAGAAGTTAAAGAAAACTTCTCTTCACAACAGGCCAACGGATCTTCTGTCAACTTTTCTGAGATATTTGTTGAAGCACATTCAGTATACACTGTTACATTTGAGTTTGTTTCAAACTGGTGACTGCTACAAAAGCCTGTCTCCAGTTTGATGTCTGCATTGACCAAACAGTTACCCTCAGCTTCTTGCTTTGGAACAACAGCATTACAGATTTCTTTCTTTAGAGATTCACTGAAGTCAGTATCCATATGTGTCACACTGACTAGACAGTCACAATCTATATCTTGCCTTGGGTCAACGCCGTTATCTATTTCTTTCTTTAGCAGTATATCTACGTCATTATCTATCTCTGTCTTTAGTATGGCAACTTGTTCCTTTATAATCAGGCTGGGAACAAATTTAAAATCAAATTTCTCCATAGTCAAGATATTAAAACAATCAAACTCTGAAAGATTTGAGGTCTTGATCTGCATGCATGCATTTGTTCTGTCTATAAGTTTAAGTTGCAGCAAAATATCAGTAGCAATCTTGATGAATTGAAAACATCTGAAAATATAAAAATATAAATAATTAAAACAAAACAAAAATTTACATCAGAAAAACACATTTTTTATCACATACATTTTCTGAATATGGTCATTATCAATTGTACTGCTTATTCCTTCACTATCATACTATGATTAATTTGTACACTTAAGTATGATCTTTTTTTTTTTACAGATTAAATGCACTTGCTTTTCATTGTAGTTGTAGATTTGAGGCCCACACAGAAAGAAAAAAAAATCTCTTTGTGAAGAAACTGACTGTTGGCTAATTCTAAATTTTGCAACTAATTCTTTAAAAATTAAGGCTGTGTGTCACTCGTCCGAAGCTGTGCGAAGTGCTCGTCGGATGCAGTGTGTCTCCTGTCCCAGCTGAAGCACCTGTCCGATGATATAGCCTGCTGATTGGTGTATTCCACAGTCCGTGGCACGAAGCAAATCACCTACGATCAGATCATCCCTGAGCCGCAACCAGAACATCACCACACTTAAGACAAGATCATCACTGTGCCATTACCAGACCATCACAGCACATACTACCAGATCATCACTGTGCCGCTGCCAAACCATCACCGCGCCTATGACAGGTTCATCACTGTGCCGTTACCAGACCCTCACCGCACTTATGACCAGATCATTGTCGTACCTACGACCGAGCGCCTCGGCATCTACGACCTGATCATCACAGGGCCTGCTACCGGCTCAACAACGTGACCCCAAATCGGACACTACCCTAGCACATGTTATTAGTTAAATACTGTGACATTCTTGTTTTTTAGTCAGTGCCACCCTAGATTTTGTGCCAAAATTATACAACTAGAAATATTCAAAAATAGGCTATTTAATTTAATGATCTGACTGTTTAATTTTTTAAATAACATTTTTATGGATATAATCTGTTAGCTTAGAACACAGGACGATTCCCACAGCACCATGATTTGACTATTCCCACAGCACCATGATTTGACAATTCCCACATCACCATGATTTGACAATTCCCACAGCACCATGATTTGACAATTCCCACATCACCATGATTTGACAATTCCCACAGCAACATGATTTGACAATTCCCACAGCACCATGATTTGACAATTCCCACATCACCATGATTTGACAATTCCCACAGCACCATGATTTGACAATTCCCACAGCACCATGATTTGACAATTCCCACAGCACCATGATTTTTGAAGGCTGATATTGATATTACATTTTTGTTTATAAATGGTTTTGCACGAGAAACAAGAATTCTAATTAAAAAAAGTTCCTCCACTTTCATGGTAAACACTTTCTCATTATATGCAGAGCTGTCATGTGACTTTTGGAGACCACCCTGCTATCTTGTGCTCCTTGACTTCAAAGTTGCTGCTCCATGCAACATCAGATAAGAACTAGACAAAAGTTAAATTATGTTGAACAACCATAACAGCTAGCATTAATTGGCAATAGTTAATAGAGTCCCTCTCGCATTGGCTGATCATTGAACAAAACTTTTTATGACACGTTTAAAGTGATATAAAAAGATAAAATAATTTAAACATCTGGCAACGGCCCCTGGTGCAATGCAAACTTATTAATAGGTGTGCTAAACTTTAGCATTTAGGAAATACTACTCTTCAGACTGGACTTAACATATGGTCAAAATAAAAGGTATCACTGGGTCTGTGAGCTGCTTTCCCTTGTTAATTTTATTATATGCATTAAAATACTTTGTTATAAGTAGGGGACTGTTGACTAAATGAAGGTTAAGAAATTCTGCCTCAAATTTTCTTTACTCTTTGACTACTTATTAAAAAGAAGAAAAAAAAGATCTATACTCCATCAAAATTGGAACTCCAACGATAGTGAAGGATATCCATCTGTGTAAACCATAACACTACCTGGCCACACAAAGGAAAATATGGGGCCATCCATAAAGTATGTCACGCTATTTTTGACAATGCTTAACCTTCCTCTACTAAATCTCATGGGGACACAACCCTCCCCCCCCCCCCCCCAAAGTATGTCACACTTCAGAACTAAAAAATTGTTTAAAAATTAAGAAGTAATAAAATTGTTACAAATTAAGAACTAATAAAATTTAATAAAAACACACTATAAAACTATTAATTAGAGCGCTTCTCCTCCCCTCTGGCACTATAACATATAGGCTAATTTAAATTTGCGCTGCACCCTAAACCTTGTAATGAACCCATCATGGGCGACAATGTCTTTTAAGAGGGTTAGATGAACCCCTGAAATTATTAGCTAGTAATCTAGTAAAAATACATTCTAACATCTTTTTCCACAACACAACTTTGAGTCCATTTAATATCCAACCACAGAGGTTGCATTATCATCATTTTCCAATAAGGGGGCATCCACAAATGACATCACACATCTATATGAGTGTGGTATCATGAATTTCTGAAGAATTATCATTATGAATATGAGTATGACTCACTAAGACTAAGTTAATAAGTAGTAAAAAGGGCAGTAAGAGTAGTAAGACTCTTTTAAGAGCATCTTTAAATTTGTGTGGCAAATTTGTGATAATGATGGGGAATGGGGTGGAGGTGCAGAATAGTGTCATTTATGGATGGCCCAAATTTTTTTGATATTGATAGTTATGGCAGTTATGCCAATGTCAATGTCTTATTTAATTTATATTTTATAACAGGTTTATTACTTTTACTATTAATAGATTCTTAGAGTTAGAGAGATAGCCCCCCCCCCCCCTGGGCTGTACCCACACAAGCCAAGCCATGGAAATAGTACAAACTATATAATTTATATAATCTATCTAATTATAGTCAAGATAGTAATTTTCATAGTGGACTATACTCTCATAATATATACATAGACATGACATAGTTACTATGGTCCATGGTAGAAGAAGTAAAAAAAAATCACAACTTTTAATAACCTACATGTAAATTCAACAACAGCTGATGCCGATCGATGCAGTTCATGGGTGTTATTTAGTTCACAGCAAGTCAAGATAGTATATCATTAAATTTGAAAATTAAATATTTAAAAATGCACAGAGGCAGATATGCTATTTTTAAAAAATTAATTTTCATATGAATCGGCATAGGAAACAGCACACAAAACGCATAATTAATAAATAAGAGTTGCCAGATCAATGATATGTCTAAATGCCAAACAAAGGGGAAAAAACAAACAAACAAACAAGTAAATAAATAAATAAAATTCTAACAAGCATTATTTCATATTATAAATTTAATATTATTTTTGTTAATGTCTAAAATATATTTTAAAAGCACAAGAATTTAGAACAAATGCTATATTTAAGAATCACCATATATTAACTAGTATAATCAGAATTGATCAATTGTCAATTGTATTTAATGATTTTTGTTTTGAAAATTTGACATAAATTTTGGACTTACGAAAATTATAACAACTATTACACATGCTAAATATAAATATAACTAAACATGAATATGTTTATAAAATACATAGATCATGACCCTGACACAGGCCTAGTGACTAGTGGCTAGTGGGCTAAGTGGGAGTGGTCTGTATTACATGTGAACGAATGCAATAGGCTGCTTTTTTTCTCCAAATAAAACCAAGAAGAGTCACCTTCGTGTAATTTCTTAAGTACATTTTAAAATTTATCTTAATTGAAAATTGTTATATATTTAAGTTATAATATATGATTCATTATAGTCCCAAATACATAAGAAAAGTGGGGAACTTAAAGTTAAAAGACAATCTGGCAAAATATACACTTTAAGACTACCCAGACTTTGCGGCAGGAATTTATTTTTTAGTTTTAGACTTTTTTCTTTAAATAGATTTAAGAACATCGGAGTGCAGTAAGCATGTTAAAGTAACATGGATACAAGCGCTATATAAATATTAAATCAATCAATCTTAAGCTAGTTGTATTGATATAAATAGTACATTTTAAGTTTTTACTAAAGGTAATGCCTTATTATTTTTATTCACACTTTTATTTCGTTAAACTACTTATTAATAAATAAATTTAAAAATATGCTTCCATAAAAAAAAGGTGGTCTTCAAAAAAAGAGTACCAGAAGTGAGAGGTTGGGATTTAAAAACGATTTAAAATATTATTGTTGGGTTTGTAAGACAAAATGAGGTATCAAATGAAAGATAATTTAATATACCATACGTTTGTAATCTTAATTCTTCAGTTTTACTAAAATAAACTACCACAAATGACACATGAATATCTTTGAGTCTAATGGTACCCGGGTGCGAATGGCGGCGCTGCGTGTCCGGGTCCATTTTGACTAATGCTATTCGGATGTCATTTGTAATAGTTTATTTTAGTTAAAATGAATAATTACGATTACAAACGTATATTACATTAAATTAGCCACTTCGAAATTAAATGTATAGAAATTACCCTAAAATTACAGATATACAAACCGTTTCCACAAACAAACGTTGTTGTGCCTCCTTTTTTAAAAAAATCTGGTAAAACTTGTTACAGTGTAATAGTAACAATGACAAGAACAAAACAAATTGCTTGAAGACCAGGAGGTGAATGTATTGAAGAACAGTAACAACGTAAAGTTATCGTTATTTTACATTAAATTTACTGTAGTAAATATTTTCCTTTGCTGGTCTTCAAAGCAACAAACCTGTCAATCATTTGATCAAAATCAATATCCTTAACCATATCATTTTCAATTTGTAGTCGATTCAGATCAGAAAGCCTTGACTATCCCATGGTTGATTGTAAATAGTTCTTGATCAGCCTTAGTTTTGAAAAGCTCCGCTCACATGAAGCCACAGACACACAGATCGTAAGAAACAATTGAAGGCTTAGCGAGAGTATTGGAAGAGATTCTAGGACAGCGGTTCTCAACCTGTGGGTCGCGACCCCCGTGTGGGTCGCACAACCCTTTCCCAAGGGTCGCCTAACACCAGCTGAAAACACATATGCTCTACAGTGATGAAGTAGCAACGACAGCAACTTTATGGCTGGGGGGTCGCAACAACAATTGGAACTGTATTAAAGGGTCGCGGCATTAGGAAGGTTGAGAACCACTGTTCTAGGAAGTCCCATTCAGCTATGAATTTCAAAACATCAAATACCAGTCCATGAGTTTGTGAAATTCAATATCACCTGCCTTTAGATGTCTTCTAAGCTTTGTTATTTCCTTTAAAAGTTAATCTCCTGATAAGTCATCATTGAAAAAGTTTAATTTTGGAACGGACACCAATAACTCGTCTTCACTTGCTGATAGTAGACTCTTGGGTTGAACAGCCCCAAACATATCTGTTACTTCCTTGATCACTGTTTATCTGATCTGCAGGTCACAATGAAAGCGTTCTATACACACCATCATCTCCCTACTGTTTTCTTCTCACAGACAGAGTCCAGCATGTATTAATTATTCCCTAACTGACTTTCTCTTCTTAAAACTTAATCTTCTCTGTACCGAAATACCATATTGGTCTGATTTTAAACGTGCCTTTTCAACACCATATTCCACCAAGTGACAACGCTTCTTGCGCAGAAACAATCTTAATGCCTCTAGGTTGGTCAAGTGAAATCACGGACAGCATGTAAAAGATCTTGTGTTGTACCTCTTGTATCTACATTTTCAATAGGATCACACAGAGCTTCAATCGCTTCCAAACATTCATCAAACTAATTTTTCACTGTTTTAACAGCAGCATGATGAGCACTTCAACGTGTTGTTGAAGTCTTTTCACAGACATTCCAGTGTGTTCAATTGAAACATCCCATTGATGAGTTGATGCAGCAAAGAAGGAAAATATTCTCTCAAGAGTACCGAAAAATGTAACACATGAATCATTTTCGGCAAAAGAGTGTCACTTACGAAAGTTACCGAACACTTTAATCGGCATTGAATCATGGTCTATGTCACGAGCTCCCTTGTGCTAAGTAACCCATGGTCTAAATTCTACAATAATTCTGACACCACCTTGTTTTGATGTGCCCAAGACACCACCTTGCTTTGATGTGCCCAAGACACCACCTTGTTTTGATGTGCCCAAGACACCACCTTGTTTTGATGTGCCCAAGACACCACCTTGTTTTGATGTGCCCACCTTGTTTTGATGTGCCCAAGGAAACACAATAACCATACAATGAACAAAGGAAATCTTCAATTTAACGTAAAATGACTAAAGATAATTTATTCTTTAAATGCGCTAAGTAGAGTAATTTTCGACATACAATGAATATGCTATGAGAAAATACACTGTGAAATAATAGTAAGGATGATTGTCGTATAGATATAATTACTCAAATGACATTATGAAGAGTAATAGTGATTCACAATACAAGCAACTCTGAATAATCCAAGCGAGACGCTACAATTCGACAAAGTGGAGTCTTGCAAGACTGTCGCCCCTCTACAGCGTGAATCTGTCCTATGGTCGTGATTGTTAGCGGCCCTCGTTGTCTCTCTGTACTGGAATCTACACACACACACCGTCACGAGTTTGTGATGATTGGTCCATGACACTAAAAGGTGGCTATTCCTGAAATATATGAATAAATCACCTACACCAAGTGATCTATGCTAAGCCCTATCTAACTATATATACTTACCGTAGACTTCCAAAATACTAAACCTAGATAACATAACTATCAGTCACACGAACTACCATAAAGCTCCTCCATACACACACCTTACATATTCTTACCTCTCTATGTGGATACTGTGGCGAAGCTGGTACAAGGTAAGTCTGTGTCTGAACGCTCACGAGAGAAGTCTCATGTGTGGGCTGTAGTGCTCAGTGAAACTACAGAATTAGATGTCCCTACTTATACACCCTCTTTCCTCCCCAAACTTCTTAGGTGGTCCAAGAATGCTCTCTATTAACACATTCCTGACCCCTATCATTTCCAGTCAATTAGGAATTTCCGTCGTTAACCCCACACTATCAATGCCTTCTAATTTCAGGTCAATTAGGAATTTCCGTCGTTAACCCCAAACTATCAATGCCTTCCCAAAACTACAGCAATTTAAGTCCATCCTAAAAGATACCTTAACATGGAGCTCTGTCCTGTACCCCCGCCCCAGTAACAGTCAGCCCCAGTAACAGTCACCCTGTGACAGTCTAAACGGTGTTTTTCTGACCTAATTATAGAGTTCCTCATTTCTCACGCATCAACATTGAACATTGAATAAAGCAAGCATTTGGATTGGTTATATGTGTTGAAAATTTAAGTGTGATCAGTTATCTTTTTTATGAAATTCGGTTAGACCGAGCAGTGTGTGCTCTGTAAATATGCAATTTTTCAATTTGCAATTTTTCAATTTGGTGTCAACCCCTGAGATGGTGTCACCCGGTGCGATCCGACCCCTCCCGCACCCCCTAGCTACGCCACTGGTGCTACTTCAGAAAATTTTTAGGCATTACGTCTATTTTAATATTGTGCAAAACGAAATACTTAACTTAAACACAAATAAATAAAACTAATATAGCATGATAAAAGACTGAACAAATAATTTATTTTTTAACTTAAATATAAATATTAAGATTATCATCAACAGTTTATCACATTCATATTATACTCACAGATGTGGCCACACACTGACGCAGAACGTAAACACAGCCTCCCACGCAGACAAGAAGATTTTAGCTGCACGAATGACAGTGCTTCCCTCTACTTGTGGGCCCGTTTCTCCCTCTATCGCGGGCGAGTAATACCCAAACACCGCGTCTCTGGAACTATAAAGTACACAGCTCCATGCAATCATTTTCTTGGTAATTTTTTTTCCACAAATGAGATGAATGGCAATGACCAATGGCGTTGTGAATTATTTATCAAAGTAACACATATTATAAACTAGTTAGTATTAAATTTTAAAAAACTCATTGCACCCAACATTAATATTTATGTTATTAATAAATTTTGAGTGAAACTTATGGGAGGGGGTGTGTGTGTGTGCTGTAGTTCCACACAGCCCGCCCTTTACTATATATTCTCAAAGCATGATGAAATTATACCATTAATACAGTGCCATACTGAAAAATTGGATCTAATTTTATGAAGCGATAGATATTGAAAACATATTGCCAATGTTTGATACTTTGCACAAATATTATGATAAAGGGCTTATTGTGGCTAACTTTAAAAAAAATTCCGAATCGCTCTGAGTACAGGCAGCACGTGTTCCCAGTTTTTCTTTCAGACAATTTCCTCCGGGAGGTCATTTCAGATTTTCGGGTGGGCCGTGCCAGAGGTCAAATGCGTCGCTAAGGGAGACGGAGTGGACAGACAAAAATGGGCTTTGATGTTATTTACTAGATAAAAATAATAGGTTTCAGAGTTGAGGGGGCGCGCAAAATCGAATCTTGTCCCCCGGCGCCAAACACTCTAGACACGCCTCTGACAGGGGCGTAGAAAGGGGGACGGATGGGTTTGTCGGCCAAGGTGTCATTTTTTTCGTTATATGAGAGCTGCAGAGTTTGAATTGAAAATGGGAATGTGGTAACAAAATCTTGACCCGCCCACGGCTACACTAGTGTACTAGCTACGCCAATAGACAGTGTGTCTATAGGCACCAAAATCGGCGATGATTTTCTTAGGGAAGTTGGGCAGGCCCGATGGCTCTTGGGCGGAAGCGGGTCTGCTTGAGGAAAATATTTAGGCATTACGCATTCTTATTTTTAAAAAATCAAGAGGTGCATTTTACAGTATAAATTAATTCATGTTTTCTATTAGACATTTTGATACGGCAAAGAATTTTTTAAAGCGTCCGGGGAAAGGCATTAAGGCACTCAGTGCAATACATAAACTGAATTCACTCCGGTTGTGATATGCTCTGGGGTAACAATTCGGCACAAGCATATGTTTAACCCCGTACTGTCACATTGATCAGCATGAGGAAAGGTGGGTGCAGAAATTGAGGGTGCCGTAGACTGTCGGGTGTTTCTTTCAGAGAATTTTGAGGGGGGGGGGGAATTCGGATAGGAAGCACCAAAATAAGAGATAATAACGATCAGGGAAACTCAAAGTAGATTTGAAAACACAATGATGTTTAATTATCGAATTCCACATCAGGTTAGGGCTAAAACTCTAACACGATTGCATCTTTATGACAGGGTCTTTTAAAATGTTGACCACGACCCCCTATGGTTTTATGTTGTCCACGACCCCCTGTGGTTTTATGTTGCCCACGACCCCCCATGGTTTTACCAAGGAATAATGGTGGCGTTTGCATGCAGGCCAATTTAAGTTGTATTTGTTTTTTTAAAAATTCCCTACAAAAGTTCTCAAAACTGGTTTGATTCCATTCAGCTATACATTGTATTAATCCTCAATTTCACATGTCGGCAAGCTACGGCACGCGTGTCAGACTTGGCACGTAGAGCGACTTTTAACGGCAAGCAAAAGACTAAAAACGTTCTAATGTACAATATAATATTTTTAAAACTTAAAACAAAGTTTTTCGTAAAATCCTTCATAAAATTTAATATCGAGCAACGAGGACGGGGCTGAAAATTGGACCCAATTAGTGCCCCCCCCCCCAACCACAGACTCGCAACTGCAATTTTTTTCACGCCCCTGAACTTTATTAATATTCTTATGACCTCACCCGCCTTTACACCGCGGATTTGTTTCACCAACTATTTCACCAACTATTTCACCAACTATTTCACCAATTGTTTCACCAACTATTTCATCAACTATTTCACCAACTATTTCACCAACTATTTCACGAACTATTTCACCAACTGTTTCACCAACTATTTCACCAACTATTTCACCAACTGTTTCACCAACTGTTTCACCAACTATTTCACCAACTATTTCACCAACTATTTCACCAACTATTTCACCAACTGTTTCACCAAATGTTTCACCAACTATTTCACCAATTATTTCACCAACTGTTTCACCAACTATTTCACCAACTATTTCACCAACTATTTCACCAACTATTTCACCAACTGTTTCACCAACTATTTCACCAACTGTTTCACCAACTATTTCACCAACTGTTTCAGAAAAGCAAAAAAAAAATATAACACACCAAACGCACTTGCGATATTTAAAAAAAATAAATCTCATTTAGAGAAGGTATTGGGAATTTTATTTCGTGATATCATATTTCCCCCCTTGAAAAACTGGAAAAACTGATTGTTTGGCGTGGGGTGGAGCAGAAAATTTGATAGAATGCGTTGTTGTTGGCAACGAGACTGTGTGCCAAGTTTCAGCTCGATAGTTTGACTGGAAGTGGTTCGATTAGCAGTCCGGAGATTGTGCCAGCCACCAAACAGGCCACGAACAAAAACGAATTTAATATAAAGGATTTAAAAATATGGTGGAGCAAGCAGAACTATACTTTGTTACCACGCTGAATGAAATAGCAATCTTACCTTGGCACAATGTTAACAAAAGGGTTGCCGACCCCTGCTCTAGTAATCAGTGTTTTGAACTTTAGGCTATTAGGAAAAGTACAATCTGGATGAACTAGCTTCCCATGCAAAGAGGATTCTCTACGTGTTTCACTGTCGTGACCTCACCGTTTCCACTCGTGCACCACGATGGACACTTACATAATTTATGATTAAAATTGTAGCAGTCTCCCAAATTAGCATAATCAGATCTATTTTTTTTTAACTCAGTGAAGTTCTAGATTTGTCTGCTGTACAACTGGTTTCAAGACGTTATTCATACATCTGTCAACTAAAAACTTCTGTCACGCTCAACGTAAGGATTTCGAAAAAAAACAAAACAAAGACAACCTTATAAGTACGTCTTTTGGTCAAATATAGATACAGAAGTATGTCTTTTGGTCAAATATAGATACAGAAGTCAGAAGTCCCTCTTATGGTCAAATATAGATACAGAAGTACGTCATTTGGTCAAATATATATACAGAAGAACGTCTTTTGGTCAAATATATAGATACAGAAGTACGTCTTTTGGTCAAGTATAAATACAGAAGTACGTCTTTTGGTCAAATATAGGTACAGAAGTACGTCTTTTGGTCAAATATAGGTACAGAAGTACGTCTTTTGGTCAAGTATAGATACAGAAGTACGTCTTTTGGTCAAATATAGATATAGAAGTACGTCTTTTGGTCAAATATAGATACAGAAGTACGTCTTTTGGTCAAATATAGATACAGAGGTACGTCTTTTGGTCAAATATAGATACAGAAGTACGTCTTTTGGTCAAATATAGATACAGAGGTACGTCTTTTGGTCAAATATAGATACAGAAGTATGCCTTTTGGTCAAATATAGATACAGAGGTACGTCTTTTGGTCAAATATAGATACAGAAGTACGTCTTATAGTCAAATATAGATTATTTTAAAAGCTTCTTCATGTAAAACATATGCCCCTCTTTCAGGATGCGAATGCCCCCTCTCTCTGTGGCCTCTTTTTATGCAAGTGAAGGGGAAAAAAGTGTCGCCCCCACTTTTTTTGCCCCACAGTAAATTGGCCCCTTGACCTGATTGTAGTAAAAATAAGTTAAAGAAAAAAGTCACAGAAATTGCAAAGTGATACTTGTTTAATGATAACATTATCCAGACAAAGCATCAATAGCCTCAGTGGGGTTGGTCAATGCGGCGTTGGACCGAAAGATATAAAAATCCGTTTGTTCCCCAATCTTGTCAGAATTTACCAGCGTCGCCAGCGCGCTCTTCTGACTGTTCGCGTAAAAATGATTCAAAATTATTATTATCATTTTGACAATGTTTTACTATTAGGCGTATCTATTAATTAATTTATGTGATAGGCCTACTCATATGCGCCTGAATTTCTTATAATTTGTTATTTTTTTTTATATTACTTTTCTTTCTGTGACTTTTGGTTCCATTTACTGATATTTAATATATAATAAACATTTATATGAACTTACAAATACAAATAATGGTTAATCAAAGGCTTTTCTGTGACTTTATTTCCTGTGACTTTTTACCTTGGCCTTTTTATTTCCCGCTCACCTTTCGCCTATCTTACAGTGAGTATTCCGAGAAACCAAATAAATAAATAATAACCTCGTTGTGGAGTCCATGAATAAACCCAACTTTTACTCTCAAATGTTGATGTTAAATTCGTTAGTGTGTTGTGCTATTGTGTTGCTAAATCTGTTGTGGAGCTTACTCTCCATGTTCCAAATGTCTAAAGGCTTAACTTTAGCACACTAAGGTGCATCATTTATCAGTAATTTTCTCGCCCATTTGTGTATTGGAAACACTCTATCAAAATTACGCAGATAACGGCAAATGTATGGAGAGTGTTATTTTAACGCAGCCACAGTTGTGATATAGATGTGTTTGGCTTATCGTCTGATTCTCCGAGTATCTGAACTACCAACGGGCCTAGCAAAAGCTGTTTACTTCCAACTCTCTTGGCTTAGAAGGAAGAGTGGAAAAATGGTTTCAGATACATCTTTAGTGACTGCTTTCTGAAGGATTGGAATGAAGAAAGGGAAAGGTAAGAAGGGTGAACAAAATCTATCTTCCAGAGTGAGGCTGGAGGTTTATTTTATATTCCAAGCCCGGTCTCGTCTGCCAGCGCTTGGGGCCACGGTTTGTTTACACAGATGTTATTTGGCCGGCGAGGCGGGCTCAAGTTTCTCCCCCATTTGTCGAAAGAAGTGAGCTGCGTGGAGCGAACGATTCCGTAGAGAGATCGAGGTTTAAAGCGATGGTTCTAAATGTAACATCCCCTCTTCCCAGCCAGAGTAGGAGATGTGAAGTTACTCTGGAAATATCGCTAGGTGTTGATGTTTTTTTCCCCTTCAATATAGAAGACAAATAATATGAAGTATATAGAAAGGCAGTGGTCAGATGATCAAAATCAAGTGTATATTAAAGTGGTGGTCAAGATATGGCGACGGTAGAATGGGGAAGGGGATGGTCAAGATATGGCGATATTAGAATGGGGAGGGAGATGGTCAAGATATGGCGATGGTAAAATGGGGAGGGAGATGGTCAAGATATGGGCAGGGGGCCTCAATATAATTGGGTGGGGATGGGAGGGAGGTACAAAAATATGTAGATGACCGAATGGTTTCCTCACACCTATCACAACGTCTTCCTCACACTATCACAACGTCTTCCTCACCCTATCACAACGTCTTCCTCACACCTATCACAACGTCTTCCTCACACCTATCACAACGTCTTCCTCACACCTATCACAACGTCTTCCTCACCCTATCACAACGTCTTCCTCACCCTATCACAACGTCTTCCTCACACCTATCACAACGTCTTCCTCACCCTATCACAACGTCTTTCTCACCCTATCACAACGTTTTCCTCACACCTATCAAAACGTCTTCCTCACACCTATCACAACGTCTTCCTCACACCTATCACAACGTCTTCCTCACACCTATCACAACGTCTTCCTCACACCTATCACAACGTCTTCCTCACACCTATCACAACGTCTTCCTCACACCTATCACAACGTCTTCCTCACACTATCACAACGTCTTCCTCACACTATCACAACGTCTTCCTCACACTATCACAACGTCTTCCTCACACCTATCACGTTTTCCTCACCCTATCACAACGTCTTCCTCACACTATCACAACGTCTTCCTCACACCTATCACAACGTTTTCCTCACACCTATCACAGCGTTTTCCTCACACCTATCACAACGTCTTCCTCACACCTGTCACAACGTTTTCCTCACCCTATTACAACGTCTTCCTCACACTATCACAACGTTTTCCTCACACCTATCACAACGTCTTCCTCACACTATCACAACGTTTTCCTCACACTATCACAACGTCTTCCTCACACTATCACAACGTTTTCCCCACACCTATCACAACGTCTTCCTCACCCTATCACAACGTCTTCCTCACACCTGTCACAACGTTTTCCTCACCCTATCACAACGTCTTCCTCACACCTATCACAACGTCTTCCTCACACCTATCACAACGTCTTCCTCACCCTATCACAACGTCTTCCTCACACCTATCACAACGTTTTCCTCACCCTATCACAACGTCTTCCTCACACCTATCACAACATCTTCCTCACCCTATCACAACGTCTTCCTCACCCTATCACAACGTCTTCCTCACCCTATCACAACGTCTTCCTCACCCTATCACAACGTCTTCCTCACCCTATCACAACGTCTTCCTCACCCTATCACAACGTCTTCCTCACACCTATCACAACGTCTTCCTCACACCTATCAAAACGTATGTTGTGAATTTTTGAAGATTTGCACTGGCATCTGTCTCGTGTCCCCTCCCAGTTAACTCAGGAGTCGGTAAATTACGGTCTGCGGGCCACTTCCAGCCCGCTGTCTCTTCTTATAAGTCCGGCGAGCTATGAATGGACTTTAAAATGAACGATTCTTTACTTGTCAAAGTTGACGCTATCATGGTCACAGTTGGAACCTCTCCTACAGCTCGCCATTGGCAGCGCTTCCAGTTACAACGTCGTATCACAATGTTTACATTTTAAAGAAACACATTCACTAACATTCAATCGAACCATGAACTCGACTTTGCGACGATCATTATCTTCACCTGAATTAACGTATGATCCAAACAAAGACAAAATTTAAAAAATTAAAGACTACAAGACACATCGCGACAATCGGTTCGTAAGTGACACTAAAAATGAATCGCTGCATTTTTAATTTATCAAAATAAAATTATGGGGAAATAATCAACGACCCACCACCATTGTTTCCTCTAAGGTTTGCTGGTTCGTGTGCAAAATCATAAAGTTGTGTGCAACGTTTTACTTTGAAGAGTGCAGCGTATCTGTTCGAATGTATTTTTATAAAAATGTGCTGCGCGGATGCTCAAAACTGCTGCGCGGCATCTGTGAGGCAGCTGCGCGGCATCTGTGAGGTAGCTGCGCGGCCGCGCACCCGCGCAGCTTAAAGGGAACATTGCCCACCCCAAGCGCCCCCCCTCACCTCGCATTCACCCCGGGAGCTTTCAGCGCCCTCGATTGCTGAATTACCCCATGCCCCACGTCGATTAATGTGACGGCACTGGGGACAACCTGAGTTGGGGCCAAAAAAGAACACCCTGGGGCGCGCCACAACCAGAGTGAATTCAAGTTATGTGTATGTATGGCATCGGTTGTCCTAATACATAATTTTCAAGCTCATAGATGCCCCCCCTCCCCCTGAACTTTCCCTTACTGGATTAATTTTTCTCAAATGAAACACTGATTGCAGGTATAAGTCAAACTTGCTACCGGTGATGTTGAATAAAAACATGTGTACCCCTTCCCAGACCCCTATCACATTTTCGTTCGGCAGCCGTCCACGCCCCGGCTCTCTGCCCGCCTACCATTATCAAAATATTGTTGACGCCGCCTTTAAGAAACACAAACTGGATATTAATAATTAAGATGATATATTATCTTCCTTTCATTTTATATATATAGTTGGGCTATATAGTTAGTATAGTTGGGCTATATAGTTGGGCTATATAGTTAGTATAGTTGGGCTATATAGTTGGGCTATATAGTTAGTATAGTTGGTCTATATAGTTGGGCTACATATATGGGCTATATAGTTAGGCTATATAGTTGGGCTATATAGTTAGGTTATATAGTTGGGCTATATAGTTGGGCTATATATTTAGGCTATATAGTTGGGCTATATAGTTGGACTATATATTAGGCTATATAGTTGGGCTATATAGATGGGCTTTATAGTTAGGCAATATAGTTGGGCTATATAGTTTGGCTATATAGTTAGGCTATATAGTTGGCTATATAGATGGGCTTTATAGTTAGGCGATATAGAGTCCAGGGATAAAACGTAGCTGGAGCAAAAAGAATACGCTCAAGTAAACTCAATTAAGTACATGATGGGTTAATGTGTGGATTTATTGGTGATCCTGCTCGCCATTATGCACTGCCCACCCGAACATCTCAAATCCTCTCACCCCCCCCCCCCCACTTGGAACAAATGGTCTGAAAGAAAAAGAAACAACGCCTGACACAGGTTTTGGCGGGCCGTATACAGCCCGCGGGCCGCGTGTCGAACGCACATGATATCTGGATTAAAACTGTTAAGACCATTAAGCACAATACATTTAATGCTGAAAGTATATGACATGAGATAGTTAACCAAACCTCTGTATCACGGAGCTAGTGTAGTTGGACCGAGAGAAGAGAAACTCTGACCGCTAACCATGTCAGTATTGACTTCCGATGTCCCACGTCCTGTGAGCAGAGGCGTAACTGAGTTTTTGACGCCCTTGGCTAATTTATTTTTGGTGCCCTTGATAAATTGACAAGTTTCAGCTTTGCGACTTTTAGCGGCGCCCTTTTGAACTGGTGCAGGCCGGCGCCCTTGTCAACTGCCCCAATGCCAAGCCGTTGTTACGCCACTGCCAGTGAGGCAATAATAATGAATGAATCTTTCAACAACTGATTGTACCACCATATTCCTGCAGAAGGGCAGAAGACCTATAGACAATGAGTAAAAGACCTATGGTCCATGAGCAGAAGACCTATGGACAATGAGTAGAAGACCTATGGACAATGAGTAGAAGACCTATGGACAATGAGCAGAAGACCTATGGACCAAGAGCAGAAGACTTATGGACTATGAGTAGAAGACCTATGGACAATGAGTAGAAGACCTATGGACCATTAGCAGAAGCCCTATGTACAGTGAGTAGAAGACCTATGGACAATGAGTAGAAGACCTATGGACCATGAGCAGAATACCTATTGACAATGAGCAGAAGACCTATGGACCAAGAGCAGAAGACCTATGGACTATGAGTAGAAGACCTATGGACCAAGAGCAGAAGACCTATGGACTATGAGTAGAAGACCTATGGACCATGAGTAGTAGACCTATGGACCATGAGTAGAAGACCTAATAACCATGAGTAGAAGACCTATGGTCCAAGAGCAGAAGACCTATGTATAATGAGTAGAAGATCTATGGACAATGAGTAGAAGACCTATGGACCATGAGCAGAAGACCTATGGACAATGAGTAGAAGACCTATGGGCTATAAGCAGAAGGTGAATAAAAAAATAAAAATAAATCCAAAATATAGTATTTACAAAAATGGAGTCTTGTAGTCTTGTGCGAGTTACGTTTGTCACACAGATTGTAAACATTTGATGGGCAGGAGTAGTTGGAAGAAATGCGGGGGCATCATGCTACAAACAGGGACATCCCAATACTATTTTGGGGCATCGTGCTACAAACAGGGACATCCCAATACTATTTTGGGGCATCGTGCTACAAACAGGGACATTCCAATATTATTTTGGGGCATCATGCTACAAACAGGGACATCCCAATACTATTTTGGGGCATCGTGCTACAAACAGGGACATCCCAATACTATTTTTGGGCATCGTGCTACAAACAGGGACATCCCAATACAATTTTGGGGCATCGTGCTACAAACATCGTTCATATTACTACAATTCATACTTGAGTCCTTAAAGTATTGCCACTTCTTTTTACCCTTATTTACGTTTTTTTAAAAGCAAGATGAACACTATAACTATTCAAATTGATCCCCGTAAATCTGGCGCAATGCAGTTTCGGTTGCCTTACAAAACTGAGCGTTACGTTTGGAAGCCCCTGTCACCTTCGGCCCCCCCCCCCCGACATTCAAAATTGATAGTTAATTTTTGTTTCCACATTACAGCCTTGGGCACCTTAAAAATCCGATGTTGCCTTTAGCCTCAGGGCAGCTCTGAGTGTAGCTGTGATAAACGTGGTCTCTTAACACAGAAGGCATCCATAGCTTTTAGGGGGTGACTGGGTTTGGGTACTCCATGACTCTGCGAGCCATATGTAACCTGTGGCTATGAATTGCTAAAACAAATGAGGATACTGCTTGTGAGAACCACTGTAGAACACGGAATAATTAGTGGTATGGGAGTAACCATAGTCACCAACATACATCGGGGTCAAGGTCATAATACGTCCATTTAGTTGCAGTCGACAAACAGATGGCTGCCCGTCACGCTACCAGTGCCATCGCGTGACTTTTGGAGGCCTACTGACATTTTTTCTTCTTCGTTTTTATGCCTCACTGAAATCAAAGTTGATTATTTTTCCACATTACAAACTTGGGCCCTATAAAAATTTCAGGGCCCCACGCGATGGCCTTGGAACCAATATCACAGAGGGACGCTAACCTCATAGGCAATGCTCCCTCTAAGGTTTGCTGGTTCGTGTGCAAACTCATAAAGTTGTACGCAAAGTTTTACTTTGCAGAGTGCAGCGTATCTGTTCGAATGTATTTTTATAAAAATTTGCTGCGCGGATGCTCAAAACTGCTGCGCGGCATGTGTGAGGTAGCCGTGCGGCCGCGCAGCCGCGCAGCTTAAAGGGAACATTGCTCATAGGTGAGGGCGACAGGGAAATATATATTGACCCCCTTTATGTTCCCACTGGTACGTTTATTCGCTGCTAACAAACACATTCCGTCTGATATCTTTGTAGTATGACAGGAAAACTATACACAGGAATCATTTAGGAGGATTGTTATATTCATTGGGCTAAAGGAGTTTAACAGTGAGATGACATTTTGGTCAGCATAACAGTGGGGATGGGAACTTGGCACGTAGTCATGGGGAGCTGAAAGAGAGGGTGTAAATATTTGCATGGTATGGTGGTGATGTATCAGCAATAAAATCATAATGCATAATGCGCTGAATATGGTGACGTATTTCTGAACACTAACACTGCCATGTCCATCATACAATAATTCAAGTGTAAAATAACCATGGGCCGAGAAACTGGACGACTTCAACATGAAAAAAAAGTACATCAAAAATAGATCATGGATCATTGGTTTCTTTTTGGTTTTGAAGATATTGAGTGGGGAAAAAGAGGGAGATGGGAAGAGAACGTTGAGGAAGAGAGAGAGTGGAAGAAAAGTGGTGGAGGAGAGTTGAAGAAGAGAGAGGGGGGAGTGTGGGAGGAAAAGAGATGCGGAGGAATATAAAGTGGAAAGGGACTAGGAAGGTAGATGGGTGGGAGAACGAGAATCAAAGGATGAAGAGACGAGAAGGAGAGAGATTAGATGTAGAGAGTGAGAGTGGGAGAAAACAGAGGAAAGAGAGAATAGGGGGGACGGAGATAGCAGGGGCCATAAAAGGGGAAGAGAAAGTAGGTGGGAGAGATATTTGGAGAGAAGGAGAGAGATTTAGAGACAATTATGATGTCAAAGTAGAAAAAAAAATGTGTCACGGGCAGTGTTTCTTTCAGGCATACCTCCGGGGGGGGCACAGCCCCCCCCCGGAGCAAGTCAAGTGCCCCCCCCCCCGGGGGAAAATGTGTAAGAAAAAATAATTAAAAAAAATAACTACTCTAAATTTAATTTTTATAACATATTTAAAAGTTATTGAAATGTGTGCCTTTAATCGATTACAATTATTGGAACAAATAAAATATCGCTTTGTTCGATATATATTGATGATCCATAGCGTTCAGGTTAATCGTGTTACAGGCTCGCAGAAATCGATTATAAATATGGTATTGTTTTGAAAATTGGTCTCTACTGATCATAAGCTAAATATTACTTTTTCTGATTCGCAGATATCGGTATCTTTTATTTAATTACATTTTGCAGCTGCAAAAGTTGAAAGACTTTTTAATAACCCTGTATTAAACTACTTTTTCATCGATATAAATGTCTGTAAATTAAATATAGTTCTTACTAAGAAATAAACATGTGCAATCTGTTTTCAAATTTTATGTATAATAGCATCATGCTTTAAAAAATCATTTTTTCAAACATTTTAATGTAGTAGATTCCATAGATGTATGCTGACATAGATAAAATGAAAATTTAAAAATAATAATAATAATAATTTTAAAACAAAAAATTAGGAATTTACCGGTTACATACAAATAGTGGATATTTCATTATAATTATTAAATCGAGTGTTTCTAATTTTTAACACAGTTTCGGGAACAGAGTAAAATGATTTTAAAAAAATAGTCTTTATTTATTAAATCCCCAATGACTTTTCTCTGTTAATATAATAATAATAAACAATCTTCCCCAGCTGTTTGAACCATTTAAAAAAAATATTTTAAGATGATAATCCAGTAGAAAGAATATAATATATATTTAAACAACGAATAAAAAAAATCGAGTATTTCGATTATCTTGTAAATGCCATTTTTGGTAGTAGTTAAAAAAAAATTATATGGAATTGGTAAAAAAAATTGTTTTCGAGTATAATATCGAAGAGGCAAGTTGTTATGATCTGAAGCAAATTATAGTAGTCTAAATTTCTTAATTAATATTTCAATCAACTGAATATTGAGAATTGAAACTTTAAAAATTTATACGAAAAAAAATCACACATTAATAAATATATGAGTCTTTTGTAAACAATTCTTGACTTCTGAACAATTATGTCGGTTACATATGATTTATAAATAAATACCAATTTTGAAAACCCATAAAGATGTAGTCTATAGCATTTTGTACAGAAAAGCTTTTTTTCTTTTTGACTTTGGTGAAACTTGGAAATATTTTGAAATAAACGTATGTTTTTGGTTATTTTTTTTTTCGTTCAAAATGTAAAACTATTTTAGCATTTCTTTTTTGGGATGGATTACTTTATTGGAAGGAACTTTCTTTTTTAATATTAAAAATATTTTGTAGTAAATTCATTATTTTTATGTAGTTGACCCCAAAAATATTTTTAAATAATAACTTAAAAAATACATTACTTTTCAATTTTTTAAAAAAATGTTTGCATAACGCTGTTACTCAAGCAGAGAAGTCGCTTGACTTTTTATGGCACCGGTGCTACTTTTCGGTTTTTTCCTTCGCTACCTAGCAGTAAAAGTTGATAATTTAATGTAATTACAGCCCAACTTTAAGCCCCTAAAATATACGAGACCCCATGCAGCTATGTGGGTTGCAGACCTCACACGGTGGCTCTTAGGTCAAATGACACATAAAATCTTAACTAGCATCTCTCCCGTTGCTCTACAGTTAAGTGTTTAATGATGCGAAACTAAATTTAACTACGGTATGTAAAAAAAAATATTCCCGGGGCCTATAAAGTTTTAAGGGGCGAGTCTAAGCTAAGGAGTATTTCTCGATAAAAAACATACCCTAAGGGCTCCCAATTGGACTGAATTTATTTAATATTGTGCTGGTGGAAGAGTTAGTGATGTCCTGTTATTATCGTTATTTCTAGCGCTTCCCACCCAAATGTCTGAAATGTTTACATCGGTGGCGCTTCATCCCATTTAGGGCCCTGGACTGCTCCACCCCATTCTTCCATTTGGGATCGATCCATCGCTTTACACCTCCATGTGCGAGCCCCAACCTTTGTAAGCCCTTCTCTACATCGTCAATCCATCTCAGTCTTGGTCGACCGGTGAGCCGTCTGCCCCTAGGTTTCTGCCTGTAGATCGTTTTGTTGCTCCAGAATCCGGCATCCTTTCAATGTGTCCTGCCTAGGGCAGTCTGCCTTTTTTAAATATTGTTGTGACTATTGATGGGTATTTGTACAATTGATATAGCTCTTGGTTTGTACGGATTCCCAAAACAAAATTGTCTATCATTTGGTCATATATTTAGCAGGTTCTCTGCTTTTCTGGTAGGAACCAAGTCTCACTACTGGTCTTGTGATAGTGGTGTATACTGCCTTCTTTGTTCCCTTAGCGAGATTTTTGCTTTGAAGTAGCTTTTGTTAATTGAAATAAGAACGGTTGATACACGGATTTCCTTGTATGAGGCCCAGATTGATTGGGAACTCCCTCAAGTACTCCATCTGTACTTTGATTCTACTTTTGTAGTTATCCATCGTCATATGTATGGCGGGTAAGTTTGTTAAGGACTCCAAGTTCCAGCACAGCATCGTTCATGTATTTCCTGTCTATGCTATCATAACCTGATTTATAGTCCACATATAGTTGGTGTATGTTGATGTATTCTTAGCATTTTTCTACGAGACATCTAACAGTAAATATATGAACGTTTGAAATGCCCCCTCACACATTGTCTTAAAGATACATTGAATACAGTGCATGATACTTTCACTAGGTAACTCTTGTTATCAGTGAAATATCCGCATCAACACCAGGCACAGAAACATTGCAAATCCCATCTACATTCATAGGAGCCATAATGACAATAAATTGATCGTGGGCCCTTAATAGACAGAAAAAGAAGAAGAAACATTTGCACAACAATGCATCACTGCATTTTGAATTTATTATTTTTAAATTAAGGTGACCCCTGCACTCAATTTTGCTCAAACTCTTCGGATTCCTCAATTTCTGCTACCCCCCCCCCCCCCCACCCTTTTTTTTTCCTTGACGTCGATCAATGTGACTACCGGGTTGAATCTAATCTTGTGTCAAATGATTTTCTTCGGCACACCACAACCAGAATGAATTTAGTTTGTGTCTGGCACTGGTCGCCATAATGCTTCCCCCGACGCTTGAAAAATTATTTCCCCCGATCAAATGAAAGTCTTATCAAAAACATTCGAGTCATGTATACTCCAAAATGCACCTCTTGATTGTTAAATAATCACACATTTTCTGCTGCCCTACTTCCCGATAAAAATTACTTGCCATGGCAGCTAAATTTGGTGCTGATATATACACTGCCCAGTGGCGTGCCTAGTGTTAGCGCCACCCTAGGTGTGTTAACTTTTTTGCCAAGCTACCTTTCTCGATACAAACTCTGCAGATGTCAGAAAATCCCGCCGCTTTTACTAAAGAAAAAAAATGACACCTGGGAAGACCAAATGTTCGCCCCCCACTTCTACGTCACTGACGTGAGTCTTTGATGACAGGGGACAAGATTCATTTTTACACACACCCCCCCCCCCCCCCCCCCGCTAAACTCTGAAACCTATTATTTTCATCCATTAACACTATAGCCCATTAGATGCCCCCGCTAGTCTGGCGCCCGGGGACATATGTCCCATCTGACACCCCTTAGCTATGCCTCTGGCCACTGAAAAACTGGCACTGCCTCCCCGAACTTCAAAAGTGCCCCCTCTGGGGAAAATTTCTGAAAGAAACACTGGTCACGGGTTTTCTCCACTGTCTCGTCGGCGTAGTGCAGTGCCTTCTCAAATGGGCCCCGCGTCCTACTGTCTCGTCGGCGTAGTGCAGTGCTTTCTCAAATGGGCCCCGCGTCCTACTGTCTCGGTTGCGTAGTGCAGTGCCTTCTCAAATGGGCCCCCTCGTCCTACTGTCTCGTCGGCGTAGTGCAGTGCCTTCTCAAATGGGCCCCGCGTCCTACTGTCTCGTCGGCGTAGTGCAGTGCCTTCTCAAATGGGCCCGCGTCCTACTGTATTGTCGGCGTAGTGCAGTGCCTTCTCAAATGGGCCCCCTCGTCCTACTGTGGAGTCGCAGCTTCCTCAAAGGGACGCACGAAACATTACACAGTGTTCATAATATTTTTGTTATCCCCACTTCAAATCCAATGTGACGTCTAGCGGGCGTGTTGCAAGCCAGAAGCTCTCTAAGTAATGGTTTATTATATGGCGCTACCCACGTGTTTTATTTATTTTTACACTACTCCAGTGGCGTAGCGAGCTTAACTCGCGCCCGGGGCACAATACCTTTTTATCGCCCCCCTATTCGAAAACCATACAATATTATAGTAAAATATACCATTTGGCGCCCCTTTGTGAGTAGCGCCCGAGGCATGATGCCCCCCTTGCCCCCCCCCCTCACTACGCCACTGCACTACTCACCAAAAAAAATAAATTAAAAAAGTAGTCCTTTTCGCAAATTCGAAGTACATGGACTTTAAAGAATTTGACTTGACATAGGGCGCCCCGGGGAAATACCTTACTTCGGCAATAGCGCCGCCGAGAATCGAAACATACTAGGAGCTGCTGGCCTAGCCAATTAAAATACATCATCACTGGCACGTGATACATACAACGGGAAACTGAACATTTAAGTTCCAACCACTTGGGCAGCGGTTCTCAACCTGTGGGTCGCGACCCTTTAACAGGGGTCGCCTAAGACCATCTGAAAACTCATATACTCTACAGTTATGAAGTAGAAACAAAAATAAATTGGTTGCTGGGGGTCGCCACAGCATGAGGAACTGTATTAAAGGGTCGCGGCATTAGAAAGATTGAGAACCACTGCACTAGTGCGACATCTAGCGAGTTGACTCGCGATAACACTAAGCAACTGATGAGGAAAATTAAAAAGATTGCGTGATATTTAAAAAAAAAAAAAAATTATTAGATCAGTGGTTCTCAACGTGTGGCTCGCGACCTCTTTGATGGTCGAACAAACCTTAAAAAGGGTTCGCCTAAGACCATCGGAAAAACATATGAAGTAGCAACGAAAATAATTTTATGGTTGGGGGTCACCACAACATGAGGAACTGTATTAAAGGGTAGTCGCATTAGAAAGGTTGATAACCACTGTATTAGGTCCATAAATAAGCCGATATGGACCATCCGAAAATTTAAAAATGTCCTGGTCTTGAAAAAAAAAAAGAAAAAAGAAGATGGTTACATTACCGTAACGAGGTGAGAAATACATTACAATATTTACCTGGAGTAAATGACGTCAACTGATTTGTCCCGATTTTATGTTCGTGATAGAAAACATTTGTTTGAATTTTTGTACCCTCACCGTCACCTACCGTTCTGTGTTGTGAGTATCAGCCATTTACCCTCTTGAAAACCAGCAAAGTCGGATTGTTTCGTAGTTTCTATTACACCTCTGTATCTTTTGATGTCAAGATTTTTAAACAAAGAAGATTTTTAAAAAAATATATATTTGTTCAAATTTGCTTGAACCCAGATGTTCGTAGTGTTTGCGTTGTCTTAAATACACATGTGGGATTCTTAATTCTTATATTTATTATTCATTTGAACCCCTAAGCCAGCGGTTCTCAACCTGTGGGTCGCGGCCCCTCTGGGGGTCGAATGACCCTTTCACCAGGGGTCGCCTAAGACTATCGGAAAACACGTATGCTAACAGTTATGAAGTAGCAACGAAAATAATTTTGTGGTAGGGGTCGCCACGGCACGAGGGGCTCTATTAAAGGGTCGCGGCATTAAGAAGGTTGAGAACCACTGCTTTAAGGCCCTGGTTGAGAAGAGTCAATTGAGGGTTTCTTTTTCTTCCTTCTACATTTCCTTTGTTTTTTATTAGTTACTTGTTACAGCCTTGATGTAAGTTTGTCATTAATAAGGGGGGGGGGGGGCTAATCAATGTAATAAGCTACGTCTATCAGTGACAACTCCCCCTCCCCGTTTTTCCCGCTAGCTTGTAGCTCATTGGCACTGTTACTGTCAGGGCACCGCAGAGTCTTGTATGCGTGTGTGAGACAACTAAGTAAAATTCCTCTTGCTTGGGCGTGAGAGCCGTGTGTTTGATATATGTAACAGTAAACAGACAGGTCCCGCTCTGCTTTACCGTAAGAAGTAAAGGGGTAAGGGAGGTAAAGCCAGCCAGATAACCCCAGCAGGAAGACGAACAGAAATGCGAGCCTAACACAGACAAGGGGGAAATTCGCTAAATGAGAACATTATCGCAATTAGGCTCGTTTCAGATACGCAGTAGATAAGGTTCCATCTCCTGCTCGCCTAGTTCGCCTCCACATACCACTGTTATGATGCAAGATTTCACTACTGGCATGTGGCTGATGGTTAGGTGCCGGGGGAAAAATTTATCAGGCGCCTTTTATTTCCAGACACCGATGTTTGACATCGCGGCTTGACCCACCCCCAGCCACGTTTTTTATTCTTTTTTTTTTTTCGCTGATAATAAAGGGTGGGTAGAGTCTGCAATCAGGAATAGGTAGAAGTAATATATGAAACAAGGTATAGGGAAAACCTGAAAAATAAGGACATACCAAAAAAAAAAAAACCAAACGAACGTGTCGACAAGATGCCGTCTTCGGCGAACACACAACAAGTAACTCAAATATAAAAATTAGGTAGGGGAAGGAAGAGAGGAAAAGTCAGTTCACGCCGATTAGTTGTAAATAGGAGTGGGCGGGAAAAGATTGAACAGGCGAATGATAAAATGGCACGCGTGTCATGTGGTGTTAATGTCCCATAATTCTGTATCTGTTTGTTCTCTACGTTCACTCTGGTGAGCATGTTGGTACAGGAAACTATGGTGGTGATGGCCATATCGCTGGGGCCCTTGCGGTCGCTTCTATTGAAGTGTTTTAGGATGGAAAACTTTTTTATCTTACACAATATTTAGAAGGCTCTCAGTATATATGTCCGATAGGCGCCTTCCAGTCTCACTCAGATAAGTCATACGGCAGCGGGTAAAACCAATGGCGTATGTAACATTGTGGCCAGTGTTTCTTTCAGGCATACCTCCGGGGGGGCACAGCCCCCCCCCCCCCCGGAGCAAGTCAAGTGCCCCCCCGGGGAAAATGTGTAAGAAAAAATAATAATAAAAAAACAAAACTACCTTAAATTTAATTTTTATAAAATTTTTAAAAGTTATTGAAATGGGTGCCTTTAATCGATTACAATTATTGGAACAAATAAAATATCGCTTTGTTCGATATATATTGATGATCCATAGCGTTCAGGTTAATCTTGTTACAGGCTCGCAGAAATCGATTATAAATATGGTATTGTTTTGAAAATTGGCCGCTCCTGATCATAAGCTAAAACTTACATTTTCTGATTTGCAGATATCGGTATCTTTTATTTAATTACATTTTGCAGCTGCAAAAGTTGAAAGACTTTTTAATAACCCTGTATTAAACTACCTTTTCATCGATACAAATGTCTGTAAATTAAATATACCGGTAGTTCTTGCTAAGAAATAAACATGTGCAATCTGTTTTCAAATGATATTGTAAAATAGTATCATGCTTTAAAAAATCATTTTTAGCAAACATTTTAATGTAGTAGATTCCATAGATGTATGCTGACATAGATAAAATGAAAATTTAAAAATAATAATAATAATAATTTTAAAACAAAAAATTAGGAATTTACCGGTTACATACAAATAGTGGACATTTCATCATAATTATTAAATCGAGTGTTTCTAATTTTTTAACACAGTTTCGGGAACAGAGTAAAATGATTTTAAAAAATAGTCTTTATTTATTAAATCCCCAATGACTTTTCTCTGTTAATATAATAATAATAAACAATCTTCCCCAGCTGTTTGAACCATTTAAAAAAATATTTTAAGATGATAATCCAGTAGAAAGAATATAATATATATTTAAACAACGAATAAATTTTTTTTGAGTATTTCGATTATCTTGTAAATGCCATTTTTGGTAGTAGTTAAAAAAAATTATATGGAATTGGTAAAAAAATTGTTTTCAAGTATAATATCAAAGAGGCAAGTTGTAATGATCTGAAGCAAATTATAGTAGTCTAAATTTCTTAATTAACATTTAAATCAACTGAATATTGAGAATTGAAACTTTAATAATTTATAGGGAAAAAAATCACACATTAATAAATATATGAGTCTTTTGTAAACAATTCTTGACTTCTAAACAATTATATCGGTTACATATGATTTATAAATAAATACCAATTTTGAAAACCCATTAAGATATAGTTTTTAGCCTTTTGTACAGAAAAGCTTTTTTTCTTTTTGACTTTGGTGAAACTTGGAAATATTTTGAAATAAATGTATGTTTTTGGTTTTTTCTTTTTCGTTCAAAATGTAAAACTATTTTGGCATTTCTTTTTTGGGATGGATACCTTTTTTGGAAGGAAGTCTTTTTTCTTAATTTTACAAATATTTTATAGTAAATTCATTATTTTTATGTAGTTGATCCCAAAAATATTTTAAAATAATAACTTTAAAAATACATTACTTTTCAATTTTAAAATAATGTTTGCACACCACACTTAGTCAAGCAGAGACGTCGCTTGTACGATGGCTCTTATGTCAAATGACACATAAAATCTTAACTAGCATCTCTCCCGTTGCTCTGCAGTTAAGTGTTTAATGGTGCGAAACTAAATTTAACTAAGGTATGTAAAAAAAAAAATTCCCGGGGCCTATAAAGTTTTAAAGGGCGAGTCTAAGCTAAGGAGTATTTCTCGATAAAAAACATACCCTAAGGGCTCCCAATTGGACTGAATTTATTTAATATTGTGCTGGTGGAAGAGTTAGTGATGTCCTGTTATTATCGTTATTTCTAGCGCTTCCCACCCAAATGTCTGAAAAGTTTACATCGGTGGCGCTTCATCCCATTTAGGGCCCTGAACTGCTCCACCCCATTCTTCCATTTGGGATCGATCCATCGCTTTACACCACCATGTGCGAGCCCCAACCTTTGTAAGCCCTTCTCTACATCGTCAATCCATCTCAGTCTTGGTCGACCGGTGAGCCGTCTGCCCCTAGGTTTCTGCCTGTAGATTGTTTTGTTGCTCCAGGATCCGGCATCCTTTCAATGTGTCCTGCCTAGGGCAGTCTGACATTTTTTTTATATTGTTGGTACTATGGATGGGTCTTTGTACAATTGATATAGCTCTTAGTTTGTACGGATTCCCAAAACAAAATTGTCTATCATCGGGTCATATATATTTAGCAGGTTCTCTGCTTTTCTGGTAGGAACCAAGTCTCACTACTGGTCTTGTGACAGTGGTGTATACTTCCTTCTTTGTTCCCTTATCGAGATTTTTGCTTTGAAGTAGCTTTTGTAAATTGAAATAAGAACGGTTTCATGCTGTTATTCTTTCTTGTACATCCGATTTTATTTCCTCTTGCTTATTTATAGTCACCCCTAGATATTTGAAAGTAGCTACCCTCTCAAAGGCGTAGATGTTCATATTGATGAAGTCATCAGTGCGTATTTCCTGACATTATCATAAATATTGCCTTCGCTTTATTTACATCAAGACCAGCTTTGACCGCCACATCTTCAAGTTCCCTGAAAGTTTTAATTATATCATCAATGCTGTTTCTACCAAGTTATCTATATCGTCTGTGTATGCCAGGTATTGCAGTGGCTGGCTTTATAAAGTTCCTTATGGTTGTTCTGTACCACCTCTCAGGTGCTCACACGTATGTTTCTAATGCTTTTTTCTAAAGTGATGTTAAAAATGATACACGGATTTCCTTGTATGAGGCCCAGATTGATTGGGAACTCCCTCAAGTACTCCATCTGTACTTTGATTCTACTTTTGTAGTTATCCATCGTATTATGTATGAGTCGGGTAAGTTTGTTAAGGACTCCAAGTTCCAGCACAGCATCGTTCATGTATTTCCTGTCTATGCTATCATAACCTGATTTATAGTCCACATATAGTTGGTATATGTTGATGTATTCTTAGCATTTTCTACGAGACATCTAACAGTAAATATATGAACGTTTGAAATGCTCCTTCACACATTGTCTTAAAGATACGTGTGCATGAATACAGTGCATGATACCCTCACTAGGTAACTCTTGTTACCAGTGAAATATCCGCATCAAAATCCCATCTGCATTCATAGGAGCCATAATGATTAATAAATTGATCGTGGGCCCTTAATAGACAGAAAAAGAAGAAGAAACATTTGCACCACAATGCATCACTGCATTTTGAATTTATTATTTTTAAATTAAGGTGACCCCTGCCCCCACTTTGCTCAAACTCTTCGGATTCCTCAATTTCTGCTACCCCCCCACCCTTTTTTTTCCTTGACGTCGATCAATGTGACTAACGGGTTGAATCTAATCTTGTGTCAAATGATTTTCTTCGGCACACCACAACCAAAATGAATTTAGTTTGTGTCTGGCACTGGTGGCCATAATGCCTCCCCGATCAAATGAAAGTCTTATCAAAACATTCGAATCATGTATACTCCAAAATGCACCTTTTGATTGTTAAACAATCACACATTTTCTGCTGCCCTACTTCCCGATAAAAATTACTTACCATGACAGCCAAATTTGGTGCTGATATATACACTGCCCAGCGGCGTGCCTAGTGTTAGCGCCACCCTAGGTGGGTTAACTTTTTTGCAACGCTACCTTTCTCGATAGAAACTCTGCAGATGTCCGAAAATCCCGCCGCTCTATCTAAAGAAAAAATGACACCTGGGAAGACCAAATGTTCGCCCACCCCCCCCCCCCACTTCTACGTCACTGAAGTGAGTCTTTGATGACAGGGGACAAGATTCATTTTTACACAACCCCCCCCCCCCCCATCGCTAAACTTTGAAACCTATTATTTTCATCCATTAACACTATAGCCCATTAGATGCCCCCGCTAGTCTTGCGCCCGGGGACATATGTCCCATCTGTCACCCCTTAGCTACGCCTCTGGCCACTGAAAAACTGGCACTGCCCCCCCCCCCCCCCGAGAGTCAAAAGACCCCCTCGGGGGAAAATTTCTGAAAGAAACACTGGGCTGGTGTACCTTAAAAAGTTGCTTTCAGGGAAGGGAATGTGATGGGTCTTTTGTTGATGACAAAAGGACAAGTTTTGCAACGGCTGCGTCCACATTGCTTTGTCCCAAAGGGGGAAGGGGTAGCTTGGAGGTGGTTACTAACAAGGAGATATTTTTTCTGCCCACTCCTTTTTTTCAACCAATCACCGTAAAATTAATTTTCCCCCCTTTTCTTCTCCTTATTGCCTATATTAACCCAATTACATATTAATAGTCTATAACATTGATCTTGCTGTCCTCTCGGATACGACATTTCTGTTAAGTATTTATTTGAATTTTTATACATTTGTGTTACTCGTTGTGTGCTCGCCGAAGAAGACATCTTGTAGACACGTTAGTTGTTTTTTTTAATGTCGTTTTTTCAGGGTACCCCATACCTTGTTTCCCATATTTCCTTCTTTTTTTTAAAGCTCCTTGCTGTTTAATTAAAAACAATGTTTGGATCTTTCGTCATTGTTGCCCAATAATCACCCCCAGCTGTCGCGAATTATCGTCAAATTTTTCTAACACTAACACCACGTGATAACACATAACCTTAATGTTTGAATAAGCCACGTTCACGTGCTCATCTCCTGAGATATGAATGTAACGAGGAAAAAGTTTACGTGGTGATAGACAAGGCGGCTTTTATTTAGTTTTTCCACACCGGCTCTCTGCCGCAAACTGTAAGAAATAAACAAACTACAAATACATACAAACCCTTTTCACTTTTTTAAAGTAATTAAAGGCATACATTTGACGCTTGCATTTGCTGGCAATACATTAAATTACACTTTATTTGAAGTACAAATAAATAAATGAAATGAAAAACGAATTATAATTTTATATTCTAATTCTAATGTAAAAAAAAACGAAACGACAAAAAAAAAAACAACAAAAAAAACATAACAAGCGCAGGGCATATCCTAGGCTTTGATACTTTGTAACCAATTTCTTTAAGATTAGTAGATAGTAGGCCTAAGTAACTGTTTAAGAAGTAAGCAGTAAGTATGGTTATGGGATATGGGGGACACTCTAAGTTCCGGGTAAAATATAATATTGAATGCTAATATATGTCAATGTTCTTCGGCCTCAATGTGGATGTTAGCCAATCCAATGACAATGTTCTTCAGCCTCAATGTGGATGTTAGCCTATGATATTGTTCTTCAGCCTCAATGTGGATGTTAGCCAATGTTCTTCAGCCTCAGTGTGGATGTTAGCCAATGACAATGGTCTTCAGCCTCAATGTGGATGTTAGCCAATGACAATGGTCTTCAGCCTCAATGTGGATGTTAGCCAATGACAATGGTATTCAGCCTCAATGTGGATGTTAGCCAATGACAATGTTCTTTAGCCTCAATGTGGATGTTAGCCAATGACATTGTTCTTCAGCTTCAATGTGGATGTTAGCCAATGACAAGGTTCTTCGGCCTCAATGTGGATGTTAGCCAATGAGAATGTTCTTCAGCCTCAATGTGGATGTTAGCCAATGACAATGGTCTTCAGCCTCAGTGTGGATGTTAGCCAATGACAATGTTCTTCAGCCTCAATGTGGATGTTAGCCATTGACAATGTTCTTCAGCCTCAATGTGGATGTTAGCCAATGACAATGTTCTTCAGCCTCAATGTGGATGTTAGTCAATGACAATGTTCCTCATCCTAATCACTGATATTGGTATTGTAACATTTTCAGGGTTAACGGTTTCCTAGGGCCGATTGAAAACAAAGCGCCAAGTAAGAATGTATGGCAGCTCAAACTGCAAGCAAACTATGTTTGAGACGTAACTTCTTCTGGACTCCAATCATTGAGATAAAACTTTTTCTAAACTTCAATTTTTGAGATAACTCTTTTTCTAGACTCCAATCTATGAGACACTTTTTCTAGACTCCAATCTTTGAGACAACACTTCTTCTAAACTTCATTCTTTGAGATAACACTTTTTCTAGACTTCAATCTTTGAGATAACACTTTTTCTAGATTCCACATCTGAGACAACACTTTTTTCTAGACTCCAATCTATGAGACAACACTTTTTCTAGACACCAAGCCTTGAGACAACACTTTTTCCAGACTCCTGCCTTTAAGATACCATTTCTTCTAGATGCCAATCTTTAAGATAAAACTTATTTGAGATAACACTCATACAACAACGCATCTAAAATAAGAATTTAATTGTTTAAGACAGGGGTGGGCAAACTTTTTGTGCGGAGGGAAACATTGACAAATGTAAAGCATTTGGGGGGCCGCATGTATACTATGTCCAATTTTTACATGTCAATAAACATTTCTCTATATTAAAATAGGTTTTGTAGCTTTTGTTGCTTTTTAGCATTACATGACAGCAGTCGAGGACTGTTTTAAAAAAATAGAAAATTAGAAAGAAAGTTGATTTAAAATGTGAGAACAATCATAACGGTACATGACATTCTTTGAGGGCCGCATTGCGACCCACGGGCCGTAGTTTGTCCATGCCTGGTCTACGACAGTGGTCGTCAAACTCATCAGTCAAGAGAGCCAAAAATCAGCAGCAGGATGATTAAAAATTTTTTGAGAGCCAAATTTCTTTACAAGATCCAGTCAAGAACCATGTTTTTCATGTCAAAACTGACTGGCTGAGCCGCACTCAGGTCGTTAAAGAGCCGCATGCGATTTGCCCATCACTGGTCTATGATAAGGACATTAACAATTAGAGCTTAAGGGATTCTTAATTTATTTGGGAAAAGCAAAGTTGGGGTGGGTCGGGGGGAGGTTGAGGAACCCCCATGCAATATTATGAATGAAGCTATTTTAAGAATATAAATAAATGTTTTTTAAAGATTATAGGAATTTATAAAACTAGAGTTAATTTAAGTTACATGGCAATGGCAATATAAATAATGATGGATTTTCTCCAGGAAACCCGCCAATGGCAACCAAAAAAAAAAACAACAACCAAAATTCAATTATTAACAGTATCTTTTAATATCATTTCCTTTTGCAAATAAAAAGAATTTTAATATGGATTTTCAAACAGATTTTTTTTTACATTAAAAATAAAATATAATCATACAGTTCAATCACACATCTATCCTATACAATTGTCATCCAAGACACAAGGTGCAAATCTTCCCTGTACAGTTTACCATTTAAATAATTGAGATAACATGTTCACCTGTCGCAGCAGTTTAGAAAACTGATCTGCTTAATTGTACAGTGGAGAAGTCCTGGCACTAAAACAGCTTTCCATAACTTTGTTTTTAATTGAATCATGAATCAGCTATAGACTCAGACTGACCTGCTGATTTAGAGCTATTATATTAACACTTGAAGTTGTCAATATCACCAGCAGAAGTAGTGAAACTGATCTCTACATTTGTAGAGTTAGTGGATTATGTTACAATATTTCGATAATGACAAGGAGTGGTGTCACCATTTAACAGCTTTATCAAAAAATAATTTTAGGATTTTCTGCGATATACATCAAATTACCTGTAATTACACCATTGGGATAGACATCACATATTTATCACTGACACTGACATTCACCAGAGGGTTCCCTACTTTTTGTGGCATCATTTGATGATGTCAAATTGTTACTGAATTATCGGAATACATAATTTCCATCAATAAAATTTATTTTGAGATTCTCTATAGATAATCTCTTGTGTTTGGAAAAAATTTAAAAAAGTTGATTTTTAAAGTTAAAAATTTAAAAGTGAGCCTTTTTTAAATGTGTTCAAATTGAAAACAGCATAAAATGTAATTTTTAAAAAGTAAAGTTTACTTAGTTTGAGTTTTCACCACACTATGTTGTTAATTAGGGAAAATGTTGAAAAAAACCCACAAAATTGGATAAGTTGTTTTTTTAAACAGAAAACATTTACCCAGTAGGTAATTTTTGCCTCTTTTAAGCCTGAAATTATAACTTGACTATATTTATTATTTCTTAAGCATAAAGACTCACTGCAAACGTGCAATGTTAAGGAATTTATAAAATTCAACTTTGATGCTAAAGCTTCAAATATATCCTTTAACAATTACAGCCCAATTGTAATTGCTAGATACCTTTTTCTTAAGATCATTTCAACAAAAACAGTGTGGTCTGCATATGGATTCAATAAGTGCTTAATTGGGGAACCTTTGTTTTTTTCATTCGAATCAATGGCATCATTAAAATCACACATTCAAATTTAAATAATAAAAAAAATTTCACATGTCAAATGACTACACAGCTATACAGTATTAACAAAAGTTGTCATCAAATAAAAACATCTCCTAAAAATAACAGGCGTAAGTTGATTGGATTAAAACATAACAGGGACAATCTCCAAAAGTTACTCACATTTCTAAAACAACTAGAATTTTTAAAGGGAGATAGTTAAATCATACAACCATACAGAGTTAATTCGTATCACATTTTTGAGAGCCACTTAGCAAAAAGTTTACACAGCATTAGTGAATTTTTTGCATGGATGCTAGTGAACTACTAGAAAAGGAGCAATTGTTGGTGCCAGCTGGTTTCAAAATGAATGTTAGTGGATACAAAAATTGTTATTTCACGTCCACTGAAATAAATCATTAGAAAGTAGCAAAATCTCACAACTGTACTGGCCAATACATTTTCTCCTCCTTGAATCAAATGCTTTTCTGATCTTAACTGATTTTTAATCCTACTCAGTGTTAATGACCTTTCTCTTAGGACATTATATATTTGGACATAAAATTGTTAAAATGCAAATGAAACATACTGACTTATGCATTCAACAGAATAATTCAAATTCTATGTAAATGAGAGATTATATATATTTTGTTTCTACAGTTGATTAATTCAAAAATTAATTTTATAGGTCCACCTATCCTGAGAAATAACATAAACATATTTATCCTCCAAAACTCAAGGCTTAGAAGATACACAGAGATCTCCTTTTCATGGGAGTGTCTCAAAATTCCCACTTTAAAGCTCAAATATTGAATAGAAAAAAAAAATTACAGACTTTAATATACTTTACCCTTTATATTATATCATCACTGATAGACCACGTTCACCAGATGGATTCAATTCTTGAAGTTACAATGCGTAAGATTTGAGCTGGCCAACATTTTATCAAAACTCTTTATTGGTGGGAAAATCAATACTGAGTGAAACATCAACTATTTACATTGTATCCCAGGTACATGATCACAAAATGTGTGTATTCAAAACTTTAAATCACTATAAAATAATTTCAAACAATTTCGCCTTTTCCGTTAGATCCCACACAGGGTGGAAATGTTCCCATCAGCCGCTAGGTTACAGAAACAAGTCACGTAATAGAATTGCAGTGATTTAACTCCTTGCTTCATTAAATAATATGGATTTCATTTTTTTGTGTGTGCACAATCCCAGCAAGTATGACATCTTTAAATACACTGGGATTGGCTGTGACAAAACTATATACATAGACTAATCTACAACACAAGTTCGGGGTCAGCAAGGGTCATAGTGACATGATAAACAAATACCAATGAGTCATTCACATAAAACATAGTGTTAGTGTTTCAAATGTTTTGCATTTTTTTCTTACCAAGAAACTTAATAATTCTTGCATTGATAAAAATACTCATAAATGGAAAAATCATCTCATTGATTTATTTTGTTTGTTTTTTTTATATTGATGCCCCCCCCCTCCCCCTTCCCCTCCCCGTTTCAGGTAGAGCAGATTATCCCATGTAATTGTTTTGCTTTGGTGAGAAAAGAAATGAGGTTTTGAACTAGTGTACAACTATCTATTCTATGTTTCCAGTGTGCAAGATGCTTGGCTGTTCTTTCTTGACCCAGTGACACACTTGCACTCTTGAGGTCAATGACCCGCTGACTGACCAGAGTTGAATAAAGTGCTTATCATAGGTCAAGGCCTCCAGAGCATCAAATGACATGAGGTAGTTGATGTATTGACCAGTTTAATGTCAAGGTAAAGTGCCATAATTATGCAACACACTTATTTATATTTTTGAAGTCTCACCTATCTGCAAAATGTTTTTAGAGAATCTTCGGAAAGTTTTTTTTTTTTTATATGGTGCAAATGAAAGTTAATTTCTGAACATAAAAAACGGGTATATAAAGAAAAAATGTGAAACTAGTTAGCAATTTATAATTTTAAAAAAAATCATACCGTTTTTCTTCATTAAATGAGTTTAGAAGTTGATGACTTGTTATTTTGAGTGTGTGAAAAGATCCCAATAATCTGGCGTAAAACAGATCAATGTCCATTTTTGAAAATAAAGTTACAACAGCATTCTATATAATTTAATATTAGTAATATTATAAGACAAGATAAGCAGACTCATTCTACTAAACAATGAGATATCATGTTGCCGACACATCCATCAGGGTATCAAGACACACCCATCAGGGTATCATGACACATCCATCAGGGTATCATGACACATCCATCAGGGTATCTTGACACATCCATCAGGGTATCATGACACATCCATCAGGGTATCATGACACATCCATCAGGGTATCATGACACATCCATCAGGGTATCATGACACATCCATCAGGGTATCATGACACATCCATCAGGGTCTCATGACACATCCATCAGGGTATCATGACACATCCATCAGGGTATCATGACACATCCATCAGGGTATCATGACACATCCATCAGGGTATCATGACACATCTCAGGGTATCATGAAAAATTGGTGAATAATCCATCCAAACATGACACATTGGTAACACATCTATCTGGGTACCATGATACAATATGGTGACAAATCTATCGGGGTATCATACATTGTGTTTAGTATTTAAAGACAAATAAATCCTAATTTTGAACCACTTAAAACAACTCCTGAGACATGAAGTGGATATGTCACACATACACAAGTTGACACGAAGTGGATATGTCACACATACACAAGTTGACATGAAGTGGATATGTCACACATACACAAGTTGACATGAAGTGGATATGTCACACATACACAAGTTGACATGAAGTGGATATGGCACACATACACAAGTTGACATGAAGTGGATATGTCACACATACACAAGTTGACATAAAGTGGATATGTCACACATACACAAGTTGACATAAGTGGATATGTCACACATACACAAGTTGACATGAAGTGGATATGTCACACATACACAAGTTGACATGAAATGATGGTTGCAGTAATGTGAGATGAAATGATGGATGTGATAATGTGAGATGAAATGATGGTTGCAGTAATGTGAAATGAAATGATGGATGTGATATCATGAACTAAACTACCAGAGCCAATAAAAAAACATCACAGTCAATTTTTAAAAAAAGAAGAAAAGTTCAGCAAATTTAAGTACAGCAAAGGAAGCTTTGCCATGTCACGTGATGTATGATCATAAGCTTGGTAACACTGTCAAATTAACCATACTTTGCAATTAAATAACATTTGAAATATTCCATTTCAGGTTCAGTGGCTACTTAGGTTCAGTGGCTACTAAGGTTCAGTGGCTACTTAGGTTCAGAGTTTGTGTATGAAGAGTCATTTCCCAGACACCAGTCATAAAAACCTGAGACAAGGGGAGTCTCATCTTAGGGATCTCAGAGTACAGTTTTCAAAACTCAAACTCTCTTGATTTTCTGATTGCAATGGTCACATCTGTATCCTTTACTGTTTAATGGATAAAAAAAGTATGCATCTGATCTGGTATCCAGGACTTTTCTTTGCTGCAGTTCATGCCACACTAAAATCCTGATCCCTTTTATCTAAGAGTTCAAGGAGCTCATGATTGCATCTCCAATGAAGACATATAAATCAAACTGCCTTCAACAGCCATCAAGGGATCAGATTGTGGGGAGTCAGGTTACTTACAAGTTAACCTGATAATGTGCGTTTAATCCTTAGAATGGTACTAATCGAAACTGGAACTGTTTTAGCCAGTAAACCAAAACCTATGTTAAAATACAAGGAAAGAGTTTTTAAAAACAACAACCCTATTTTGAACTTTTGTGGTTGATAGTAGTAGTTCTACATTCTAACACTGACAATAATTTTCCAGGGTCTAGCTGAAAGAAATAAGAAGAACTCCCTTGAATGATGTCATCAAATTAAAAAGTTTTCTAGTCAGAAAAACTTTTGATAGCCTCAAACACATTGTACTTTATGTCTAAATTATGCAGCAAATGTCTACACATTATGTTGTCTTCTCATGTACACATACCAATCTACAATTCTTTTTGACACATGAGCCCATCAGGCAGCTGAGCCTCATCTATAACACAGGAAGTAAACTAAAAACGTCACAAATATCACCCACTGGTAACCACCATGAGTCCTTAAGTTGTGCATTCCAGACCCATTTGTCCCATATTCTTTATCATACAGGTCAAGAGTTGTCCTGTTGTCCATTGACTGCGCTAGAGATGGCTGCAGCTTGACAACATCCTGTAGTGCACTGAGAGCAGACAGCGTAAAGTTCTGGTCACCAGTGGCCATTAGATCAAAAACACAAGAATCGAAGTAGAAGTCCACCAATTTGGCGTCCCTACAGATTTGTTCAGCGGTTGAGCGAGGCACCACCGTCCTGGCCGTACCATCTACGTGTACAACAGATGACAAGGGCGTGCTGTACTTCCTGGTGGCCAGGAACTCTTGGTAGTTTATGAGCTCAGACTGCGGACAGCCCCGAACACACAACTGTTGCTCCTGGCTGTAACTGCTTTGGTTGACCAGCTCTTCGGGCATGTTGATGGAGAATGTGAAGTAGCGCCCAATCTGGCGCACCACCACAACCGTTTTAATGTACTTAATGTGGATCTCTATATGACGGCCCGGATCCACCTCGACCAGCTCCAGGCTGTTGTAGGGCCCTACCGTCACACGTCCATCATCAAATGTACTGGGTAGGGAATTCGATTGAGCCTGGTAGGTCTGGAAGTCTTTGGATGTGCACTCAGCATTGCCTTTCACGATGACGGTTAACTGTGAATAAGAGAGAGAGAAGGAAATCAGTTATGTGAGAACAGGTTACTAATGAAATGAAGCACAACACTTAATTAAAATATAAAAAAATTAAATACTTGTTAAAATTAACTTTATTTCTTTAGTATTGATGCTAATACTAATCAAATTAACTCGTAAAAAAAAAAAAAGATTGGTTTGTCCTAAGCCTATTCATAAGTTGAAATTAATAGGGAATTTAAAAAAAAAAAAAGTTGGGTTGTCCTAAGCCTATTCATAAGTTGAAATGCAACAGGGAATAACTTTGCCTATATCCCCTAAGTAAGTAAGGTATTTATTTAAAATTCAACTGCATATTAATTATTATCGCACCGGGCTACTGCTCATCAACAATGAGGGGGTGATGGGACGGTGTGAGCTGAAAGCTAAATAGACTTGACCAGGTAAATGTACTCCATCAACAATCTGTATATAAAAAAGTGTTAAAATGGTGGGAATTTGATGTGGTCCGCACACATAATATCTTCCAACTCCATGACTGCCAACAATAATCCCTTCGTTCAACTCGTTGCACATGTTAAATCAAACATGCCAGCCAGTGCCAGTTATTTATCAACACTTACAATCCGTGTGGGAATCTATTCAACAACTAAAAACAAAGGTGTTTTTAAGGGATGTGTTTTATGGTTGTTTGGCGTGCTGCTATTAATTAATTATTTAATTAATTTTATTTTATTGGGGAAAAAAGGGGGGGGGGGGGGAGAAAGGCACACATTTAAAAAAAAACTTTGATATATGATATAGCAATTTAAAATAATAAATTTTGTCATTACACTGTGTTTCCCCACTTAGACGGAAATGCCGGTTAGGCTCTTTAAACTACTGTACGTTTATCATCTGACCAGAATCGTGACGTCTATCATTGTTTGACTTCACTCAAAGAGATTTGACCATCTTCCGAATCGCGAGTGACGTGGACGACGTGGTAGCTATAGCAACATTCATCACACATGTTGACTTGGAGTGTTTGGGGCAGTGGCGTAGTGAGGGGGGGCAAGGGGGCATTATGCCCCGGGCGCTACTCACAAAGGGGCGCCAAATGGTATATTTTACATATAATATTGTATGGGTTTCGAATGGGGGGGGGCGCTAAAAAGGTATTTTGCCCCGGGCGCTAGTTAAGCTCGCTACGCCACTGGTTTGGGGGGGGGGGGGCTGGAAACGGCATAAAAATCGAATAAAGCTTCAGTTTTTTTTTAGATCCATCTGGAGCATTGGGCGACCCCGTGCCCCACCCTTACTCTTACCACCCTTCATTCTTCACCTAATTGAGAACCGAATGTGAGCCTTATGTAAAGGTGTTTAAAAAATAACCAGTAGGGGTAAGATGATACAATAAACCATTGGGCTCAAGGTAAAATGATGAAACAAACCCCTTTGGGTAAAGATGATAAAATAAAGGCTGGGAGTGAAGATGATGAAAGAGCCCGACTAGGTGCAGTGGGGAGCCTGATAAGCAAAGAAACTAAACCCACCGGTACCAGAAACAAATATGTCACCGGTACCCACTTAAATCTAACCTAATTCCACCCCCAACCATTTCACGACCTTTCAATCCAGCAATACCCAGCAATCCCCTTCACAGCCTTTATAAACCCTGAAGTTCTTCCACACACAAGCAAGTCTGCTTTAAAAGAAAGCACCCCCCCTCCCTCCCCGGGTATTTTAAACTCCCTTTCTGAGACTTCTAAATATAACACAGGCGTGAATGCCGGGTAAAAAAAAAATGAGGGCGGGAGGGGTGTAGGGTGGGGTAGGGGGTTAACAATCCCAACGCGCCTACTTGTCGAGAGTAGCGAGGTTTGCTGAAGTCTGTTCATGGAGGGAACCAAATAATGGGGACCCCGGCACGCCAGGGAATGTTTACAAGGGAGGCCTTAAAGGTCGCGGGATCAAGGCAGGCGTCAGGTAGATTGGCGTCTGCTAGCCGGAGTGCCTTGATACCCTCACACCTTTTCTGGCCTTTCACTGTCACATGGCAGGGTCCGCGTCATGGTACGGTCTTACAGTCGTGTCACGGGGAAGGCTTGTCAGCAGTGCGTTGCTTTCAATGCGAATTATGCTTGCAGACGGCTCGACGTACCGTGCACAAAATTCAAGTCTGGACTTTCCCAGAGCTGATGTTTAATAATTGAAAGTGTCAGTAATTTTTCTTTTATTTTTAAATATATAAAAAAAAATAATTCTAAAACGAGTTTCTTAACAAATTTTAATAGAAAGTCTTTTGGTAGCTTCAAAAGCTGACAAAGAAAACTTTACTTTTGTTAAATTAAACTTTCGGTAGCTTCCCTTTGTTCGTGTTAGACACGCACGTCTAAAGGAACATTAGAAATCTTCAAATTAAAAGGGAAAAAAAAGAAGAGTCATCAATTGATGGTAACGTGATCTAATTTAGCTACGATGTTTCAAAAATTCTAACCCCAAAATATAAGAGAAAACAGGAATTTTATTACGTAACCCATCTTGCCTAAATAATAATAAAATAATGAGTTGGGCTCAGTGGCGGTTCGCATATGCGTCTTTATATTTATATGGATGGTCGGTATTTTCTGAAAGAATTAAATTAAATTTAAACAAACAATTTATCTCATAATTTAAAAAGTCAACGTCTCCGTTCTTATAACCAGTTTTCACCCACACACCCCCTGAAATGTCATTTTGGGGTGCGAACAATTCTTAGCGACCCAGGTTGGGAAAACCCGGCTCTTGCGTAAATCGAATATTCCATTCTGCATCTATCGCCAGTAATCAATACAATTACTCTAATGTCGTTAACATGGCATTTACAGAAATATACAATATCAGCTGACATGTGTCACATGACTTTGAGAGAGAGAGAGAGAGAGAAAAATGTTCACCGCTATCTAGTGTCAAGGCCCGGTAACCACCAGCAGACGAGCAATTTCATTACAGTCCCGTGTGGTAATTACAACACAACAGAAGCGTTCAACTATAATAACAGGCTGGTCTCAGAGGAAACTATAGCTCAAAATTAGGATAACAATTTTCTTCATTTAAATAGAATGGCAAGGGGATGGTTGCTAGGATAACACCACTTGTGTCATTGTGGGCAGCACAGTTGAAGGGGTTGCCAGGGCAAGGTTGAAGGGGTTGCCAGGGCAAGGTTGAAGGGGTTGGCAGGGCACAGTTGAGGGGGTTGCCAGGGCACAGTTGAAGGGGTTTTCAGGGAAATGTGTGTCCTTGTGGGCAGCACAGTTGAAAGAGTTGCCATGGAAATGTGTGTCATTGTGGGCAGTACAGTTGAAGGGGTTGCCAGGGCAAGGTTGAAGGGGTTGGCAGGGCACAGTTGAGGTGGTTGCCATGGAAATGTGTGTCATTGTGGGCAGCACAGTTGAAGGGGTTGCCAGGGCAAGGTTGAAGGGGTTGGCAGGGCACAGTTGAGGGGGTTGCCAGGGCACAGTTGAAGGGGTTGTCAGGGAAATGTGTGTCCTTGTGGACAGCAACATGGAAATTTGTGTCATTGTGGGCAGTACAGTTGAAATGGTTGCCAATGGAAATTTGTGTCATTGTGGGCAGAACAGTTGAAGGGGTTGCTAGGGAAATCTTTGTCGGACAAAAGTTGAAATGGTTAACGGGGGTTGTAGGGAAAATCATAATCTCTGGCATAGGGGAAAGCGGACTGGACAGCAAAATACCTTGCTGGGAAGTTGAATAATTATTTGTCGTCAAATAAAATAAACACATTGGAGCTGTTGGAGCGTTCATTCATAGTAAATTACAAATCAACTACGCCATTGAACTTAAAACGACCAACATTTTTTTGAGCCCTAACCCAACATAAGCTTTGATATGTGTTGTTCCATTGCCAATAAACTGTCATCCATTCTATCCAGTGTCTAATTTATTTTGATTATTTTGAGAGGGAAAAAAAATGACAACAAAAACGTCCCAGAGACAACGACCTTACGACCCATTAAGTTGGCTGGTGCTATTTACACGGTAATTTGACTGATACTATTTATTATACGGTAATTTGGTGCCCAGTAATTTGGCTGGTGCAACTGTATATTTAGTTGTCTGGTGCTACTACCCAGTCCCAGTATGTTGGTTGGTGCTACTATCCAGTAAATTGGCTGGTGCTACTGCCCAGTAAATTGGCTGGTGCTACTACCCAGTAAGTTGGCCGGTGCTACTACCCAGGCCCAGTAAGTTGGCTGGTGCTACTAACCAGGCCCAGTAATTTTGCTTGTGCTACTAGCCAGTAATTTGGCTGGTGCTACTACCCAGTAAGTTGGCTTGTGCTACTAGCCAGTAATTTGGCTGGTGCTATTAGCCAGAAATTTGGCTGGTGCTAATACGACCAGTAAGCTGGCTGGTGCTAATACGACCAGTAAGCTGGCTGGTGCTATACTAGCCAGTAATTTGGCTGATTCTGCTACACATTAACTGCAACTTTAAAATTTAATACATTCAAAACCTCACAAAACTGATAAGACCATAATTTTCAATATTGTTGCTTATTTTAACGTCAACATAACGTCAACACACACTGATTCAGTTTCATACTGAACAGGAACTCAAACGTTAGGTATACAATGGTGAGCAACAGGTACTCAGTATATCTGAAAGACGTGGTGATTATACCTGAAAGGCGTGGAAATTATATCTGAAAGGCGCTGAGGCTTGGAGATTTGATCTGAAAGGCGTGGAGATTTATCTGAAAGGTGGGGAGGTGATATCTAAAAGACGGGGAGATGATATCTGAAAGGCGTGGAGATTATATCTGAAAAACGTGGCGATAATATGTGAAAGGCGTGGAGATTATATCTGAAAGGCTTGTAGGTTTGATCTAAAGTGCGTGGAGATTTTATCTGAAATGCGTGGAGATTATATATGAAAGGCGTGGAGATTTTAGGCTGCAAATAACATGCCCCAAATCCAGAAGGGCTCTCTCACGTCCAGTCACGTTTCAACGTGCTTGCAAAGTGTGAGCACGTCGTTACTTGAGCCGAGGAGACTGCAGCGTGACCGTTTTAACCAAATGTGCCACAGAGTCTCGGGCTACGGCTGCGGAAGGAGTGGGATAAAAGGAGGGGGGGGGTGGGGGTAGACACGTCTGGCCAAATGCCCAGACCGTGAGATGATTATGCCAGCGGGTGACGTGTTAGATTAGCGGGTAATTGTTGTGGTATTTCCAGTGGCCACGGGGAGGCGAGTTTTTAGAGGGTGCCACCGACACCTGTGTCCCGATCGGCTGCCACAGAGTCGTGAGTCTGACCTTTCCCAGGCGACATCGGACGAGTACATGTCACCACAGGTGTGAGTATTAACACCGAACCATGAATCACGCGCAGACGAGTATACATCGCTTCCAAGATAAGGCAGTTGTAGGCGTGTTGCTAAACGGTGGGATTTGCCGTGCAGCCCAACAGAACCGATATCAAGATTTATGCTTGCAAAGTGTACTTGAGAAGTTACCTGGAGTAAACATGGGAAATGGGAGTTACCTCGAACGTGCTCATGTCCGCATGGAAAAAATGTCTCAACTCAACAGCCAATGTCTCAACTCAACAGCCAGTGTCTCAACTCAACAGCCAATGTCTCTACTCAACAGCCAAGAGATGATGGCTTTATTCAAACTACTCCAGTATTATGGTCACGGTCTTCTGTGAACCAGAGGGGGGGGGGGGTGGGTGTTGCCCACTTCGACTCCAGCGAATTTTTAGTTTAGTTTTGACTTGTCAAGAACTTAATAACTATGTACAAATTGAACGGAATACATGGGGAATGGGGTGCCACATTTATGCTGAGTGTGTTGATCATTTCATTTCTTCACGTTTGGAATATTTTGTCATTTCTTTTGTGACGAGGTGGTCGAGTACACACGGCAGCCATTTGCGTTATAGTTATGCGTAAGGTGGCTCCTTTTTACATACACACGGCAGCCATTTGCGTTATGGTAAGCTGGCTCATTCTCCCATGACGTTCAGTGGGACTTTGGTGTGTGTGTAAAATAAGGATTTACCCACAATTCATTCGGTTTATGAAACGCTTTGAAGATCGACAAATTTAACGGCTTCACTGTGCTTTAAAATCAACTCTATCATTATCGACACATTACATTATGTGGTGACCAACACATTGTTACATTATGTGGTGACCAACACATTGTTACATTGTGTCGTGATCAACACATTGTTACATTGTGTCGTGATCAACACATTGTTACATTATGTGGTGACCAACACATTGTTACATTATGTCGTGATCAACACACTTTTATCTCATTGTTTAAATAATTACTTGAGTCTGGGATCCAGGGGTGGGTACAACGAGTGCTGACCAACAATTATGGTGTACTTATTCTTTGGCGACTTTCGAGTATTGGCAAAACTGTCTTCAAATTATCGAAAATAACAACTATAGAGCAACAAATAATCACAACTTTAGAGCAGCGAAATGGGATGCAACTCCAGATGCTACAACGAAAAGTGTGCATGCAATATGATTATATTCCACATAGAGTCCTAGAAACGTGGATTGGAATGGTGTTTGTTTCCTACTACTATAGGCTATAAGTGCTTGAATGTATTATTGTGTATACCTCTATTTGATAAAAATGTACTTTAATTAGTTAAATGGTTCAAATCTACTTCCGGCAGCTACAATGTCTTCGGTCTCTAAAAAAATCCCCACAGTTTTTTTTTGTTTTTAAAAAAAATAAATATCGGATAACGTTGTCCTATCCCAAAAGCTTTTCTACCATCCCATGTAAAATGCTGTCTCCAGTCTCTAAATCTCAAAAGGTCTTTCTACCATCGAATACGTAACAATGTCTATCATCCATGAACTTAATTATTATTTTGGAAAGGATGGATACTGACACAGACTGATTCTTCACTGACACACATATTGTCGCGTATGACTTTTCTTCATAATATGTTACTTGTATCCACATCTTACCCGAAAGAGTTCTTACAGATCGAGGAGATGTGGGGGGGGGGGGGAAGTGCTGCAGCAATGGTAACAACGAAAAGAACAATTTCTGTCGTATACAGGCAGGTAAATTGGGTCAATAGGTCACTCAGTTAATAAAAACGTTGGTGGAGCATCTCATCATGGGGACAAACACACACACATATACACCTGTGGCTGAGAGTTATGGTTGCAGCTTCGTGATTTATAACAACCGACCGAAGGGGCAATATCTGAGCGGTCTGTTATCTTATGTGTCTCAGCTGTACAATAGTGTATGAGTTGTAAAGTTAGGTCTGTGTCTAGTGTAGTTCATAAACATGGCCCTGATGGCTCTGTACTAGTCAGTTGTTAAAGTTAGGTCTGTGTCTAGTGTAGTTCATGAACATGGCCCTGATGGCTCTGTACTAGTCAGTTGTTAAGTTAGGTCTGTGTCTAGTGTAGTTCATGAACATGACCCTGATGGCTCTGTACTAGTAAGTTGTTAAGTTAGGTCTGTGTCTATTGTAGTTCATAAACATGGCCCTGATGGCTCTGTACTAGTCAGTTGTTAAGTTAGGTCTGTGTCTAGTGTAGTTCATGAACATGGCCCTGATGGCTCTGTACTAGTCAGTTGTTAAGTTAGGTCTGTGTCTATTGTAGTTCATAAACATGGCCCTGATGGCTCTGTACTAGTCAGTTGTTAAGTTAGGCCTGCGTCTAGTGTAGTTCATGAACATGGCCCTGATGGCTCTGTACTAGTCAGTTGTTAAGTTAGGCCTGCGTCTAGTGTAGTTCATGAACATGGCCCTGATGGCTCTGTACTAGTCAGTTGTTAAGTTAGGTCTGTGTCTAGTGTCGTTCATGGACGTCGCCCCGATGTCTCTGTACTAGTCAGTTGTTAAGTTAGGCCTGCGTCTAGTGTAGTTCATAAACATAGCCCTGATGGCTCTGTACTAGTCAGTTGTTAAGTTAGGTCTGTGTCTATTGTAGTTCATGAACATGACCCTATTGGCTCCGTCTAGTACTAGTACTCTCATATTTTGCATCTAGTACTATCATGGATAGAGTGCTTTAAGAATATAGGTATAGTCTGTGTCTAGTACGTTCACGAATACAGTACTGTGTAGTACATGAGTTAATCAGATTTTAAAAAAAACAGCGAACGAACGTCAGAATCTAAAGTAGCTTACGTCAGAATCTAAAGTAGCTTACGTGAAATTATGGATCAACTCATTTTTGTTGAATATTGGTTGATTCCTGCCACTGCCAAGAACAGTGTCTAGTCATTCAACTGTGCCAAGTCATTCAACTGTGTCAAGTCATTCAAATGTGTCCAGTCATTCAAATGTGTCCAGTCTTTCAACTCTTATAAGGGCAATCAACTATATTGTCACAGTAAATATCGTCTGTCACTGTTGTTAATTTGCAACCTGTGGATCTAATTATTAAATCCTTTCTCTGAACTTCGCTTTTGTTCGTGGCTGGCAGGCAAAATCTTCGGACGGCCAATTGACCCACTTCCCGTCAACCTATCAAGCTGAAACTTTGCACACAGACTCGACGCCGATGGCAAAACATTCTATCACGTTTTCAGCCCCAGCCACAGCAAATCAGTTTCCCCTGTTTTTAAAAGGGGGGGGGGGGGGGGGGGGAGATGAAGTAAATATGCCACTGATTTCACGAAATAAAATTCCCGATAACTGCGCTAAATGAGATTCTTAAAATAAATTATCCAGGCGCTTTTGGTATCCTATATTTTCTTTTGATTGTCTGAAATAGTTGGTGAAATAAATATGCGGTGTAAAAGCGGGTGGGGCAGTAGAATATTGATATAAAATTTAAAAAATGCATATAAAGGATTTATAAGAAAATCTTAGTTTTCAGGAGTTGTTGAATTTATTTCAAGTACAAACATACATAAATACACTTTCACATGCACAAGCACAGTCAGTGGCAATCGAAGGGGCGTGCGGAGGGGCGACACTATTTTCTTATATGGTGGGGCGACATTTTCGACCAAATGCAGAGTTTTTTTTGTGGAAGAGGGGCGGCAAAAGGCTTAGGGCGGTAAAAGGCTTGGGGCGGTAAAAGGCTTGGGGCGGTAAACGGCTTGGGGCGGTAAAAGGCTTGGGGCGGCAAAATGGCTTGGCTCGCCCCAGGCGGCACCAACCCCAGGCTACGCCACCGATCACAGTTGTACATACCTTGCTGGTTGCTGTAGCATCCAAGGTCCCCTCCACCGGATTATTGGTCACCTGCACGGTGAGGTAATCGTTGCTGACCAGAGGCCATGCCCCTTTAACTTTACACGTCTGAAACTCCTCGTAGAACGTCCTCAGGTGCGGGTCACCGAAGAGCCCGCAGTGCCGGAAAGATCCCCTGCTGTTGAAATGGCACATAGCCGGGACCGGCTTCGGACCACGGGTGTGACTGGGCTCGGGGCTCACGGTGTCCCCGTGATTGGGACAGTGGTTCTCGTCCATCTGCTGGCGTATGAAGTTGCGGGCGGTGTAGTAGACCAGGTCCCCGTTGCAGCTCTGGGCGATGCCGTGCATGCAGTGCTTGTAGGTCCTCAGCGCTTTGCACTTGGCTTGGTTGTCATGGGGACCAGGCCCGTTGATGTCCAGGTTCTGTTTAGCCATTTGGTATGTATCCGAGCACTGCTCTACGTGACAGCCGACACCTTTTGATGCCAGGAGACCATCAACTGGTAGGAGAGATTAAGGGTTGGCGATTACATTTTAATCTAGGACTTGTTATTCAAAACAACTTTTGGCACAATGCTGCACCAAGAAATCAAAACATTCTTTAATGTATTAAATGATCTGCATTTGACCCCCCCCCCCCGCCCCTACTTTGGGGGGTGGGGGTGTATAAAGGTTTTCGCAAGTTTTTTGCGTATTGTGGGGAAGCGCGTGTTATGAGGTGGGAATGTGGATGTTGTGTGGTGGGAATATGTGTGTTGTGTGGTGGGAATATGTGTGTTGTGGGAATACGCATCTTGTGTTGTGGAATGCATGTGTTGTGTTGTGGGAATGTGTGTGTTGCGCGGTGGGAATGTGTGTGTTGTGTGGTGGAATGTGGATTTTGCGTGGTGGGAATGTGGATGTTGCATGGTGGGAATCTTTGTTTTGTGAGGTGGCAGTGAGTGTGTTGTGTGGTGGGAATGTGCGTTTTGCGTGGTGGGAATATGTGTGTCGTGTGGTGGGAATATGTGTGTTGTGTGGTGGGAATGCATGTGTTGTGTGGTGGGAATATGTGTGTTGTGTTAATGTGTGTGTTGTGTGGTGGGAATGTGTGTGTTGCGTGGTGGGAATGTGTCTGTTGTGTGGTGGGAATATGTGTGTTGTGGGAATGTGTGTGTTGTGTGGTGGGAATGTGTTTGTTGTGTGGTGGGAATGTGGATGTTGTGTGGTGGGAATCTTTGTTTTGTGAGGTGGCAGTGAGTGTGTTGTGTGGTGGGAATATGTGTGTTGCGTGGTGGGAATATGTGTGTTGCGTGGTGGGAATGTGTGTGTTGTGTGGGACATGGCGAGGGTTTTCCAGTCTCCGCCTCCCTGTAAATTAGGTCCCACTCCAAAATAAGCCCGACTTTATTGGTGTGAGTTGTTTCCCATTTTGTTAGCAATAGAAACAACACCCCTCGTTCATTAATGTGCACGAAAGACTTGCGATGAATTAATCTAGGTGAGTCTGTGTTACGTCTGCAGTAGCATATTGAAAAAAAACAAACAACATTGTTAGTTGTAGAGCAAGTTGTATTAGTAACAACATTGTTAGACACTGGGAGACTGTTGCACCGTGGAGCCAGGTACGACGACGTCAATGTGCACCCTTAAAAATGTTGTTTTGCTTTGCCATAGGAAATAATAGAAGGCAAGGACACCCGAACTTCTGGTGCCATCTAATTTGAATGTTTGCAAGAAATGATTGAATCATAGTAAATAAGCAGCAGCTAATGTGATTGAGGAGTGGAATGACCTAGCGTGTAGCTGGCATATCAAAAGCAACTTGATGAATTGTTGTGTCCTCGCGTTAAGGAAATTGACCAAACGACTGTGTTTTATATGATAATAATAACAAGTGGCTATTTCGTTTCCCAAGTGCAGTGAATCTAGTTAAGTGATTTTAAGTTGAAACAGAAAGAGCTAGACCAGGGGTCGGGAACCTATGGCTCGCGAGCCAGATGTGGCTCTATTGATAGCTGCATCTGGCTCGCAGACAAATGTTCGATTATATAAAAAAGGTTTCTTTAGACTCCTTTGATCTACATATTAATTGCATATCAATATTTCATTCAACAAATGAGCTAAAGTCTACTGCAGCTCAGCATCAGAGACATAATTATTGCATTTTTAGAGTTGAAATTACACAAAATGCACACTTTTACTTGAATTTTTAGTTTTAAACATAATGTAGGGCTCTCACAGAATTACTTTTCAAAATATGTGGTGTCCATGGCTCTCTCAGACAAAAAGTTTCCCGACCCCTGACCTAGACTGATCGGAGTATGCCCGATTAAGTCGCTGTCACAAGTCCAGTAATCGGACATTGAACGTGATTACAGTCAATGCTTTTCCCCGGCCATCTATGTTTAAACAATGTGTGGCCTATGTATCTTTAAAGGAAGTTTAAAAAAAAAAGGACTACAAACGTAACATTTTAGGGATTTCAATCGAACTCTTAAAGGCCTACAATGTAACGATTGAAGGCCTGAATGTAACTCTTATGGGCCTGCAATGTCACGATTGAGGGCCTGCAATGTAACTCTTAAGGGTCTGCAATGTAACTCTTAAGGGCCTGCAATGTAACTCTTAAAGGCCTGCAATGTAACTTTTAAGGGCGTGCAATGTAACTTAAAGGCCTGCAATGTAACTCTTAAGGGCCTGCAATGTAACATTTCAGGGCCTGCAATGTAACTCTTAAGGGCTTGGAATGTAACTCTTAAGGGCTTGCAATGTAACATTTCAGGGCCTGCAATGTAACTCTTAAGAGCCTGCAATGTAACTCTTAAGGGCTTGGAATGTAACGTTTGAGGGCCTGCAATGTAACGTTTGAGGGCCTGCAATGTAACGTTTGAGGGCCTGCAATGTAACTCTTAAGGGCATGGAATGTAACTCTTAAGGGCCTGGAATGTAACTCTTAAAGGCCTGCAATGTAACTCTTAAGGGCCTGCAATGTAACTCTTAAGGGCCTGCAATGTAACGCTTAAGGGCCTGCAATGTAACATTTGAGGGCCTGCAATGTAACTCTTAAGGGCCTGCAATGTAACTCTTAGGGGCCTGCAATGTAACTCTTAAGGGCCTGGAATGTAACTCTTAAGGGCCTGCAATATAACTCTTAAGGGCCTGCAATGTAGCTCTTAGGGGCCTGCTTTGTAACATTTGAGGGTCTGTGTTGTAATGTTGGAGGGCCTGCAATGTAACATTTCAGGGCCTGCAATGTAACATGTAACAATGGAAGGCCTGCAATGTATTTTTTGAAGGCCTGCAGTGTAATGTTTGAGGACCAACAACATTTTCTAAAATTATTTTGTTTCCTAATGAATTTCTAATCTTAAATTACAACATTGTTTAAGGGTGAACATTTTCTAGTTTAATTACATGCTCAGTGTACGAATCACTGAAGGCTAACCATGAAATTCACCTGGTACATTTAATTGCTCATCTAATATTATCAGTTAACATGAATCTAGGTCAAAATACCCCTAAGAATGTACAAAACTATTTGCAATAATAAAAGTAATATCTCCTATCATGAATCCATCAGGCAACACAGTTTAGACTTCCAAGATTTAAAAAAAAAATTAATTAATTAAATTTAAGGAATGCAGTAACGCACTGTTAGGCCTCCTGTTACCTGTCAATTACAAAAACATTTAAAAGGGTCAGTTACATACCTGACCCCGCCCCCCCACACAATCCCACTTTTTTTTTCTTTCAGCATGACTATTATGACCTTTGACCTGCCTTAACTTTAAGTGGTAGGCCCCACTGGTCATTATTTATAGTGTCCTTTCTGAAAAATCTGTATAACACCCCCAACCCTTTTTCCCTTCTTCTTCCTCTCTCTTCAAAGTGACATGTAGAGATAATTCAGCCCGTGTTTGCTCTCACCAGTCAATCTAGTGCTGGCAGGTAGGCTACCTACAATAAGGGGGAGGGGGTGTTCTGGGGTCAAGGGTCACCGAGTTGAGTTCAACTTAAAAAGGAATTTTCTAGCTCTGCATCAGTTTACCTTATAGTTCACTTCATTCAATGTGTTATTGCCGACTACTGCAATCACTATAAAAGTGTATTACAAGCAGACACTGCAGCAGGGAACAGTGTTAAGTTATACAATTTAATCAATACAGAATAGCCACGCCACTAACAACAACAAGGTGGCGGCGGTGGACATGGTTGGGGGTCATCATAATCATTCTGTTTCTGCAGACTGGGTCTGAGTTATGGGTGGTCATTTTTACATTTTATTTTACTGGGAATGAGGTTATAAATCCACATTTCCCTTACACATTTTGCTATATAATGAAATTTGACCAACTAGTCTGTGTTATTATATTTTAATTTTTATATAAAGTCCACCCTCCTACCCACATCCGTCAAAATTTATGAACATAATTTTTTTTAATAGGCCTTTAAATTTGTATTATGAATATTAAAAAAAATATCATGATAATTATGCATTCATTAAAATTATTTTGTAACTACTACTACTACTGCTGACTACTACTACTACTACTGCTGACTACTACTACTACAATTTCTTCTGATAACTTCTATTACTGCTGACTACTACTACTGCTGACTACTACTGCTACTACAATTTCTTCTGATAACTTCTACTACTACTACTGCTGACTACTACTACTACTACAATTTCTTCTGATAACTTCTACTACTGCTGACTACTACTACTACTACAATTTCTTCTGATAACTTCTACTACTACTGCTGACTACTACTTCTACTACAATTTCTTCTGATAACTTCTACTACTGCTGACTACTACTACTACTACAATTTCTTCTGATAACTTCTACTACTGCTGACTACTACTACTACTACAATTTCTTCTGATAACTTCTACTACTACTGCTGACTACTACTACTACTACAATTTCTTCTGATAACTTCTACTACTACTGCTGACTACTACTTCTACTACAATTTCTTCTGATAACTTCTACTACTACTACTGCTGACTACTACTACTACTACAATTTCTTCTGATAACTTCTACTACTGCTGACTACTACTACTACTACAATTTCTTCTGATAACTTCTACTACTACTGCTGACTACTACTTCTACTACAATTTCTTCTGATAACTTCTACTACTGCTGACTACTACTACTACTACAATTTCTTCTGATAACTTCTACTACTGCTGACTACTACTACTACTACAATTTCTTCTGATAACTTCTACTACTACTGCTGACTACTACTACTACTACAATTTCTTCTGATAACTTCTACTACTACTGCTGACTACTACTTCTACTACAATTTCTTTTGATAACTTCTACTACTACTGCTGACTACTACTTCTACTACAATTTCTTCTGATAACTACTACAACTACTCTACTTACTGGCTACTACTAATACTAACTTGTTTTAATTTAAAGAAAACATTAAGATCGCCAGTTTCAGTTACTATTATTTAGACATTTTTAACTAGGACTAAGACTAGGTTATTTATTATTATTAATTTTTTTTTTTTGCCCAGAGCCCAGAACGAATGACATGGGTTGATGTTTCCGTATAAGACAAGTATGACACACACCATTTGGGTGGTTTTTTGGGGCCCATTTATTAATCATAGAAAAAACAACGGTTATTGCACGCTACTGGTCCCTCTGTCGCTCACCCTAACCCGAACCCTAAATCTATCATAAACAAAGGGAAGTGACTCCCAATAAGGGGACCACAACAGCACATTAGCCAAAACAACAAACACTGACTGCTAATCTGTTCCCAACCTTTCTCATTGATAGCGCGGGTGTTCGGGTACTAGCTAGTGTGTATTGTGCTTGCAGTCAGTGTGTTCAGTGCAGACCTACATTTACGTTAAAGCAAAATACACACCTTGTGTGCGTCGTGTCTCTTTACTAATTTGACTTACCTGCCATAAACGCCATACTCAGAGATAGAAGTAGGTACCCGAGGTACGAAGCTATGGCGAGGGACGGTGGCTTATGGTAGCCACAGGGACCCATGCCCTTCCATGCAGCGGCTGGGTTAGGCAGGCCGCGGGCCTCGGCGGTCGTTAGGCTAGCCTCCTCTCTGTGAACGGTAAAACGCAAGACACCATAAGCCATCAGCCATGTTGAAAATTGACAAAAATCATAAATGTTAACCAGGGTCACACATTCCTTTGATGAAAAAAATATATCCCAAACAACGTAAACCACGAATTCAAGGTGCACAACAAAGAACGTTCGCGGATGTGTAGTTGCTATCCCATTTTCACCCTCGCCTGTACTGTGTGTTGGCCTCGAAGCCTTTCACAGCGCCGTCGCTCGCGACCGGCCGACGAGGTATAAAAAAAAAAAGATAAGGGAAGGGAAAAAAAAAAAGCCCTAGGGAGAGAGAAAAAGAGAAGAAGAAATGGGTCAAAGGGCGGAGCGTCAACCGTCACTTGTCAGAGAAGGTGCGAAAACCCGCCCCCGTACCCTACCCTCCTGTGTGCATATCTAGCAGATCTGTACCCATTGCATTTCGCAAACCGCGAAGAAAAGCGCGCAAAGCCACAGATGATTGGTTAAAACATAAAGCGTTCACACCTCGACCTGTTCGTTTAGGCCTTGGTGGGGGGAGGAAAGTGGAGGGGGGTGGTGAGTGCGGGGGGGGGGGGGAGGTTACAAGGTGGAGGAGATGCCTAGGCATCGAGGGTGTGAAGAGGAAATCCGAAAGCCCGAGCTTTAAGGGGCGAATAGAGAGGAATTCTTATCTAGACCCGTTGGGACGAAAGTGAAACTTGGCGAATGTAGGCATGCAACTCAAATAATGCACCCGACGATTGCGTTTGATACTGTGAAACTATCGGGCTATGGTGTTTATTGGTAGGACACTTTCACCGTGAGGTTAAACACACGCAGTCATAAAGCTATCGGTCTACCCAACTTACTAGAATTTTAAAACGTTAGCTCTTCTAGGGTTAGGGCTTGGTACCCTTTTAGGTCAGGCCTGTTACTATTGTTTAAACGGAGGTGGTGGGGTGTGTGGGGAGGGGGGGCTGGGCGGGTTGGATGGTAGAGGATCAGAAACAGAGTGTATTGACCTATTTACTATTTGAAACAAAATTAATATTTCAAAATATCACTGTCTAAACATATCGACAAATGGCTATTGAGATATTGCTATTGAGATACTGTTATTGACATAATATTGCTATGGCTATGGCTATTGACAAATGACTACTGACAAATGACTATTGACATTTTTCTATCGACAAATTGCTAAATATATATATTGCTATTGACAAATGGCTATTGACATATTCAAGATATTGCTATTTGACAAATAGCTTTTCGTTGCCGAAATTACAGAGTGTAACACAGCAGTGGAGTAAAGCTTGTTCCAAGTTACATCGTCAATTCTGACATATACTAAATAAATGATTAGGTCTGGGTATACTCCAAGCAGGCAGGCACAACTAACTTTAAAACTTGCAAAATTGTGTATAAATAATCCTATTATAATACGATTATATCTCGGGATTCTTCGATCCCACCAAAGCTTTTCAAACTTTTAACAGTAAATAAGGTTAGGTAACTCTAAAGTTAAAAAAATAAATAATTCACACAACAGGCCAGCAGCAGCAAGTCTTTCAAATTACTTAACCTAAACCATCGGTTCTCAACCTGTGGGTTGCAACACCTTTGGGGGTTGAACGACCCTTTCACAGGGGTCGCCTAAGACCACCGGAAAACACATATACTCTACAGTTATGAAGCAGCAACGAAAATCCTTTTGTGATAAGGGGTCGCCACAACACGAGGAACTGAATTAAAAGGGTCGCGGCGTTAGGAAGGTTGAGAACCACTGACCTGAACAGTGCTGGGTTATCCGAACTTTTTACTCCTTTGTATAGCATATCCATGGGCGTTTCAGACCCGGGATGGGGTAGGTTGGGGTGTCCAAACGCTCTGATATTTTGGTGCTACCTCGACCCTTAAATTTTTTTTTTTTTTGGTGGGAGGGGGGGGGGTTTGCATAGATACAGTAATCTTCATGTGATGAATGGTGGCGCCCAGTGGACCTGTGGGTAAGCGAGCAACTGACCACATGACCATACTCTCTGGCCCTATTATCGTTCAACGATACCACATAAAAATAGTGTTTTAGCGCATGCACAGGTTTAGCATTAATTATTAACAAGACAAAATTCATTTTTTCAAAACAATCCCAATATGACCCCCACATCACCCCCAAAAACCAGCTTTGCTGGCTAATTATAACACATCTCATAAAATTATCATTGATGATACGTTTTTATATATTCCGGTACTGTATATAATGAAAGTTCTAAAAATAATTTTAAAGAGATATTTTTCAAGGGACGCAATAATAATATTTTTCACCAGTTAGGAAAAATTGTTATGTCCCTTAAAAATAATTTAAAACCGGCAAAAAATTGATTCGAATATAAATAATGATTCTAATATCAAACAATTCAGATAAGGTTTTGCATTATTTTTTTTATTTAAATAGGGGACTTTTAAAAACAATTAAAATGTTTTTTGTTTGTGTGCAATATTTTAAGGAAAACCAATGATAATTTAAAAGTATTTCTCTGCAATTTTTAACAGCTGTTTCGAGCAGTGTGACTCCACGACATATGTATGGCATAGATTTTTGCAAATGATGAGACACCACATAGGTTTTGTCAGGAATATTTGATAATTTTTTTGAAATGGCTTTACAGTGGCATGAATATGAGTTCAATCCTATTAGAACCAAGTAATAAATCTCCAGCTTTTGAAAAATAAAAATAACTCAGCCAATTAATGATGGTGGTCAATTTTTATCCCCGTTTGAGCAGGAAGTGAGATTGTAGGAACAAAGTTACAGATAAAAGTCACATGAAAAAATTCACATGAAAAAAAAATCAATGAAAACAGTTACAGGGAAAAAAAAATCACCTGTTTTTATTTACATATTGTATCCTCAAAAAAAAAAAAAATTAAAAAACAAAAATGGTTCTTATTAGGTTTAGAATTTTTAAAATCTTTTTTGCCATAGAAGATGTTTAATCTATTGTTACAATTTTATTTTGTTTTCATTTAACTTAGAATTTCGCAAATAGCATTCTTTAAGAAAAGGGGATGGGGGGGGGGAGGGAGGGGGAAAGAGGAGCTTAATGAGGTATTGATGATGAAGACAACTGTTTGACAACTAAAATATGACGAAATGATGCAATCAATCAGTTTGTTCCTTTTGACCAGTGGACTAATAATCCAACATTTTAATGGAGGACACTGACTTTTCCATGTTTTATTTGTACATTGAAAGTGTAGCTGGTATAGGACCACCAGGCCATTGGTACAGGAACACCAGTCCACTGTTAAAGGACCACCAGTCCACTGGTAAAGGACCACCAGTCCACTGGTAAAGGACCAACAGGCCACTGGTAAGGGACCACCAGTCCACTGGTAAAGGACCAACAGGCCACTGGTAAATGACCATTAGTCCAATGATAAAGGACCACCAGGCCACTGGTAAAGGACCACAAGTCCACTGGTAAAGGACCACCAGCCCACTGGTAAAGGACCAACAGGCCACTGGTAAAGTACTACCAGGCCACTGGTATAGACCCCCAGGCCACTTGTATAGGACCACCAGGCCGATGGTATAGAACCATCAGGCCGCTGGTATAGGACCACCAGGCCACTGGTATAGGACCATCAGGCAACTTGTACAGGACCACCAGGCCGATGGTATAGAACCATCAGGCCGCTGGTATCGTACCACCAGAAACGATATATTTCTAACCATTTTCTAGGCTAATTGGTAATCGTTTGGTTTGTTTGTTTTCTTGTTAGTATCCACACCCAGCGGTCCGCAGTACCGTGTGACGTTCGATACTCTGCAACACTCGAATGACGTTGTTGACGTTGTTGCCTCAGTTTTGGTATTCTCGTGAGATTTCAAAATTACCACGAGATAAAACGGAATGATTCAGTATTTTTACTTAATGATGACGTTGAGCGGTGAATTCACTTTGTGTGTGAACATTTTGTATTTATTCCACACGTTTATGCAGATCAAGAGATGGCAAGAAATCTACGCAAGTATACATCAAAACAATCTGCACAAGTATACATTAAAACAATCTGCACAAGTAAACATCAAAACAATCTGCACAAATGTACATCAAAACAATCTGCACAAGTAAACATCAAAACAATCTGCACAAGTGTTCATCAAAACAATCTGCACAAGTGTACATCAAAAAAATCTGCACAAGTAAACATCAAAAAAATCTGCACAAGTGTACATCAAAACAATCTGCACAAGTGTACATCAAAAAAATCTGCACAAGTAAACATCAAAAAAATCTGCACAAGTGTACATCAAAACAATCTGCACAAGTAAACATCAAAAAAATCTGCTCAAGTAAACATAAAAAAAATCTGCACAAGTGTACATCAAAACAATCTGCACAAGTAAACATCAAAAAAATCTGCACAAGTGTACATCAAAACAATCTGCACAAGTGTACATCAAAAAAATCTGCACAAGTGTACATCAAAAAAATCTGCACAAGTGTACATCAAAACAATCTGCACAAGTGTATATCAAAACAATCTGCACAAGTGTACATCAAATCAGTGTCGTATCCTTGTGGGGCGCAATGTTCAGTTAATGATAGAAATCCACGCACCACACCAACCCTCTCCTGAATTCGCCCCAAAGACGTCATGAGCAGTTAAAATCCCAACAACGTAGCATAATTATTCGACGACTTTGAACCCTACTCCACCATGACGTCATTAACCCAACTGCACCATGACGTCATTTACTACTATTTGATTATAACCGACCCACCCCCCCACAAAAGCAGATATTGAAGATAAAAATGTGCAACTACCGTAGGGACACCCCCCCCACACACACAAATCCTCCATCATTATGAATGAAAGATGCTACACAAATTCAATATCTGCATACACAAAAACAAAACAAAGAAAAGCTGTCTGGAAAAGAATCGCTTCAAAAATATGCCCGATTTATTACGTCGCTCGCTCTCCTGCTTCATTTCAACGACCAAACCACCCAAAGTCTACACGGGCAACCCCAAACCACCCAAACTCTACATGGGCAACCCCAAACCACCCAAACTCTACATGGGCAACCCCAAACCACCCAAACTCTACATGGGCAACCCCAAACCACCCAAACTCTACATGGGCAACCCCAAACCACCCAAACTCTACATGGGCAACCCCAAACCACCCAAACTCTACATGGGCAACCCCAAACCACCCAAACTCTACATGGGCAACCCCAAACCACCCAAACTCTACATGGACAACCCTAAACCAACCAAACTCTACATGGACAACCCCAAACCAACCAAACTCTACATGGGCAACCCCAAACCACCCAAAGTCTACATGGGCAACCCCAAACCACCCAAACTCTACATGGGCAACACCAAACCACCCAAACTCTACATGGGCAACCACAAACCACCCAAACTCTACATGGGCAACCCCAAACCACCCAAACTCTACATGGACAACCCCAAACCACCATAACTCTACACGGGCAACCCAAGAGCACCAAACCCTATATGGGAAACCCCACACCACCCAAACTCTACATGGACAACCCCAAACTCTACACGGGCAACCCCAAACCACCCAAACTCTACATGGGAAAACCCAAACCACCCAAACTCTACACGGGCAACCCCAAACTCTACATGGGCAACCCCAAACCACCCAAACTCTACACGGGCAACCCCAAATCATCCAAACTCTACATGGGCAACCCCAAACTCTACATGGGCAACCCCAAACCACCCAAACTCTACATGGGCAACCCCAAACCACCCAAACTCTACATGGGCAACTCCAAACCACCCAAACTCTACACGGGCAACCCCAAAGCACCAAACCCTATATGGCAACCCCACACCACCAAACTCTACATGGGCAACCCCAAACCACCCAAACTACATGGGCAACCCCAAAGCACCAAACCCTATATGGCAACCCCACACCACCAAACTCTACATGGGCAACCCCAAACCACCCAAACTACATGGCAACCCCAAACCACCCAAACTCTACATGGACAACCCCAAACCACCCAAACTCTATACGGGCAACCCCAAACCATCCAAACTCTACACGGGCAACCCCAAACCACCCAAACTCTACACAAGCAACCAAATAACGCACACCCTCGACACAAATCAAACTCCGCATGAAAATAATCCCATCGATTCCTGCCAAAGGGAAAACAGAACAACAAAAAAAGAATCCATCCAACCCCGCACGAGCCCCAAGTGTTCCAATAATACACGATAGAATAGATTGGATATTTAAGATCCCACTGAGGTCTCATCGTGACTACGGTAAAAAAAAAATCCCAGGGAACATTTTCCACACATTCGATTTATTTGCATGCCCCCCCCCCCCCCCCAATTTATACACCAGACTTTTTTCTCCGCACATTGCACCATTTGTTTGCGCTCATAAATAAATACCGCACCAACAAATAAATAAATAAATGCACCACGTAGAATTGTCTGGGGTGGGGGGTGTGGGACGGCAGGGCAAAGACGTGAGCAGTGGGCTCGTAACGAGGCGGCAACTTGGAAGTGAGAGAGAAATTCGGGTCACTTGGTGGCGTTATTTTTGTCCAATCAATAACGCCACGATCGAGGTACTGTACCCCCCCCCCCCCCCCCCCGCGCCCCTATCTGGTGCTCAGATATCAACCATTTTCTATGTATTTCACACCGCTGGTTCAAGTTTGGAAGAGTTTACAGATTAAACAGAATCTCAAGTCATTGATGTATCAGACACGACAAGTGTATTTGTCATTGTATTTAAAGAGTTTATACATTATACACAACATGCAGCTTGTATGTGTGTCGGTCTTCTCGACACATTCCTTCCTAAAGTTTAGCGACAAGAATAAATATCAAAACAATTACGATTAGTTTGGGGAGCATTCTATTCACAGAAAACCAGCACCATTTCTTTACACCCCCGATCGGATTTTCCCAATCTTTGTGTTCAATTCTCTCAATCAACAAGTTAATTTGCTCTGCTGCAGGGGTTCCCAATCTATATCTTCAATTTTGAACGAACATTTTCTCTGTGGCAGAAGTTCACATTCTATATCTTCAATTCTGAATCAACATCTGCTCTGTTGCAGAGGGTCCCTGTCTATCTATTCATGTCTCAATCAATTATGTGAGACAATAGAGTCTTAGATCAGCCAATTTAACCCCTCATTGCCAAACTCTTTGAATCCATGGAAAAAAAGTCAAAACATTAACTCTATAAATATGGTACTAGGGCTGATCGATTTGTTCAGAAACGTAAAATGAGGTCATGGCAACATTGGAAAATGTCATGGCAACATTGGAAAATGTCGTGGCAACATTGGGAAATGTCATGGCAACATTGGAAAAAAGTAATAGCCAACTCGAACCGTTGTCATCGCGGTCATGAATGGTCACTGGCTTAAATTGGCGCTCCGTTGGTTTCTTATGAGTACAGGTGACTAGTGTTCAGGGACAGTACAGATTATCGAGGACAGTGCAGATTATCTGGAATATGCAGATTATCGGGACATTGCAGATAATCGGGACAGTGCAGATTATAGGGACAGCGCAGATTATCGGGACAGTTCAGATTATCGAGACAACGCAGATAATCGGGACAGTGCAGATTATAGGGACAGCGCAGATTATCGGGACAGTTCAGATTATCGAGACAACGCAGATAATCGGGACAGTGCAGATTATAGGGACAGCGCAGATTATCGGGACAGTTCAGATTATCGAGACAACGCAGATTATCGAGGACAGTGCAGATTATCGAGGACAGTGTAGATTATCGAGGACAGTGTAGATTATCGAGGACAGTGCAGATTATCGTTACAGTGCAGATTATCGGGACAGTGCAGATTATGGGGACAGTGCAGATTATCGTTACAGTGTAGATTATCGTTACAGTGCAGATTATCGGGACAGTGCAGATTATCGTTACAGTGCAGATTATCGGGACAGTGCAGATTATCGAGGACAGTGTAGATTATCGAGGACAGTGCAGATTATCGATACAGTGCAGATTATCGGGACAGTGCAGATTATGGGGACAGTGCAGATTATCGTTACAGTGCAGATTATCGGGACAGTGCAGATTATCGGGACAGTGCAGATTATCGGGACAGTGCAGATTATCGGGACAGTGCAGATTATGGGGACAGTGCAGATTATCGGGACAGTGCAAATTATCGGGACGGTGCAGATTATCGGGACAGTACATATTCTCTGGTGTACAATGATTCCTATTAGAGCACAGCTCTAACCGTGTGATGGAGCTCATCGTCTGCCAGAATCAATTGAGGCTGTTTGGAATGTTTAGTGACGGGTAGCCTCCCCTTGTTGATGTTTGACCTTTACTCCCGCCAAATAGTGAGCCCAACGTGTGATGTACTGGGTCACACTCGATAACCTTATTGCTGCAAGAGCTGGATAAATGGCGGTTCTGGCACTTAGTGGGTCTAATTTTGGACATCTACTGCCACATAAAACAATTGCTGCTAACAAATATGCGGAGTTTATGGTTGGAGTTTTGACGGAATCGGAAATCAGAATTTGGGGGGGGGGGGGGTCCCGATTTCAAATAGTTGCTGTTCTGTGTGGTGCTGAGCTTTGTGGTGTTTTCTTAGGTGCCGAGCTGTGTGGTGTTGTGGTGTGTGGTGTAGGGCACTGAAACCTGATCTGGTGACAACAACATGTGAAGCACATTTTTTGGTCTTCGTATTCCTTGAAACAGCATTGCTCTTCATGTTTGTTTTGGCAACCGTGGTATGAACATTCCGAAACTTGTACATGTAATGAGTTTGTTTATACCAACAATGACATACTTTGTACAAACCATGAAAAGGAAAAGGATAGAAAAAAATGACAGACCTTGTAGATACAATATACCAACCGAACATCATCATGCAATGATAGAGGTTTTAGATACAATGAACCGGCCGAACAAACAATGAGAGATGTTGTAGATACAATGAACCGGCCGATCAAACAATGAGAGATGTTTTAGATACAATGAACCGGCCGATCAAACAATGAGAGATGTTGTAGATACAATGAACCGGCCGAACAAACAATGATATGGGATGCAGATACAATGAACCGGCCGAAAAAACAACAAACAATGATAGGTTGTAGATACAATGAACCGGCCGAACAAACAATGATGGGTTGTAGATACAATGAACCGGCCGATCAAACAATGAGAGGGGTTGTAGACACAATGAACCGGCCGAACAAACAATGATAGGTTGTAGATACAATGAACCGGCCGAACAAACAATGATAGGTTGTAGATACAATGAACTGGCCGAACAAACAATGATAGGTTGTAGATACAATGAACCGGCCGAACAAACAATGAGAGAGGTTGTGAAATTTAAATATCAAATTGTCTCTGTGGCTAGGGAAGTGCCGCTAGCGAAGTGCCGCTAGCGAAGTGCCGTTATGAATGTCATCAAGAGGTTGGGGCGTGCCTCTTTGATCACTGAATACTCTGATCTTTGAATATATAAAACCATGTTTTTCCCATAATAGCCCGTCAGTGGCGTAGCGAGCTTAACTCGCGCCCGGGGCACAATACCTTTTTAGCGCCCCCAATACCTTTATAGCGCCCCCCCTATTCGAAAACCATACAATATTATAGTAAAATATACCATTTGGCGCCCCTTTGTGAGTAGCGCCCGGGGCATGATGCCCCCCTTGCCCCCCTCACTACGCCACTGTAGCCCGTACAATAGAGGATCTTATCCAGTCTCGGTAGGCCATGATCTCACCACACCGAATATTCAATTTAGACGTAGCCCTGTGAGATAATCCTCTTAGTAGTTTTGTGAGATAATCCTATTTTTAGTCTTTGAGATAATCTTATTTGTCCAGACTAACGGAATCAGGCTGACGATTACCCTTGATGAGCGCTGCAAACGAATGAGGGGAGAGAGGGGGTGTCTGAAAATACATGTTTTTCGGGGTGGGGGCCCGGCTCCCTGTTAGAAATGTTATCTCGCGCATATGTTCCCAGGCATGCAGGTGTGGAGGAGGTATCGTCCAGCATGTGAAAAGCAGGGTGGGAAAAAAAACAGAGTTGCGGGGCAGGGGTGGAAAAGAAGCGAAACGTTGGAAGATAGAGGTGGTGGTGGGGGACGGGGTGGTGATTAACGACGCCCCGAGAAAGCACTTTAGAAAATACGTGAGCAATTCTAAACGGAGAAGACTGGTGTGCATAATTATACATGATCATACAGCTAATATGACATCAATTACGTCAAGTCTATTTATGGCAAACACTTGAGGTTTCGTTAAAACAAGAAAAGAGTTTTTCTTTGAAAGAGAGGAAAGCGAAAAGAATTAACGAAACAAATTGAACCCCGCAGACAGTAATTTAAAAAAAACAAAAACAAAAACAAACCAAAAAACCCCACCCCCTTCTCTTGCCAATATTCAGGTATAAAGATGTTTGTGTCCCTTGGAGTATTTCAAACGGCCGATATCGGTGGATACAAAGACTGGTGGACATGTTCCTGGACATTTTCAACGGACAGCGGTGAAGGGGCGCAGTTTAGCCTTTGGACGACGACAAAAAAAAAAAAAAAAAAAAAAAAAAAAAAAAAAAAAAAAAAAAAAAAAAAAGACTCCGGGATGCGGAGCAATTAAATCGTCTTTATAGTTTTTATTTTATTTCTAGAGTTTAAGAAACATAATGGTTAGTGTCTAATGAAAGTGATAGTACCCGGCACTGGCTGATTCAGTGATCTATAAAAGGGCACATAGTACCCGGCACTGGATGATTCAGTGATCTATAAAAGGGCACATAGTACCCGGCACTGGATGATTCAGTGATCTATAAAAGGGCACATAGTACCCGGCACTGGCTGATTCAGTGATCTATAAAAGGGCAGATAGTACCCGGCACTGGCTGATTCAGTGATCTATAAAAGGGCTGATAGTACCCGGCACTGGCTGATTCAGTGATCTATAAAAGGGCTGATAGTACCCGGCACTGGCTGATTCAGTGATCTATAAAAGGGCAGAAAGTACCCGGCACTGGCTGATTCAGTGATCTATAAAAGGGCAGATAGTACCCGGCACTGGCTGATTCAGTGATCTATAAAAGGGCAGATAGTACCCGGCACTGGATGATTCAGTGATCTATAAAAGGGCAGATAGTACCCGGCACTGGATGATTCAGTGATCTATAAAAGGGCACTAATATAACGTAGTTGTGTTAAGTTAGTGACCCAGTCAAAAAATTACAATTTCACTTGACCACCTCCCTCCATCCCGGGAAACCATTTTATGGCCCAGTCTTCTCTCGAACAGTTGTCTCGTCAGTCTACGCGGGTAGGAAATAGTGATTTAAGTGCATGGACACCACTGAATCGTGGACACCACTGAATCGTGGACACCACTGAATCGTGGACACCACTGAATCGTGGACACCACTGAATCGTGGACACCACTGAATCGTGGACACCACTGAATCATGGACACCACTGAATCCGTCAACAATGTCAGATTTTAGAACCGCTGTTGTTTCCCAAGTCCACTCTGTATTACACGGTACGTGTTGGCTTTCCACCAAACGGTCGTTGTTATTCCGGTTGAATACTTGATGCTATGACAGCCGACCCTGTCACTCCCTTACATAGGTCTGATGCTAGGACAGCCGACCCTGTCACTCCCTTACATAGGTCTGATGCTAGGACAGCCGACCCTGTCACTCCCTTACATAGGTCTGATGCTAGGACAGCCGACCCTGTCACTCCCTTACATAGGTCTGATGCTAGGACAGCCGACCCTGTCACTCCCTTACATAGGTCTGATGCTAGGACAGCCGACCCTGTCACTCCCTTACATAGGCCTGATGCTAGGACAGCCGACCCTGTCACTCCCTTACATAGGCCTGATGCTAGGACAGCCGACCCTGTCACTCCCTTACATAGGCCTGATGCTAGGACAGCCGACCCTGTCACTCCCTTACATAGGTCTGATGCTAGGACAGCCGACCCTGTCACTCCCTTACATAGGCCTGATGCTAGGACAGCCGACCCTGTCACTCCCTTACATAGGCCTGATGCTAGGACAGCCGACCCTGTCACTCCCTTACATAGGTCTGATGCTAGGACAGCCGACCCTGTCACTCCCTTACATAGGCCTGATGCTAGGACAGCCGACCCTGTCACTCCCTTACATAGGCCTGATGCTAGGACAGCCGACCCTGTCACTCCCTTACATAGGTCTGATGCTAGGACAGCCGACCCTGTCACTCCCTTACATAGGTCTGATGCTAGGACAGCCGACCCTGTCACTCCCTTACATAGGCCTGATGCTAGGACAGCCGACCCTGTCACTCCCTTACATAGGCCTGATGCTAGGACAGCCGACCCTGTCACTCCCTTACATAGGCCTGATGCTAGGACAGCCGACCCTGTCACTCCCTTACATAGGTCTGATGCTAGGACAGCCGACCCTGTCACTCCCTTACATAGGCCTGATGCTAGGACAGCCGACCCTGTCACTCCCTTACATAGGCCTGATGCTAGGACAGCCGACCCTGTCACTCCCTTACATAGGTCTGATGCTAGGACAGCCGACCCTGTCACTCCCTTACATAGGCCTGATGCTAGGACAGCCGACCCTGTCACTCCCTTACATAGGCCTGATGCTAGGACAGCCGACCCTGTCACTCCCTTACATAGGTCTGATGCTAGGACAGCCGACCCTGTCACTCCCTTACATAGGTCTGATGCTAGGACAGCCGACCCTGTCACTCCCTTACATAGGCCTGATGCTAGGACAGCCGACCCTGTCACTCCCTTACATAGGCCTGATGCTAGGACAGCCGACCCTGTCACTCCCTTACATAGGCCTGATGCTAGGACAGCCGACCCTGTCACTCCCTTACATAGGTCTGATGCTAGGACAGCCGACCCTGTCACTCCCTTACATAGGCCTGATGCTAGGACAGCCGACCCTGTCACTCCCTTACATAGGCCTGATGCTAGGACAGCCGACCCTGTCACTCCCTTACATAGGCCTGATGCTAGGACAGCCGACCCTGTCACTCCCTTACATACGCCTGATGCTAGGACAGCCGACCCTGTCACTCCCTTACATAGGCCTGATGCTAGGACAGCCGACCCTGTCACTCCCTTACATAGGCCTGATGCTAGGACAGCCGACCCTGTCACTCCCTTACATAGGTCTGATGCTAGGACAGCCGACCCTGTCACTCCCTTACATAGGTCTGATGCTAGGACAGCCGACCCTGTCACTCCCTTACATAGGTCTGATGCTAGGACAGCCGACCCTGTCACTCCCTTACATAGGTCTGATGCTAGGACAGCCGACCCTGTCACTCCCTTACATAGGCCTGATGCTATGACAGTCGACCCTGTCACTCCCTTACATAGGCCTGATGCTATGACAGTCGACCCTGTCACTCCCTTACATAGGCCTGATGCTAGGACAGCCGACCCTGTCACTCCCTTACATAGGTCTGATGCTATGACAGCCGACCCTGTCATCCCCTTACATAGGCCTGATGCTAGGACAGCCGACCCTGTCACTCCCTTACATAGGTCTGATGCTAGGACAGCCGACCCTGTCACTCCCTTACATAGGCCTGATGCTAGGACAGCCGACCCTGTCACTCCCTTACATAGGCCTGATGCTAGGACAGCCGACCCTGTCACTCCCTTACATAGGCCTGATGCTAGGACAGCCGACCCTGTCACTCCCTTACATAGGCCTGATGCTAGGACAGCCGACCCTGTCATCCCCTTACATAGGTCTGATGCTAGGACAGCCGACCCTGTCACTCCCTTACATAGGCCTGATGCTAGGACAGCCGACCCTGTCATCCCCTTACATAGGTCTGATGCTATGACAGCCGACCCTGTCACTCCCTTACATAGGCCTGATGCTAGGACAGCCGACCCTGTCACTCCCTTACATAGGTCTGATGCTATGACAGCCGACCCTGTCACTCCCTTACATAGGCCTGATGCTATGACAGCCGACCCTGTCATCCCCTTACATAGGTCTGATGCTAGGACAGCCGACCCTGTCATCCCCTTACATAGGTCTGATGCTAGGACAGCCGAACCTGTCACTCCCTTACACAGGCCTGATGCTATGACAGCCGACCCTGTCATCCCCTTACATAGGTCTGATGCTAGGACAGCCGACCCTGTCACTCCCTTACATAGGCCTGATGCTATGACAGCCGACCCTGTCATCCCCTTACATAGGCATGATGCTAGAGTCGACACTGTCATCACCTTACATAAGCCTGATTGTATTTTTTATATACTTTATATCTTTATTTTCTGATTGTAATATACCAAAATATACAAGCGGGCTTAAGTATACACGTGGGCTTAAGACGAAGATACAAGTGTGGTAAGCACCAAGATACAAGAAAAATATACACCAAGATACAAGGGTGGTGAGCACCACTATTTAAGTGGAGTTAGAGCACCAAGACACAAGTGGGCTGGGCACCATGATACCAGTCGGGTAAGCACACAGACACCCTCAGAGCACCACAACGTGTCTGGTCTCACCTACTCACGTGAAACTCATCACCGTCTGGCCCACGTGGTGAGTCGAGAAATGCGCGGCTCTGATTTGTTGACAAAGAATTCCTTCAGCACTAATGAATTGGGCCCAGACCTACCCATGGCTTGCCCTTTGCAGCTGACAGGAAGGCCTGGTAGCGCTCTACTCGCGGATCAGTTGGCGAGTGACTTGGGGGGACTTGTGGCATGCACCTGGACTTCTGCTAGGCAAACTTCAAGGCGGGACCGAAATGGAGTTTAAGGCTGATTTCGCACATACTTTAGGAGCAGGGAACGCTTGATAGTGCATCGGAGCTCTAAGCTCCTTCCCGGAGCCAAGCCTAAGAAGCGAGCTCTCGGGCTGTTCGACTCACACATTCTAAAAGTTATTAACTAATAAAATGCATTGCTCTATCTCAGTCTCAGACTAGTTATGGTGTAGTCTAAGCATAGCTATTAAAAAATAATAATGTTATTACAAAAGTCATAGTCAGTGATGTAGTCAAGAGGAGAGAAGTAATAAAATGTTTTTTTTAGGTTAGTTAAAGTTAAAGAGTATTTTGGGGTAAGAATTTAACTAGACACTGTGGTTATCTCTATAACATTCAATCACCCAAAAACATTTTATAAAAACTTCTCCTTTCTTTAATTTAAAAAAAAGTAAACACAAAGCAACGTAGGCATACAGGTCCGGACGGTGAGGCATATAGGTCCGAAAGATAGGTATATAGGTCTGGAAGGTAGGCGTACAGGTCCGGAAGGAAGGCATATAGGTCCGGAAGGAAGGCATATAGGTCCAGAAGGTAGGCATATAGGTCCGGAAGGAAGGCATATAGGTCCGGAAGGAAGGCATATAGGTCCGGAAGGTAGGCATATAGGTCCGGAAGGAAGGCATATAAATCCAAAACCAAACTAAATCTCTACTTATTTTTAATTTTTAAAAAACCCAATTATTTTAGGTTTTAGTTTTGCTGCCCAATTCAACATTGACTGCGCGTGCTTTACGATACAAAGATGACGTCATCGAAGTATACAGATGCTTCCTGTAGCGATTGTTACTTTTTAAAGATCTATAAGATCAAACATTACAGACAAAGTCATTGTTTTCTGACTGATCACAAAACACGTTTGAATTGTGGTCGGATGAGGCGACAGAAAAAAACCCACAAAGGCTGCTTAGAAAGTAGAGATTGGGATACATTTATAAACATTTGCTCAGACATAGATGAACTAACAAACTCCGCCAATTCGTAGGCCCTATGTTCTGTGTACATGAAATTACCTTCCCGCCCCCCAAAAAAAAATAAAAAAATAAAATAACACCAAAAAACAAAAACAAAACAACAAAAAGATAAATAATAATAATAATAATAATCCACGTTCTCAATATTAACAAACCTTGGATGAATAGAGAAATAGGGAGGCCATACTCCACAAGAAAATAAAGTTTTAAAAAAACAAGCCAGACAAGATTGAAGAATTCACAAAAGCTATAAAAAAAATAAAATTACTGACGTAAATATATATTAGTGAGAACAACAAGACCAAAAAAAAAAAATAATAATAGAAAAAGTATTCCTTATATAAGTTATACTATAAATAATACAAAGACGTGTTTGGCTGGTCTAAAAGAAACGCACATATATACCCAGGAGTGAATGCGTGTGCGTTGAGGATGTGAATGCGTGTGCGTCGAGGATGTGAATGCGTGTGCGTTGAGGATGTGAACGCGTGTGCGTCGAGGATGTGAATGCGTGTGCGTTGGGGATGTGAACGCGTGTGCGTCGAGGATGTGAACGCGTGTGCGTCGAGGATGTGAATGCGTGTGCGTTGGGGATGTGAACGCGTGTGCGTTGAGGATGTGAATGCGTGTGCGTTGATGATGTGAATGCGTGTGCGTTGATGATGTGAATGCGTGTGCGTTGAGGATGTGAATGCGTGTGCGTTGAGGATGTGAATGCGTGTGCGTTGAGGATGTGAATGCGTGTGCGTTGAGGATGTGAATGCGTGTGCGTTGAGGATGTGATGCTTGTCGTGTTGGATGTGAAGAATTCAGTAAACGACGCACATGAAGTTTATTGTCGTTTTGACAGTCTTGATTAAAATATTTATAATACGAATTGATGAATTCGTAGAACGACACCAGCGCTACACTGGGTGATCAATTCTCGTTCATTGAACAGGACGTGACGTCGTTATTTAAACACGTGAACGCAGCCAAGGCCTGGGCGCCAGATAAATGAAGTGGGCGCCTTGTTCAACTCTGCTCAGAACAGCTCTCCTACATTTTTTTGTTACATAATTTAATAAATCTTAGGACACTCACACCATAACAAAGGTTTGGACAACGTCAGAGATCGCACAAATTCCAAAGAAAAAAAGAAAATCACTTTCAATAACGACTGCAATCCCGTCACACTTACCTCTAAAGCAGTGGTTCTCAACCTACCTAATGCCGCGACACTTTAATAGAGTCCCTCATGCTGTGGTGACCCCCCCAACCATAAAAATATTTACGTTGCTATACTTCATAACTGTTAGTATATGTGTTTTCCGATGGTCTTAGGCGACCCCTGGGAAAGGGTCATTCGACCCCCAAAGGGGGTCGCTACCCACAGGTTGAGAACCGCTGTAATGAACTATTTTGAGAAACATACCCTCAGACACAATTGAAATGAAGTACAGCCACCACTTGACCTGCAACAATTTGCTTATAAATCTGCTAGTACTGGGGATGCCATCTTACGACTGTTATAGGAAGTCCTTACCAGACGCACCATCTCATAAAAAGCCCTAAAAATACACTTTAGGGTGGGTTTTCCTTAGACTTCTCGTCACACAGACTTAACACATTTAAAAATCTTTCTTCGTTGGATCAGTGCCGTCTTAAGGCATGGGCCCAGTGGGCACTGACCCAGGGTCCCGCACTTGTAGGGGGCTTTACGTTCCTAGGAAACTCACTCTTATAGAGGGATCATACTTTACATATTTTCAATGAATAATGAAAGATTTTGTTAAATTAATTGGATTTAAAATTCCCATATTTCCCAATTTTAACCCATGACATATATTAACACATTCCAAAATTAATATTATAAAGGCGAATCAAAGTTGGACAATTTTAAAACTTTTAAAAGGGAATATTTTATATTAAAAACATTATTTGATCTCTGTCAATAATGATAATTTATCCTCCTCTGTGATTATTTATAGTTTATTTCTAAGAATGTTTAAAAACTAATATTGATTTTTAATGATTTTTTTTTTTTTATCAATAAAATCTAAGTTTAACTTAATAGAATGTTTATTTCTATTTTACATTTTATTTCTCTTGGTGAGCTGGTGAGGAGCACCAATTTTTTTGCCCTCCCACCATTGTTTGCGCATGGGGCGAGTGCCCCCATTCGCCCCCTACTCACGGCCCAGGTTTGTTGTGTTGCTAGGGGCCCCAGTGCATTGCTGTGCGCAGGGCCTCCTCTGTTGTTAAGACGGCACTTCGTTGGATGTCAGTTCGAATATTCAAGCGTGGATACTGAACTTTCTAACAAATCGCGCACAATATTTAAAGGTGAATAACCAAGTATCATTAACTAGAGAGATATGTACCGGGCGACCGTACAGGGTCGCTTTCTCTACCCCTATACTGTATACCTGTATACCAATGATACCCAGAGCCCAATCAACACCGCTCCAATCATTCAATGTGCTGATGACGTCACCATCATTGACTTCATATCTGTAGGGAAAGCTTATGCAACAACTTAGTTACAAGCTTAATCGGCTGGTCTAAGATGAACGTTTTCTTTTGTTGATTGCTCTAAAAAATAAGAAGACATGACTGTCGATTTCCGGAGAGGGAGTCACCCAGTGGCAGATCTCACAATAAAAATAGCAGTACAGAACAAGTGGAGACATTAAAGTACCCAGGTGTCACCATTAATATTAAGCTAAAATGGCATGACCACGGCCAAATTATGTCAACCAAAGACTTTTCTATCTTAAAATGTTCCCAAATTTTGGCGTAAACAAACAAGTCATTAACTTATTCTACGTTGCAACAATTGGAAGCCTACTGAATTTCAATATCGCCTGCTGGTGTGGGCGATTCATCGTCTGACATCAAACACCGAATAAATAGACTAATCAAGAAAGCTGGTGACATCACACACATCCACTATTTGAAGATAAATGATGGTGTAAAACGTTTAAAAAATGTGGATGATACATCCCACCCTCTTCATCACAGATACCTAAGATAAGCTGGATCAGGGCGAAATCTTTCTCTTAAAGTTAGGACTCAAAGGTATAAAACATACTTTGGTTCCCCAGTCTGTACGAATTGACCAGCGTGCTTTCCCAACGGTTTCCGAATCTAAATGATCGCTAATTAAGTCATTATTGTCACTAAGGGAGTTCAGTTATATGGTATAACTTTAGATGGCTTGTGTTTAAATTGTTCTAATTGTGAAATGTTGTCTTGGTTAAAATATGTATTTATTTATGTGCTGAAATTGAATCTATTTTCTTTTATTTTCGATTAATACAAGTATCTTATCTTATCTTATCTTATCGTATCTGATCTTATCGTGACACCATTGTGTTTACCTCGATGATGGTGTGGATTATTCTAAGAGTGGACGGGGCTCAATGTCTAATTCTACTAAGACTAAAGACTAAGTGGATCAGATTTAATAAAGATTACTAACGAATACTTTTACCATATATTGCCCCCCCCTCTTTTTTTTTTTTTTACACAGACACTATTTAAAAAAAAAAACAAGAAGAAGAAGAAATAAAATATCCATAGTAGCATGAATAGTTTTATTTGATTTTTTATAATTTTTTCTTTCTCTTCACTACTCTCTCTTACTGAACTGCCACCCTTTCTCTTCACTACTCTCTCTCTTACTGAACTGCCACCCTTTCTCTTCACTACTCTCTCTTACTGAACTGCCACCCTTTCTCTTCACTACTCTCTCTTACTGAACTGCCACCCTTTCTCTTCACTACTCTCTCTTACTCAACTGCCACCCTTTCTCTTCACTACTCTCTCTCTTACTGAACTGCCACCCTTTCTCTTCACTACTCTCTCTTACTGAACTGCCACCCTTTCTCTTCACTACTCTCTCTTACTGAACTGCCACCCTTTCTCTTCACTACTCTCTCTTACTGAACTGCCACCCTTTCTCTTCACTACTCTCTCTTACTCAACTGCCACCCTTTCTCTTCACTACTCTCTCTTACTGAACTGCCACCCTTTCTCTTCACTACACTCTCTTACTGAACTGCCACCCTTTCTCTTCACTACTCTCTCTCTTACTGAACTGCCACCCTTTCTCTTCACTACTCTCTCTTACTGAACTGCCACCCTTTCTCTTCACTACTCTCTCTTACTGAACTGCCACCCTTTCTCTTCACTACTCTCTCTTACTGAACTGCCACCCTTTCTCTTCACTACTCTCTCTTACTGAACTGCCACCCTTTCTCTTCACTACTCTCTCTTACTGAACTGCCACCCTTTCTCTTCACTACTCTCTCTTACTGAAGTGCCACCCTTTCTCTTCACTACTCTCTCTTACTGAACTGCCACCCTTTCTCTTCACTACTCTCTCTTACTGAACTGCCACCCTTTCTCTTCACTACTCTCTCTTACTGAACTGCCACCCTTTCTCTTAACTACTCTCTCTTACTTAATGAGCTGCCATATTCTCTCTTCCTTTTTCTCTCTTTTACTGAGCTGCCATTCACTCTCTTCCCTACTCTCTGTTACTGAGATGTCATTCCTCTCTCTGTCCTGGTACATCCAACTGAGCAGGGCCTCCCACAGTCAACATCACCAAATAACCAAGACATTTTTGGGGGTATTGAAAGAAAACAACACAGAACATTACGTATTTAATCAGCGAGAGCATTGGTCTGCACCGGTGACGTTCAGTGCACTTCTCTTTCGGTAAAGCACTTACCGCGTTCTACATCGGTGCGCAATCAGTGATCACAGAAACGTCTGATGCAGTTATCCCCCCTGTAACGAGTGGACCAAAAAGTATATCATCTAACCTTACAGTGTTTTTCTTTTTCTTTTGAAATCACAGATGGTTAAAAAATGTTGAAGATTTGAGATTGAAAGTAATCCATGGATATATTTAAAACTTTGAGTTATTGAAAGCCTTTTATGGATAATGCTTCTTTTTAAAGGTAAAGTGTTAGTGTAATAGTTTCTAGATGTGTTCCCATACCCGCCCACCAGCCATTATACAGTCCTGAAATTTTGACACAATGAATAGTGTGGCGGCATATTCGTGGCTTGTCATGTAAAAGTTCTGGGGTGGATGGGGTGAATATACATTAGTTTTTGTTTTGTCTGTATACAGCTGTTCTTTATTACATAAATGTATTTTATTTTATTGTCACCCCGATTATGTCTCTTTTTCTAACATTTTTATGTACAGCGCGGTGAGCCCAGCCCTAGGCTGGGGTACCGCGCTATATAAGACAACTAATGATAATAATAATAATCTATGGAAACTTCGCTGAGCCTGGATTTTCCTATTCGTAAAACTTCAAACTTTAAATCTTAAACCTTTATTTAGCCAAAGATGTAAACGATGAAAGAGCAAGCAGCTTATAAAATGTATTTAGATACAAACTAATCTAATCTTGTAAGCATTCAATGGTTCTCAAGGTAGGCCTACTTTAAAAATAAAAAAATGGCTACAGTCAACAGGGTGGTATTTTTTGTTATGTTTAGACTCCGATTGTGCGACTCCAGATTTCTGCAAGAAGGATTGATTAAAACATAAATTATACTATGTTTCTGATGCAAAGATAACTCGTGCTATTTCGTCCTTTGGTACAATACAACCACACCCCCTAACATACGTTTTACAATACACCCTCTCGTGGTACAATACACTCTCAAACATTCTGTCATGGTACAATACGCCCTAAATACCACACATACCATCTCTTGGTACGATACACCATAAATTCCAAACATAGTCTCTGGTTCTACACTCAGTCCCCAGTAGAAGACAAAAACAAGACACCAGACAAGACACCAGACAAGACACCAAACAAGACAGCAAACAAGACACAAAACAAGACAACAAACAAGACAGCAAACAAGACAGCAAACAAGACACAAAACAAGACAACAAACAAGACAGCAAACAAGACAGCAAACAAGACACAAAACAAGACAACAAACAAGACAACAAACAAGACACCAAAAAATACACCAAACAAGACAACAAACAAGACAAAAAACAAGACACCAAACAAGACAGCAAACAAGACACAAAACAAGACAACAAACAAGACACCAAACAAGACAGCAAACAAGACACAAAACAAGACAACAAGCAAGACAAAAAACAAGACAACAAACAAGACAAAAAACAAGACAACAAACAAGACACCAAACAAGACACCAAACAAGACAGCAAACAAGACACAAAACAAGACAACAAACAAGACAAAAAACAAGACAACAAACAAGACACCAAACAAGACAACAAACAAGACAAAAAACAAGACACCAAACAAGACACCAAACAAGACAGCAAACAAGACACAAAACAAGACAAAAAACAAGACAAAAAACAAGACACAAAACAAGACAACAAACAAGACACAAAACAAGACAAAAAACAAGACAAAAAACAAGACAACAAACAAGACACCAAACAAGACACCAAACAAGACATCAAACAAGACAAAAAACAAGACAACAAACAAGACACCAAACAAGACACCAAACAAGACACCAAACAAGACAGCAAACAAGACACAAAACAAGACAACAAACAAGACACCAAAAAGACACCAAACAAGACAACAAACAAGACAAAAAACAAGACACCAAACAAGACACCAAACAAGACACCAAACAAGACACCAAACAAGACAACAAACAAGACACCAAACGAGACACCAGACAAAGTTCCCAGACGTATTTCCATAACAATAATTGCCTCCAGTTTCTTGTGTCTGAACTTTGTTGCCTCCTGAAGCGATTGGGCAATCAGCAAACATTCTTGATGTAATTATAGCATCCCCGGAACAGCGTTGAAAAACTTCCCCAAGGCACGTACAGCCTCCATGCTGCACCTTCCAACACACTTGAGCCGGTTCAATCCATCCTCATATTAGTTTTCTATTTGCTCATCACGCATGTTTACAAGGGAGGGAAACGTACATGGGCGTTAAGAGATTATTTTATTCTCAGGAAAACTATAGACCCCCCCCCCCCCCCCGCGCCAAAGCATCCCCTGCCTCAAGTGTCCAAAAATGGATAAAATGATACGAAATGACCAATCAATACAGAGGGACCTCGATGTGCATTCATTGGGGGGGGGGGGGAATATGGGTCGCGAGAGTTGTTGAGAGGACAACCGAAGTACATTTATTTGCCATGTATGGGGAGGGAATGATACAAAACATGACGATTCTTTTTGGTTTGGTCTTTTTATGAAACAGTTTTTCCTATTGTTACGTGAGTTCTGTATAAGAATGGATTTTACCTACACACACACCCACCCACAACCACACACACGCGCGCACACACACACACACTTTTGCTTGTCTAAGTGAGAACAAAATCATAAACCTATCACATATCCATCACAACATATTACCAAGAGGAAACAGTGTCCGCCATAGTTCTTGCTGGTGTTAGAGGTCAGGGGTCGTCAACCAACGACACGCAGAGCAATTTTCAATGTTACGCCGAAAACCCCCCGAAATACTAAAAGAGGACTAAAAAATGCGGCTATTTCACACTATTAGTGCCCAGCGTGATTTGATTGTTTAGGGTTCAGGTTAGGTTTAGGGATATATTTTTTAGAGGTTTGGGGATAGATTAAGGGTTCAGGTTAGGTTTAAGGATATATTTTTAGAGGTTTGGGGATAGATTAAGGGTTCAGGTTAGGTTTAGGGATACATTTAGGAAATTTTTTCATTATTATTTAACGTTTTATTCTTAATTTTACGGGTCGCGGCAACCAAGATTGCGGCAGTGTGAGACATCGCGGCACTAATAGTGTGAAATTACCAAAAATGCCTCTTGTCAGTTTGCCGGCCATTGTTACCCGGATATTTTTTATAGCTGTCCTAATTAAAAGAAAAAAAAATTAAGGTGTAGCGACGCTTACACTGCCGAGGAATATGATGGACACAACAATGCTACATGTTCGAACAAAGTATGTTCAACCAAGCATGTTAAACCATGCTTGTTAAACTAAGTATGCTAAACCAATTATTTAAAACCAAGTGTTTTCGACCATTCTGAGATGCCTTTAGGATAAAAAGACAACCAAAAAAACTTCCACTCAATAATGTTTTTGTTCGAAGAACGCTGCATATTTGCTGAGGAATGTGTGCATTATAACGAATCCACTTTATAAATAACAATCGATCACCCCCAATATGTTTGCCGAGTTCTTAAACTCTTTGCTATTGATAAAATAAATGGGTTCGGTTTGCAGCTTTTTGTTTGGTAACGTCACAAGCCGATAGCTATTTGCACACTCAAAGAGAGACCACTGTCGTTCGCAAACAATCAACAAACACAATTTTACCAACAGCGCCGTGTCGCCCGGGTTTTTTGGCGGCTATTCCCTCAGCTACGTCATTTTCCGATTCGTGACTATAGACCCCTACAAAAATCGATTTTTTTACACACGATTTCTTAGTTAGTAGAGCCGTTGATAAAACAATAAATAAAACCATTCATCATTGCAGAATTGCTGGAACGCGCACGGCCATGCCTGTCGTGGATACTGTGTATCGTGTGTATAGTAGTATTCAGTAACATACTAATGAACACGAGCTTACAAATAAAACAAACGGAAATGCTCCACGAATATCAATGAACGACATGAACGATTAATTCAAGCTCGATAATCGTATTCCGGATCAGTGGCGTAGCGAGCTTAACTCGCGCCCGGGGCACAGTACCTTTTTAGCGCCCCCCCCCAATACCCTTTTAGCGCCCCCCAATACCTTTTTAGCGCACCCCCTATTCGAAAAACATACAATATTATAGTAAAATATACCATTTGGCGCCCCTTTGTGAGTAGCGCCCGGGGCATGATGCCCCCCTTGCCCCCCCCCCTCACTACGCCACTGTTCCTGATATGTTAACACGCCGTGACACAGCTTTTAAATTTATTAAAATTTCAACCAAGCACAACCAAACAACCCAATAACCCAAAGTTTACTGATTTAATTGGTTTTTTTTTAAATCCCCAACGACGCAGTTTTAAAAAGAAAATGGAACCCAGTCCAAAACCCTTTAATTAGAAACCCAAACACATCGACAATCATTAGAATCATTTGGTTAAAAACAACTGAACAAGAACAAGTATTGATCAGTCCACTTCACAGCTTACAGTTGCGTTAGTCTGCCTTAGCTCAGCATGAAGTTTGCCTTCATTTCTGTCCCATAGCTATCATAACACTAACTATCATGGCATGTTCAGAAGGCTTGGTCGTTAAACGCCCCTGAACAGCATTCGCTATGTCCCCCCCCTCCCCCCACAAACCACCAACAGGGCAGCGCATGTTAATCTGATTTACTGCTTTTAAGACTAGCTGATTACCTGCTTGACTAGAGAACGTAATGCACGGCCAATCACAGCGACCTAAGATCTCAGAGCACTTACCGTCCTGATTTCATGTGCACGTGAGCCGCTTGTCCATATGTCGGCCTTTTAGGATCACGGTAATCCACTGCGTCCAAGCTCCAGGATGGCCCACAAGTGTGCTGACACCCCCAACCTACTCCGTGTTATTAATCCTGGTGTTGGAAGTCCGTCTACCGTGGCCCCCGAACTCTCCCGATGGCCCAAGTGGATACAACGTGTATTTGTCACATTTGGGTGGCTTTCAGCATTGTAAACAAACCGGGTGGCTGGCTGAGACTCGGGGAAGGAGTTGAAAAAAAAGGGGGGGGGGGTGAATGTGAAGTGAGGCTGAGAAAATTGGGAAGGGGTAGAAAGGAGCAGAGAACTCTGAAGTTGAGACGGTACGAGGGTACCAGGGGAAGTAACCGGGGAAAAAGATTGTTTCACAGGGCCGTGAAACGCGGGAGAAAGCGGCACTTGAACAAGACGTGGTAACAAATCTGCTGGATGGAAGGGGAGGGGGGTTGAGGTTTAGGGGGCGGGGGTACTACCCCACTAGATGAAGGGGGACGGCGAAGCTTCTGCCTCCTGGAGGGAAATCGATCATGTATTTCAATAGAGGCTTCCAGATTTTAAACTGCTTGGTCCTTCATAGACTTCTATTCTATGGTGCTATTTGGGTCTGGACGTTATATTTCCTTCTTACTTTCTGGTCCTTCATAGACTTCTATTCTATGGTGCTATTTGGGTCTGGACGTTATATTTCCTTCTTACTTTCTGGTCCTTCATAGACTTCTATTCTATGGTGCTATTTGGGTCTGGACGTTATATTTCCTTCTTACTTTCTGGTCCTTCATAGACTTCTATTCTATGGTGCTATTTGGGTCTTGATGTTATATTTCCTTCTTACTTTCTGGTCCTTCATAGACTTCTATTCTATGGTGCTATTTGGGTCTGGACGTTATATTTCCTTCTTACTTTCTGGTCCTTCATAGACTTCTATTCTATGGTGCTATTTGGGTCTTGATGTTATATTTCCTTCTTACTTTCTGGTCCTTCATAGGCTTCTATTCTATGGTGCTATTTGGGTCTGGACGTTATATTTCCTTCTTACTTTCTGGTCCTTCATAGACTTCTATTCTATGGTGCTATTTGGGTCTGGGCGTTATATTTCCTTCTTACTTTCTGGTCCTTCATAGACTTCTATTCTATGGTGCTATTTGGGTCTGGACGTTATATTTCCTTCTTACTTTCTGGTCCTTCATAGACTACTATTCTATGGTGCTATTTGGGTCTTGATGTTATATTTCCTTCTTACTTTCTGGTCCTTCATAGACTTCTATTCTATGGTGCTATTTGGGTCTTGATGTTATATTTCCTTCTTACTTTCTGGTCCTTCCTAGACTTCTATTCTATGGTGCTATTTGGGTCTGGACGTTATATTTCCTTCTTACTTTCTGGTCCTTCATAGACTTCTATTCTATGGTGCTATTTGGGTCTTGATGTTATATTTCCTTCTTACTTTCTGGTCCTTCATAGACTTCTATTCTATGGTGCTATTTGGGTCTTGATGTTATATTTCCTTCTTACTTTCTGGTCCTTCATAGACTTCTTTTCTATGGTGCTATTTGGGTCTTGATGTTATATTTCCTTTTTACTTTCTTCTTCTCATGGCTGTTTTTGAAAGATGTTCTTACAAGGAAAAACGACTCAAAGATATAGTCTATGTATCAACAAACTATTTGTAAAGCTTTAACTCTAACAGGACTGATTGCGACACGTAGAGATTAGTATAATCCGTACGTAAAAAGTTACATATGCGATGAGAAGGTTTGTATGTTTACTCACTGTGAGTGACGAACTACCCACAGTGAAAATCAATGTAATGGGTTATATGTAAGGTTGTCAATGTAATGGGTTATATGTAAGGTTGTCAATGTAATGGGTTATATGTAAGGTTGTCAATGTAATGGGTTATATGTAAGGTTGTCAATGTAATGGGTTATATGTAAGGTTGTCAATGTAATGGGTTATATGTAATACGACATATCCGGCTTTATTATCAAAGGTTTTCAGGGGCGGGACAAGCAAAAGCTAAACCTGGTGCAAAGCCTGAATTTAGGCACCCTCGTCCCCCCCAAAAAGTATACATTATTACACATATTTGTATAAAAAAATGACGATTTTGGCGCCCGCTGAAGTTGTTGCTCCCCCGCTCCCCCTATATTTTTAAGGTTGCACGGTCCTAGTGATTTCAGTTCATTGACTCCACAAACAATTTGTAGTTGAGGTTGTAGATAATAAATAACAACAACTAAATAACAACAACAACAATATATGAATTGTGTGTGTGTGTGCGCGCGTGTGTGTGTGGAAAACATAATTTTTCAAAACTTAATAAGATCGAGGGCTCCCCTAATATCCTGTAAAAAAAAAATAATTTAAAATTGAATTAGTGAAAATGACATATTTTTGTGTCACAGTTTGTAATCAAATGTTTTTAAAGTTGAAGATCACAACCACATTTAAACCGAATATTTTGTACACCATACTTAAATTGAGACGATTTCTGATTTCATTTTTCAAAAAATATATAAAAAATTATATATCATTTAGCATAGTTATCGGGAATTATATTTTGTGCGCTATTGAACCATACTTTTTTCAAACATGTAGAATTATGTGTAATATACTCTCAATATCAAATTTGCTGATTAGGAATGAGTAAATTAGGAATCAGTAAATTAGGAAGCAGTCCATGATTCAGATCAGAAGCGTAATGTATATAAGATACATATATGTTATTTTCAAAATAAGTTGTTCTGACAAAAAGGAATGCCTTTTTATGTTGATGCTATCAAAGAACAACTTGTTCCGCGGTTTTTCTTCTTTGAACTCAAAACTCATGACCTAAGAAAACGCATGACCTAAGAAAACTCATGACCTAAGAAAACTCATGACCTAAGAAAACGCATATTCCGAGCCACGATGATATTTACTGGCAGTCGAGTTGGCGTTGGGCAAAGGCGCCATCTGAGGGGGAAAGGGTGGGGGCGAAGGGGGGGAAAGGTGGGAGGAAAAAGGTGGGGGGAAAGGGTGGGGGAAATGGTGGGGGGGCTGGTCTGTGAGGGAGTCAGATGACCACCGCTATCCTATATTGAAATTACAGAAGGGAGATGGCCCAAACATGAGACGGGCGGGTGGAAGGCCGCAGATCCTTGACACGGGGGTCTTCGTGTCTTTATTTCGACTGCCCGAGGCTGCCATCTTTTCTATAGAACAAGAATACTGTGCCGCTGGAGAACTGACCCACCGTAACTGAGCTGGTCACCGTGCAGTTTAAGTGTCTGTCCTCCCCGCCCCTCCACCATCCCCCCATTCCACCGCTAGCCTTGTTCAATGAAACGTCCTGTCCTCAAATATCAATGAACTCAAGGGAGCCATGGCTCGGACGTCAAAGAAATGAGGCGAGATGGGGTGGGGTGGGGGGGGGGCACAGCGGTACGATGGACAGTGGTCACTACTGGTCACCCGTGGACTCAAACCGGAGCGCGTGGATTCATGTTTCAAAAGATTTCCCCCATCACAAGACTGCTAGATACAATAATTCTTCCATGTGTTTGTGAGCCTTTCGGCCAATCCTTATTTTATCGTGCTGTTATTTTTATTTCATTTTAATATTACTTGTTGCACTGATGAAGGCACTAGTCTTAACATTTGAATTTTTATTTTCTCGTATGCTAATTAAGGCTTATAATTACATATATATATATTTATATATATATATATATATATATGTATATATATATATATATTCACTGTTTTATTTACAAAAATTTGTCTCATTAATGTATTTAAACGCTTTGTCGCAAGTACAAGTCGTACAACCCTTTTATAAATGGTTAACCCTATTTATGCTGTGGTGGTGGCGCTGCATGCTTAGTTCGTTAAGTTTAAAACACATTTAGACATTTAAAACAAAGATAAAATATCATGGAACAAAAAAAAAACCAAAAAAAAACCCCGCTAAAATTGTTATTGAGATAAATAAATAAGCGTGGGCAAATTTAAATATCAAAGCTTTTCTGGCAACGTCTAGGGAAGAGGGGAGGGTCGTGGGGTGGCAGTGGGGCGGGGTGGGAGTGGGGCTGGTGGGGTGCCTTTTGGGTGGGGGAGAACAACCTGGGTACAGTCGAGATGAATTGCATGCTCATTTAGCTTGGTGTGGATTAAGGCATTGCCATAAGGCGTTAAGGTAATACAAGTACCGGTATCGGTAATCGGTGTGGTGGTGGGCCTCTACGGGGGGGGGGGGGGGAGTGTAAAAGTAGCTGGACGGGGCTGGTAGATATCAGGTGTGGTAACTGCAGGTGTTATCACAATATGTTTTATGGCTGAGCGCGTCGTCACAGATTTACGAGAGATAACTCCAGTGGTAGGTGGTAGCTAGATTGAAAGGTGTGATATTTTCCCCAGTGGTTCTCAAATATTTTACTTCTGCCCCGAGTCCATTCAGACAACACCGGTCAACATTGACATTGCTACGGACTTAAGGAAGGCCCCGATCTGTAGTTTCTTGCTGTGCTGGACACGAATATAAGCATGAATATTGTTATTATTGTCTCTAGTTTTGAAGATAGTTTATAGAGTTCATTTTCTTTGTTTCACCGTGCACATGCGTCCAGTAAGACCGCAACAACATCCCAAATAAGCTTAGGACAGTCGTCGGCAAATCGCGGCTCGCGAGCCGCATGCGGCTCTTTCGCGACCTGTGCGCGGTTCGGTCAGTCGGCCACAAATCGTGTTTGACTCCGAAAAACATGGTTCTTGAAAAGAAATTTGGCTCTAATTTTTTTTTTAATCGCCCTGCTGCATATTTTTGGCTCTTTTGACTAATGACTTTGCCAACCACCAGCCTATAATAGCCTCCAGCTGAATATTCTCTTGATTCATCTGATGAGGAAAAAAGTGAGCCAAACAGGTTCTTCTCCTGTTCCATCAGCATTACAGCGGTGCATCATCAACCGCACGCATAATAATGTAACTGTGCATCATCAAACCCACACAGACTAACATAGGAAGAACTAAATGGCCTGGTTCGTGATTTTAACACATCCAATAACAAGGCAGAATTGCTAGGATCAAGACTCCAACAATGTAATCTAAGGGAAGAAGATGTGACAATAACTTTATATCGAAAGCGCCGCCAGCAGTTGGAGCCTGTATCCAGAAAGAAAAGTAATCTGGTATTCTGTTCCGATATTGAGGGCATCACGAATGCCTCAAAAATCTTTCATGACTTACAAGAATGGAGGCTATGTGTAGTCTCTTCCAAACTGAGTCTTAATGCTGCGCTTTTCCACAGTGGAAACCGTCTTCCATCTGTTCCAGTAGGCGCATGCTGTCCACATGAAAGAGATATACGATAACTTAAAGCAGTTACTGAATTTCATTGAGTAAAACAAGTGCACCTTTGGTGATTTCAAGGTAGTTGCCATTTTAATGGGACTGCAGCAGATCTAAACAAAATACACTGGTTTCGTATTGAGGGGATAGCCGAGCAAAGGAACTGCACTACTTGAGGAAAGGAATAGACTCGCAGACAAAGTGTTGCAGTTGGAGAGAGGAATATCCAGAATATGGTCGAGACTCAAAATCTTGCTACCTCCACTTTACAACAAACTAGGCTTCGTGAAAGCCATAGACCGGACTTCACCATGAGTTTTCGGATATCTCTATGAAAAATTCCCTCGAATCAGCGAAGAAAAGATGAAAGAGGGAATTTTTGTGGGTCCTCAGATTCGAGACTCTTCAAAGATGGCCGGCTCAACAACTTTGCTGCAAGGTGTCATGCGTAACACTCATGGAATGATTTTAGCCTATTGTCTACGAACTTTCTCATGAATTTTATGGCAGACAACTCCAAGGAACAAGTAGAAGACATGCTGGCAGCATCAGAAACGTGGCTGCAATATGTTTCTAAAGATCCTCTTCCTTCATTCCCATCTGGATTTCTTCCCTGAAGATGAACACGGCGAGCGTTTTCATCAAGATATGGCAACAAATGGTACAAAGATATTAGGGATAAGGGTCTTCTACAATGCTGGCTGATTACTGCTGGACACTGTCACAAGGTCCCCGAGTATTGCATGTGGATGTTGCCACTAGGTCCAAGAATATTACATGTGGCTGTTGCCACTAGGCCCTACAGTATTACATGTGGCTGTTGCCACTAGGTCCCAGAGTATTACATGTGGCTGTTGCCACTAGGTCCCAGAGTATTATATGTGGCTGTTGCCACTAGGTCTCAGAGTATTACATGTGGCTGTTGCCACTAGGTCTCTATTGCATGTGGCTGTTGCCACTAGGTCTCAGAGTATTGCATGTGACTGTTGCCACTATGTCTCAGAGTATTGCATGTGACTGTTGCCACTAGGTCTCAGAGTATTACATGTGGCTGTTGCCACTATGTCTCTATTGCATGTGGCTGTTGCCACTAGGTCTCAGAGTATTGCATGTGACTGTTGCCACTAGGTCTCAGAGTATTACATGTGGCTGTTGCCACTAGGTCTCTATTGCATGTGGCTGTTGCCACTAGGTCTCAGAGTATTACATGTGGCTGTTGCCACTAGGTCTCAGAGTATTACATGTGGCTGTTGCCACTAGGTCTCAGAGTATTACATGTGGCTGTGAAAGTGGCTGCACATTTAGAAATGTATTACCCGTTAGATGAGAAGTAACTACATCGATCTATGATGTCATACTGCAGATATAAGGACGTTTTCAAAAGGAGCGTGACAAGCCAATATTGAAATCAACGAATGGGAGATCATCGCTGAGCACCGATCCAGCTGGCGACCATCAGTGCATGAAGGAGTCGAACAGGCAGGAGATGCGCAAAACGAAGATCTTGCAACAAAAAAAAAAAGAGCATTACGGAAGGTTAGATTTAACCAGCAATCAAGGTTCTTTTCCGAGAGGTGCAGACGAGACTGCTATTCCAGGATCGACATCGTAAGACATTTGATGGGGTATCTATTGGCACATCGGCGTCACGTGAGAAGGAAGGATGCCATATATGTACAGATTAAATCTTTTTTGTTTTGAACGAGTAGTTTAGCAGGGTTTCTATTCAGGTTCTGAGGAGTGAAGAGGGTGCATCACCAATACAGAGGACTAAATCGGGTGCATCATCAATACAGAGGGGTGAAGAGGGTGCATCACCAAAACCCACGAGGAAAAGCGGCTCAAAGGCAGACCGAGGCTTAGATGGATGGATCATGTGGAAAAAGATCAACGACTGGGAATCCAAGCATGGAAACGAAAAGCATTAATTAGGTCTGCGTGGAAGGAAGTAGTGAGTCAGGCCAAAGCCCGGCATGGGCTGTAGCGCCACAGGGATGGATGGGTGGATTTATTCAGGTTAGAGTATATTTATTTAAATTACATAACATAGAATGGCGTTCAATGATGTCTTCTTTCAACATTGCTTTTACTCATAGACATATTTTCATGTGTCAAAATTGTTTAAACACTTTTCAAAAACAACGACTTTTGATAACCTCAAGGTTCAAGCGGTTACCGTGTTTAAGAGGGAACCCTTGACTGCCCCCCCCCCTACATTAGTTTTTATTAGGTGTACGTAGGGTAGGTGTTGGGACCACTCATATTCCCGACTCTTTACGTAACTGTCCGTATTGACTTAGGACGGCACTAAACCACTGTGCCATGGCTTCAGGAGTTTCACTGCGTGACGCGCTCCAATTTATCTCCATACAGGCCAGGGCTGAGCCTCTACGAGGACTTATTTATTGTCGAGACCCATCGGGCCACCCTTCGACCCTTCAATAAGAAAAGGGGGGTGGGGGAGAGTTCACACTATGAGAACTGTTAGAAAGCCCCGAATAAAAGAGTGCGGTAGAAGAGGCTTTTGTCGTCTGGTCGGGCTTAATCACAGCATAACATGCCTTATCACTGCGCACCATGCAATAAAGGGAGGAGAAATAGGCCGTAGGCACGGAGAGAATTAGCTTTGAAACTGGTTAGGGACTTCATTCTGTTACGTGTTCTTTAGATTTATTAGCTTCATTTAGGCATATGGTGAGTGGGGTGGGGAGGTGGAGGAACAAAACAGATGAGAGGATGGGGTGTTGGGGTCATGGGGGTGGTGTAGTGGAGGGGTGGACGGTGGGGTGGTGGGATAAGGCGGAGGTGTGTTTAGATTGGATGGAGGGGTGAGGTGGTTGTGAGATTGGACGAAGGGGTGGGGTGGTGGTGGTGAGATTGGATGGAGTGGTGGTGAGATTGGATGGAGTGGTGGGGTGGTGGTGGTGAGATTGGATGGAGTGGTGGTGTGGAGGTGGTGAGATTCGATGGAGTGGTGGGGTGGTGGTGAGATTCGATGGAGTGGTGGGGTGGTGAGATTGTATGGAGTGGTGAGATTGGATGGAGTGGTGGGGTGGTGGTGAGATTGGATGGAGTGGTGGTGAGATTGGATGGAGTGGGGGTGAGATGGATGGAGTGGTGGGGTGGTGGTGAGATTGGATGGAGTGGTGGGGTGGTGAGATTGGATGGAGTCGTGGGGTGGTGGTGGTGAGATTGGGTGGAGTGGTGGGGTGGTGGTGGTGAAATTGGATGGAGTGGTGGTGTTGAGATTGGATGGAGTGGTGGTGGTGAGATTGGATGGAGTGGTGGGGTGGTGGTGGTGAGATTGGATGGAGTGGTGGTGTGATGGTGGTGAGATTCGATAAAGTGGTGGGGTGGTGGTGAGATTCGATGGAGTGGTGGGGTGGTGGTGGTGAGATTGCATGGAGTGGTGGGGTGGTGAGATTGGATGGAATGGTGGGGTGGTGGTGAGATTGGATGGAGTGGTAATGAGATTGGATGGAGTGGTGGTGAGATTGGAAGGGGTGGTGGTGAGATTGGATGGAGTGTTGGAGTGGTGGTGAGATTGGATGAAGTGGTGGGGTGGTGGTGAGATTGGATGGAGTGGTGGTGGTGAGATTGGATGGAGTGGTGGTGGTGAGATTGGATGGAGTGGTGGTGGTGAGATTGGATGGAGTGGTGGTGTGATGGTGGTGAGATTCGATGGAGTGGTGGGGTGGTGGTGAGATTCGATGGAGTGGTGGGGTGGTGGTGGTGAGATTGCATGGAGTGGTGGGGTGGTGAGATTGGATGGAATGGTGGGGTGGTGGTGAGATTGGATGGAGTGGTGGTGAGATTGGATGGAGTGGTGGTGAGATTGGATGGAGTGGTGGTGTGGTGGTGAGATTGGATGGAGTAGTGGTGTGGTGGTGAGATTGGATGGAGTGGTGGTGAGATTGGATGGGGTGGTGGTGAGATTGGATGGAGTGGTGGGGTGGTGGTGAGATTCGATGGAGTGGTGGTGTGGTGGTGAGATTGGATGGAGTGGTGGGGTGGTGAGATTGGATGGAGTCGTGGGGTGGTGGTGGTGAGAGTGGGTGGAGTGGTGGGGTGGTGGTGGTGAAATTGGATGGAATGGTGGGGTGGTGGTTGTGAGATTGGATTGACTGGTGGGGTGGTGAGATTGGATGGAGTGGTGGTGAGATTGGATGGAGTGGTGGGGTGGTGGTGGTGAGATTGGATGGAGTGGTGGGGTGGTGAGATTGGATGGAGTGGTAAGGTGGTGGTGAGATTGTATGGAGTGGTGGGGTGGTGGTGGTGAGATTGGATGGAGTGGTGGGGTGGTGGTGAGATTGGATGGAGTGGTGGTGAGATTGGATGGAATGGTGGGGTGGTGGTGAGATTGGATGGAGTGGTGGTGAGATTGGATGGAGTGGTGGTGAGATTGGATGGGGTGGTGGTGAGATTGGATGGAGTGGTGGGGTAATGGTGAGATTCGATGGAGTGGTGGGGTGGTGGTGAGATTGGATGGAGTGGTGGGGTGGTGGTGGTGAGATTGGATGGAGTGGTGGGGTGGTGAGATTGGATGGAGTGGTGGGGTGAGATTGGATGGAGTGGTGGGGTGGTGAGATTGGATGGAGTGGTGAGATTGGATGGAGTGGTGGGGTGGTGGTGAGATTGGATGGCGTGGTGGTGAGATTGGATGGAGTGGTGGTGAGATGGGTGGAGTGGTGGGGTGGTGGTGAGATTGGATGGAGTGGTGGGGGGTGAGATTGGATGGAGTGGTGGGGTGGTGGTGGTGAGATTGGGTGGAGTGGTGGGGTGGTGGTGGTGAAATTGGATGGAGTGGTGGTGGTGAGATTGGATGGAGTGGTGGTGGTGAGATTGGATGGAGTGGTGGGGTGGTGGTGGTGAGATTGGATGGAGTGTTGGTGTGATGGTGGTGAGATTCGATGGAGTGGTGGGGTGGTGGTGAGATTCGATGGAGTGGTGGGGTGGTGGTGGTGAGAATGCATGGAGTGGTGGGGTGGTGAGATTGGATGGAATGGTGGGGTGGTGGTGAGATTGGATGGAGTGGTGGTGAGATTGGATGGAGTGGTGGTGAGATTGGATGGGGTGGTGGTGAGATTGGATGGAGTGTTGGGGTGGTGGTGAGATTGGATGAAGTGGGGGGGTGGTGGTGAGATTGGATGGAGTGGTGGTGGTGAGATTGGATGGAGTGGTGGTGGTGAGATTGGATGGAGTGGTGGTGGTGAGATTGGATGGAGTGGTGGTGTGATGGTGGTGAGATTCGATGGAGTGGTGGGGTGGTGGTGAGATTCGATGGAGTGGTGGGGTGGTGGTGGTGAGATTGCATGGAGTGGTGGGGTGGTGAGATTGGATGGAATGGTGGGGTGGTGGTGAGATTGGATGGAGTGGTGGTGAGATTGGATGGAGTGGTGGTGAGATTGGATGGAGTGGTGGTGTGGTGGTGAGATTGGATGGAGTGGTGGTGTGGTGGTGAGATTGGATGGAGTGGTGGTGAGATTGGATGGGGTGGTGGTGAGATTGGATGGAGTGTTGGGGTGGTGGTGAGATTCGATGGAGTGGTGGTGTGGTGGTGAGATTGGATGGAGTGGTGGGGTGGTGAGATTGGATGGAGTCGTGGGGTGGTGGTGGTGAGAGTGGGTGGAGTGGTGGGGTGGTGGTGGTGAAATTGGATGGAGTGGTGGGGTGGTGGTTGTGAGATTGGATGGACTGGTGGGGTGGTGAGATTGGATGGAGTGGTGGGGTGGTGGTGGTGAGATTGGATGGAGTGGTGGGGTGGTGAGATTGGATGGAGTGGTAAGGTGGTGGTGAGATTGTATGGAGTGGTGGGGTGGTGGTGGTGAGATTGGATGGAGTGGTGGGGTGGTGGTGAGATTGGATGGAGTGGTGGTGAGATTGGATGGAGTGGTGGGGTGGTGGTGAGATGGGATGGAGTGGTGGTGAGATTGGATGGAGTGGTGGTGAGATTGGATGGGGTGGTGGTGAGATTGGATGGAGTGTTGGGGTGGTGGTGAGATTGGATGGAGTGGTGGGGTAATGGTGAGATTCGATGGAGTGGTGGGGTGGTGGTGAGATTGGATGGAGTGGTGGGGTGGTGGTGGTGAGATTGGATGGAGTGGTGGGGTGGTGAGATTGGATGGAGTGGTGGGGTGAGATTGGATGGAGTGGTGGGGTGGTGAGATTGGATGGAGTGGTGGGAGGGTGAGATTAGATGGAGTGGTGGGGTGGAGGTGGTGGTGAGATACGATGGAGGGGTGGGGAATGATTATGTGAAGAGTAGTATGAGACGGGCGCTTGACAGAGTTAAAGAAAAAAAAAGACAGGCAGAAAAAGGACACCGAGGAAATGAAGAGAGTGAGTGAGAGAGAGGGAGAGAGAGAGAGAGAGTGAGAGAGAGAGAAAGAGAGAGAGAAAGAGAGAGAGAAAGAGAGAGAGAGAGAGAAAAGAGAGCTTCTAAAGTTTTTAAAAAGTAAAACAAATGACTGTCACATCAATGGACATGAGAAAATGAGACTTACTAGAGCAGGGGTGGCCAGACCTGTAGTAACTGAAAGCTATTTTTTTAATTAAAAAAATTGTCGAGAGCCGCATTGAAGCACTATGGGTCACGACCCCAATCGCAATGAAAAATTCCTTTTGTGATATATTTAAAAAAATTACTTTTTATTCGAATTTATTGATTTAAACATTTCAATTGTTTTAAACCTAACCGTATGTTGAAGAAATATATGCGTTACAGTTACACAATTGAAGAAATATATGCGTTACAGTTACACAATTAACAAATATTTAAATGTAAAATTTATGAATAGAAACACACCGCATGTATACTCATAATTATAGTGAACATTAATTGTTACGATACTTTGAAATGTGGATTTTTACCGGAACCGGAACCAGAAATTTAACAGTTCACATCACCAACAAATCAGAAACCAATCGCTCCCTTCAACTTTTAATAATTTAAATCAATCCCAAATTATTTTCAACCCTTTGTTTCAGTCAAGATTTTTTTTTAACACTTTCATTTAAATTTGATATTATATATTTCAAACGAAAAATTTTAATTTCATAAATTGTTCGCGAGCCGCAATGTGAACACAGAAGTGCCGCATGCGGCTCGCGAGCCGCGGTTTGGCCAACGTTGTACTAGAGTATCAGAGAAACTTGAGAGAAAGAGAGAGAAAGAGAGAGGCAGAGTTAGAGAGAAATCACGGAGAAGACTCATGGCCAAAAACATTAGCTGGACTGGCGCACCTGTGCTTGTTGAACATCGTCAGCTGGACGTGGGTTTTAAATATTGTAAGAACATGTTAGAAATTACACGGTACTGATAGCAGACGCCAGTCTCAAAACGACGAGGCCAAGAATTACGACGTCAATCTGGAAGAAATGTGACGTTGGTTAGTTAGACGTTCGTCTGATAGGAATGCGACCTCAGATAGACACAAACATTAGATATTCGTCTGATAGGAATGTGAATTCGAATAGACAGAAAACTTTTTAAAGACTTGAATCTATCTTTGAAATTAATTAATATAAAGAAAATATTTGTGAATGTTGTAATAAAAAAAAAGTCAATTATTGAGTATCGAAACATTCATGATTTGTAAGAATTATAATGATTGGGTGAACTGGGTGAAGGAATTCATCTCCCATAAACTATAATAAACTGTTCTCTTAAAGTTTTCTAGAGTTTTCTTGCTATTAACAATCCAGGATCACAACAACATTACTTACAAGCTCATAATGTTACTCACAAACCAAAATCACAAAGTTACTGACAAACATCTTCTAATGGCTTCCAACGTTACTGACAAACATCTTCTAATGGCTTCCAACGTTACTTACAAACATCTTCTAATGGCTTCAACGTTACTGACAAACATCTTCTAATGGCTTCCAACTAGCAAGTCACGCCTGTCGCTGTTTTAAAAGAAGGGAAATATTTAACATGTTATGTGACACCGCAAATATGGTGCCAGCCATGTTCATGAAAAACTTATGTCAACTGGTGGAACGTGTACCGTGTGAGGAGAATGCTGTGATATTGTGACGTTGACGTTGGGATGTTCTGATGTTGTGACGTTGGGATGTCGTGACGTTGTGATGTTGGGACGTTGTGATGTTGTGATGTTGTATGATGTGATGTTGTGATGATGTTACGTTTTGATGTGTGATGTGATGTTGTGATGCTGTGATGTTGTGATGTTGTGATGATGTTACGTTTTGATGTGTGATGTGATGTTGTGATGCTGTGATGTTGTGATGTTGTGATGTTGTGATGCTGTCATGATATGATGTTGTGATGTTGTCATGCTATGATGTTGTGATGACGTGATGTTGTGATCCAGTGTTATTGATTTACATTTAATACCAGTACCCTTTTTTCCCGCCAGAAATGTTGTTATTTTAAACAAATGTACCCCGTGAGAACCGCATCGTCTACACGACGCATCTCGTTGGTCAGTGAGATTTACGCAGCAGGTTGGTCAGTGAGATTTACGCAGCAGGTTGGTCAGTGAGATTTACGCAGCAGGTTGGTCAGTGAGATTTACGCGTCTGGTTGGTCAGTGAGATTTACGCAGCAGGTTGGTCAGTGAGATTTACGCGGCTGGTTGGTCAGTGAGATTTACGCGTCTCGTTGGTCAGTGAGATTTACGCGTCTCGTTGGTCAGTGAGATTTACGCGTCTCGTTGGTCAGTGAGATTTACGCGTCTCGTTGGTCAGTGAGATTTACGCGTCTCGTTGGTCAGTGAGATTTACGCGTCTCGTTGGTCAGTGAGATTTACGCGTCTCGTTGGTCAGTGAGATTTACGCGTCTCGTTGGTCAGTGAGATTTACGCGTCTCGTTGGTCATTGAGATTTACGCGTCTCGTTGGTCAGTGAGATTTACGCGTCTCGTTGGTCATTGAGATTTACGCGTCTCGTTGGTCAGTGAGATTTACGCGTCTCGTTGGTAATTGAGATTTACGCGTCTCGTTGGTCAGTGAGATTTATGCGTCCGTCCACCGTTTCATTTAGGCAGTAGTAGGCAGTAGTAGGCAGTAGTAGGCAGTAGTAGGCAGGCTAACGATTATGCAGAGACATACGACATGATGATTATTCCCCCGATAAAAGGAGCATTTATTCTGGATAAAGAGCATGTATCAAATAAAAAGTACACGTATCATGGATAGAGATCACGTATCATGGATAAAGAGCACGTATCGTGAATAAAGATCATACAGGAGAGATTACGAATAGCTACTGCCCTTGTAAATTCCCAATTGTACAAATTCTTTTCAACGATAACAAAACATGTTTAATAAAGTGTTTTAATTTTTTTTTTAACTAGCGTGTTTGATCGTTAGCTCTTACACCGTGGCGGTAATTAGTCAAACGAAGGTTCGAGAAATTACTCACCTACACAGCATTATGTAAATGAGCTCTGAACTCACGACCCACCGCTAATGTTGCGCCCACCATTACCCTCAGATAACCTTTGAATAAAGGCCGACAACATTCTCAATGGCTGCTACTCAATATCGTCGTCACGTGCTCAATCGCACTACGGACGTAATCGATTACAATTATTATTATGAATATCGTCGCGTTGTGTAAGTCTCGGGGCTAAATATGATTGATAAGTGCCCAAGTGTTTGCCGATATGCGATTCCCATACAACAATTGATGGTGCGATTTACATACAACAGTTGAAGGTGCGACTCCAATACAGTTGAAGGTGAGATTCCCATATAACAATTGATGGTGAGATTCCCATATAACAATTGATGGTGAGATTCCCATACAAAGATTGGTGGTGAGATACTGACACAAAAATCCCTCGGAGATGTTTAATTATGTGACGCCATTTTTTCAGCCCCCCCCGCCCCCCCCCCCCCCCACGAAATGACGAGATGTGTAAACATTGATTTAGTCACAACATTTCCCTCAATTCTTGGATTTAGAGTAGAGAATAAACAATGCAGGCGTTATAATTTCAATAAACTGGCCAATAAAAGGAGAAATGTAACACCTTAATTGCTTCTTTAACGTGTTATGACATGCAACAAAAACGGTTAATGCTACTTTCGTATTGATATGATCAGTCACGTGTATAAGTCAGAGTTGGCATCAACAGCAGAAGACGGAATAAGTGGCGTAGGAAAAGGTGCACTAAGGGTCATTGCGCCCCGGGCGGCTATTTCTTTTCTTTATACGGAAGGGGGGGGGGCGACGTTTTCGTCCAACTTAAGGTTGTTTTTCTTTTGGTGTGTGTTTGTAGAAGGGGGCGGAAGACCCCTTGGCCCGCCTCGGGAGGCACTAACCCTAGCCACGCCACTGGATATCAGATCACGCCCACTCCGAGCCCCTTTCTGCTGTCTGCTTCTGATGGAAATGTTCCTGACAGCTATCAACCGGTTTCTCTCTCTTATTTTAGTCAGAGACGATTTAGGAATGTCTGATCTGTGATCTCTGATAATTTGTTATTACAATAACAAATCAATCATGAAACATATGAAACACTGGGGTGAAAATATTCATTAACACTCAGCCAATCTGCCTTGCCATCATAGTGCCACGATTCATTAAAAAAATTGTTACGTTAAAAAACAAAACATGAGTTTAAAGATTATTATTCCTACATTTGATTATTCTTAAAACTTTGATATTCCTACATTTGACTATTCTTAATACATTGATATTCCTACATTTAACTATTCTTAAAACTTAATTATTCTCACATTAACATATAACAATTCAAAGTAGCGCCACATAGTTGGTGCAGAAGAGTTCAACATTTTCTGCAGACGTCAAAGTCGAAATAATTTTATGCACTCATATTTTAAATTTAAAAGAAAACAAAATATTCTCAAAACCATCCCAAGCCCCAAATGGGATATACTTTAATCTGGAAAAGCATGATTCTGTTTTTTGAGAACCGCTGTGAACGCAGCTCCATTTATTAGGAAGCCATGAATACTAATGACAATGATGATAAAAGTGATACCATACCCCGGCAGTGGTGCTGACATAGGGACCATTAATCCAAGAGCACCCCTGGGACTAGGGCAGGCCATTGCAGCATATATGAATGGTCACACACGCTGGCGGGACACACTAACGTACTGTACAAATGAAGTTGAGAACCCGTGACTGTGGACGATGATGCGACTCTCTTTGTAGAAGTCTGTACTTAGTCTCACCGCCTTGGCAAGGCTCCATCAACGTTCTGTAAGGTCCTATCCAATAAATTGTAGCCACGGAAAATTAAGGTATCCACCCGATCGTATCCATTGATGTGTGAAGGTTCTTTCAGAAAATAACCTATGTTTGTATCCATCCATCAGCTAATCCACAAATCTGCATCCATTTCTGCTATATATTGTTCTTAAACAACACTATTCTATATATTAACGCAGTCCACCGTTGTGTCATGACTCTCATGAGACTATTCACTTATTTATTTACTGAAGTTGTTGTAATGTCAAAACTAGAAAATTATACTCCATGTATTTGATTGTCCCTGGCAGTGTCAGCATCAGTGTCTCGTTGTCCCGACAAGGACCAATAACTCCTCGTGACTGTGTAAGATGAAGTTGTTCCCCCCTTAGAAAACACGTCCATGTCTGTACGGCCCTGCAGTGCAGACGACCAGTTTTATTGACATATTTGGAGAGTTGCTACATATAAAAATTGACTTATTGCGCTATCGAAGCTGGGGGCAGGGGTGGGGGGGGGGGCGGAGATTAGAAACGTTGACACTCGGGTTTAATATCTTCAAATACCTTTCAGCATGCTCCGTTGTGAACGAAAACACCTGTTGCTGGTGACTGAAGAGGTGTTAAACCCCAAACACCTGAGGCCGGGAGGAATCACCCCCAGAGAGTTGGCGGAGTTGGTGTGGGGAGAATAATCAATGGTCAAATAACGAAGGTTGGATTAAACAGAGTGGTTAAAGGCTGGTTGGGGCGGGTGGGGGCAGGGGGGTAAAGGTGGGGTGGGGGGATAGAAGTCGTGGAACAAGGAATTCGAGGTAGCAGAAGAGAAAATAAATTTCAAAAACGGGCAGACGAAATGATAAGAAAACAAGTCGTCGAGTGATAAACATAGATGTTATAGAAATACGTCTACGCCCCTGACTGAGGGGATTCTCTATAAACACAACTGATTTTTTTTTAAAAAAAAGAAGATTTTTTAGGGTGCTGTCAGTCGTGTTTGTGTTTGTGTTTGGTTTGATTGATCCAATACTTGAATAACGCGCTGACAACTTAGTTAGCTTTATGCGGGATTTCTTTTTTTTTCTTGTGAGGTATTTAAAAGAAAGACGGAATAGGAAGACGATAAAAAATATGTTTTATTTGAATGGATTCTTCGTGTACAGCGATATTTAAATATCAAAGGAGTGGGGGGGGGGGGGACGATCAAGTCGTTAAAATGGAAATAACGAACACAGGGTACAAGAAAACTTTTAAAAGAAGCAACACAAAATATTGAATGTGTCGGCGAAAAGCCTTCTTTGTTGAACGATCAAAGCAAGAAAAATAAAACGAACTTAGCTCTTTTTTATAGCTAAAAGCCCGTGTATAGTCCGATACTTTCATGTCTTTTCCGATACTTTCATGTCTTTTCCGATACTTTCATGTCTTTTCCGATACTTTCATGTCTTTTCCGATACTTTCATGTCTTTTCCGATACTTTCATGTCTTTTCCGATACTTTCATGTCTTTTCCGATACTTTCATGTCTTTTCCGATACTTTCATGTCTTTTCCGATACTTTCATGTCTTTTCCGATACTTTCATGTCTTTTCCGATATTTTCATGTCTTTTCCGATATTTTCATGTTTTTATCCAGGTGCAAACTCACTAGTATCAATCTTCCAAACTCAATCTTTAAAGTGGTTACAAGAAAGGGGTGAGAGTATTGTCGGTACAATACAGAGTTGGGAGTGTTTTGGTACAACTGAGAGGTAAGACTATGGTTGGTACAAGAGAAGGGTGGTGAGAGAATTGTTGGTACACGAAAGAGATTTGTATGGAGGAGGGTGAGTGTAGTATAATTGCGTCTAAATCTATCAAGAAATATAATGCACATGAGATATCCATTGAATAAGCCCAATGGAGATATCCATTGAATAAGCCCAATGGAGATATCCATTGAATAAGACCAATGAAGATATCCATTGAATAAGACCAATGAAGATATCCATTGAATAAGACCAGTGGCGATATCCATTGAATAACCCTAATGGAGATATCCATTGAATAAGACCAATGAAGATATCCATTGAATAACTCCAATGGAGATATCCATTGAATAAGACCAATGGAGATATCCATTGAATAAGACCAATGGAGATATCCATTGAATAACTCCAATGGAGATATCCATTGAATAAGACCAATGGAGATATCCATTGAATAAGACCAATGGAGATATCCATTGAATAAGACCAATGGAGATATCCATTGGATAAGACCAATCGGTTTTCTAGAGAGACGCCATTTAGTTTTGTATTCTTCACGTAGTTTTTTTCCCCAACAATTTTTCGGTGTGTCCAATTAGTGGTGCTTTCAGGATGGAAGAGAGAGAAGGCTTGGAGCAATTAACATTACCTTTTGGTGCAAGCATTTCTAACTCAGAGCACTGAACAGGGCGGGATAAGGAGGCGGTGTGGCCTGGATGACCGAGGGGACAACCGAGTGGACAACCGAGTGGACAACCGAGTGGACAACCGAGTGGACAACCGAGTGGATAACCGAGTGGACAACCGAGTGGATAACCGAGTGGACAACCGAGTGGATTACCGAGTGTGTTATACAAATGTAAATGTTAGAATTTACTGACTCTGCACATATTTATTTTTAGTCTTTGAATGCGAGCGCTTTATATTGTATGTTTTACAAATGTCGGTCTAAGTGTGGGAATCTTTGAAAATTGCTATTTATACTTCAATAAGAACAAACTAAGATACCAGAGAATGTGTCTAACTACTACAATGTTACAGCAGTCTCAGTATGTGTCTAACTGATACAATGTTACAGCAGTCTCAGTATGTGTCTAACTGATACAATGTTACAGCAGTCTCAGTATGTGTCTAACTGATACAATGTTACAGCGGACTCAGTATGTGTCTAACTGATACAATGTTACAGCGGACTCAGTATGTGTCTAATACAATGTTACAGCAGCCTCAGTATGTGTCTAACTGATACAATGTTACAGCAGTCTCAGTATGTGTCTAACTGATACAATGTTACAGCAGTCTCAGTATGTGTCTAACTGATACAATGTTACAGCAGTCTCAGTATGTGTCTAACTGATACAATGTTACAGCTGTCTCAGTATGTGTCTAACTGATACAATGTTACAGCGGACTCAGTATGTGTCTAACTGATACAATGTTACAGCGGACTCAGTATGTGTCTAATACAATGTTACAGCAGCCTCAGTATGTGTCTAACTGATACAATGTTACAGCGGCCTCAGTATGTGTCTAACTGATACAATGTTACAGCAGCCTCAGTATGTGTCTAACTGATACAATGTTACAGCGGACTCAGTATGTGTCTAACTGATACAATGTTACAGCAGCCTCAGTATGTGTCTAACTGATACAATGTTACAGCAGTCTCAGTGTGTGTCTAACGGATACAATGTTACAGCAGTCTCAGTATGTGTCTAATACAATGTTACAGCGGACTCAGTATGTGTCTAACTGATACAATGTTACAGCAGTCTCAGTATGTGTCTAACTAATACAATGTTACAGCAGTCTCAGTATGTGTCTAACTGATACAATGTTACAGCAGCCTCAGTATGTGTCTAACTAATACAATGTTACAGCAGCCTCAGTATGTGTCTAACTGATACAATGTTACAGCAGCCTCAGTATGTGTCTAACTGATACAATGTTACAGCAGTCTCAGTATGTGTCTAACTAATACAATGTTACAGCAGTCTCAGTATGTGTCTAACTGATACAATGTTACAGCAGCCTCAGTATGTGTCTAACTGATACAATGTTACAGCAGCCTCAGTATGTGTCTAACTGATACAATGTTACAGCAGCCTCAGTATGTGTCTAACTGATACAATGTTACAGCAGTCTCAGTATGTGTCTAACTGATACAATGTTACAGCAGTCTCAGTATGTGTCTAACTGATACAATGTTACAGCAGCCTCAGTATGTGTCTAACTGATACAATGTTACAGCAGTCTCAGTATGTGTCTAATACAATGTTACAGCAGCCTCAGTATGTGTCTAACTACTACAATGTTACAGCAGCCTCAGTATGTGTCTAACTACTACAATGTTACAGCAGCCTCAGTATGTGTCTAACTGATACAATGTTACAGCAGCCTCAGTATGTGTCTAACTGATACAATGTTACAGCAGTCTCAGTGTGTGTCTAATACAATGTTACAGCAGCCTCAGTATGTGTCTAACTGATACAATGTTACAGCAGTCTCAGTATGTGTCTAATACAATGTTACAGCGGCCTCAGTATGTGTCTAACTACTACAATGTTACAGCAGCCTCAGTATGTGTCTAACTGATACAATGTTACAGCAGCCTCAGTATGTGTCTAACTGATACAATGTTACAGCAGCCTCAGTATGTGTCTAACTGATACAATGTTACAGCAGCCTCAGTATGTGTCTAACTGATACAATGTTACAGCAGTCTCAGTGTGTGTCTAATACAATGTTACAGCAGCCTCAGTATGTGTCTGATACAATGTTACAGCAGTCTCAGTATGTGTCTAATACAATGTTACAGCGGCCTCAGTATGTGTCTAACTACTACAATGTTACAGCAGCCTCAGTATGTGTCTAACTGATACAATGTTACAGCAGTCTCAGTATGTGTCTAATACAATGTTACGGCGGCCTCAGTATGTGTCTAACTACTACAATGTTACAGCAGCCTCAGTATGTGTCTAACTGATACAATGTTACAGCAGCCTCAGTATGTGTCTAACTAATACAATGTTACAGCAGCCTCAGTATGTGTCTAACTGATACAATGTTACAGCAGCCTCAGTATGTGTCTAACTGATACAATGTTACAGCAGCCTCAGTATGTGTCTAACTAATACAATGTTACAGCAGCCTCAGTATGTGTCTAACTGATACAATGTTACAGCAGCCTCAGTATGTGTCTAACTGATACAATGTTACAGCAGCCTCAGTATGTGTCTAACTGATACAATGTTACAGCAGCCTCAGTATGTGTCTAACTGATACAATGTTACAGCAGCCTCAGTATGTGTCTAACTAATACAATGTTACAGCAGCCTCAGTATGTGTCTAACTGATACAATGTTACAGCAGTCTCAGTATGTGTCTAACTGATACAATGTTACAGCAGTCTCAGTATGTGTCTAACTGATACAATGTTACAGCGGCCTCAGTATGTGTCTAATACAATGTTACAGCAGACTCAGTATGTGTCTAACTGATACAATGTTACAGCAGACTTATTTGTATAATGTTGACATGTCATAACGTAAAGACGCTCCGTGATAGTTTCGTCCATTCCCCACACATAACACACATAACACACAGAACACACATAACACACAGAACACATGCATAGAATACTAATGTTGTAATAATTCCATTCAATTAGCTAATGTGTTACCGGTATGTGAGCAACAGGTGTACACCCGCGGTGAGTGGCAGGTCAGGGGGGGGGGTAGTTTCCCCATAAATGTATGTCAGGGTCTCAGACGGTAAATAAGTATGAGGAAAGTAGGCTTCTTTCAACGTCATCCAAATGACAGGTAAGTTAGCGGATATCTTTTTTATTTGTCATCCAAATGACAGGTATGTAAGTGGATAGCTTCTTTGAGTGTCATCCAAATGACAGGTAGGTAAGTGGGTAGCTTCCTTCAATGTCATCCAAATGACAGGTATGCAAGTGGATAGCTTCTTTGAGTGTCATCTTAATGACAGGTATGCAAGTGGATAGCTTCTTTGAGTGTCATCCAAATGACAGGTAGGTAAGTGGGTAGCTTCCTTCAATGTCATCCAAATGACAGGTAGGTAAGTGGGTAGCTTCCTTCAATGTCATCCAAATGACAGGTATGTAAGTGTGTTTATGGAATTCACAATACTAGCCAAAGGGCTCCCTGTCTTATCAAATTGCCAACGTTGATCAGCATAAAATTTTTAGATAACCATTTACCTAGTAATAGAGTAGCTCTTACCATTAAAAAAATTTGGATAAGGAAAGAAAATTCTAAACAAAATAAGTGAAAAGTGCTTTTCTTCTTGGTCCCAAAGCAATGGTGTTTAAGTCGATTCTCACTAGCAGATACTCGAAGAGAAATAAAAATTGTAACTGGGCTATACAATTTGTCCGCAACAACGGAAGTAAACATTTTTATTACAAATTCAAACAAGTCAGCCCACCCTCCCCTTTTCCCATAAACACCCCCCCACACACACACACATGCGCATTCCCACCCACCCGGATGGGGTTATAACTTCACGCCTGCTGTTGCATTTTAAACAAAGAGTTTCAAACAATTTAAGATCCACAAACGTCAAAGTGTGGGCCTGGATGTGTTATGGCATCTAGTTATTCAAACAGAAGGAACAACGCTACAGCAAGAAACAGGAAGAGAGACAGACGGGCCAGCTGCACAAACGACCCGGAAATTCATTTGGAGTGACAGAAGAACGACAGATCTTGCGGATATTTGCAGCATGTGAGGTCATTATTCAAACATTAGATGGATAGTTAGCTGGAAAGGTAGATGGTGAGTTTCACTGGTATATTGATGGGTGCGTGGATGATCGGTCGTAAGGCTGACGGAATGAAGGGATGGTTTGTCACGTATGGATGCACGCGTTGATGGATGATTTGGTGGATGGATAGCTGGATCGATTCATGGATTGACGCATGGACAAGAAATGGATGATATATTCGCGTATTGTTTTTTTTTGTACCATGACGGATAAATGTGGGGATGGATAGATGGACTGATTGATGGATTTGTGGATGGGTGGATCGTGTTTAATGTTCAGACTCGCGCACCTGTGCATATGCCAACACTTGAACACCTGGGGACTACCTGAAGCCAGGATCTGGACAGGTGTAACAACTGTTACCTCGGACAAACCTCTTTGCTTAAAAGGAAAGGCGGGTAGGTGTGAAGACACGCATCTTCATTCGAGACCATGTCCAAATGTTTGTTCGCTTCATCGTCTGCAGAAGGTGGGAATTAAGGATTGGAAGGGTTTTGGTATGTGATGAATTAAGGATTGGAAAGAGTTTTGTTTTTGAGGTGAATTAAGGATTGGAAAGAGTTTTGTTTTGAGGTGAATTAAGGATTGGAACGAGTTTTGTTTTGAGGTGAATTATCGATTGGAACGACTTTTGTTTTGAGGTGAATTAAGGATTGGAAAGATTTTTGTTTTGAGGTGAATTAAGGATTGGATAAAGTTTTGTTTTGAGGGGAATTAATGATTGGAACGGTTTCTGTATGAGATGAAGTAAGGTTCGGAGGGTTGTCGGTATGAGATGAAGTAAGGTTCGGAGGGGTTTCGTTATGAGGGGAAGTGAGGTTGTGGCACACACAATGACATTGATTTTGT